>CM051020.1:5541188-5551188 GCA_027704905.1 Muraenolepis orangiensis
GAACACTTTTCTTTTCACAATTATTGTATGCCATCTTATCGAGTTGTTATGGCTGCTTTCAAATAGACCATACCATCCAAACCATACGAGATGGTGTGGAAAACCATACGTGCAAAAGTGTATGTGTGTGTGTGTGTGTGTTTTTGTGGGGCATGGAAAAGGGGGGGGGGGTGTGTGTGTGTTCAGACGGCTGTATATGATCTGTGACTGAAAGCTTCCAGAACGGTGAGGTGTGTGTGTGTGTGTGTGTGTGTGTCTCTCTCCTTTGGGTGAGTTATGATCATACGTGGGGGAGAGGTGGGGGCCTCCGGCCTGCCAGACACATGGTTGCCTGCCCATAAAGACACACACACACACACACACACACACACACACACACACACACACACACACACACACACGCGTACATACACACGCACAAATCTGCTAACCTCAAAAGCAACTATGTGTACGTAAACAAACGCGCAGTAACACACACACACACACACACACACACCTGTTGATGGGGAGATGGGCGCGCAGTGATAAAGTGTGGAATGCTATCTGTTATGTGTGTGAATGATGAAGGTAGTAAAATGAGAGGCAGGGAAAAAAGATCTTTCTGACAAGTTAATCTCCTGTAAATTCTCCAGACTTTAACCATAGAAAGAGAGGGTGAGAGAGAGAGAGGATGTGAGAGGCAGAGAGAGGCAGAGAGAGAGAGAGAGAGAGAGAGAGAGAGAGAGAGAGAGAGAGAGAGAGAGAGAGAGAGAGAGAGAGAGAGAGAGAGAGAGAGAGAGAGAGAGAGAGAGAGCGGGGCGAGCAGTTAATCTTCGCTTGCTTCACTTCAGGGTAGAAGACTGTAGTCCAGTAATGTGTTTTAATGAAAAATGTGGAAATACGGCTGTCCTGAGTGGGTGTGTGTGTGTGTGTGTATTCTCATTCCTACACAGCGCTCTAGATAAGTAGTACGAAAGGGTGTGTTTTATGGCGCATCTGTGCCGTCCTTCTAAACAGTGCACTGAAAGCGAAAGCAAGCCAAAGTATATCTGTCCGTCGAGGGGTTAACAGATGAGTGTGTGTGTGTGTGTGGATCTGTTGACAACTTGCGCACAACATTAACACATGGGGCCACATCCTGTAAGACAATAAGGAACTTGCTTGCTTTCCATAGATCTCATTACAGATCTGGAAGGTAACGTGAACTCCGACAGGATATTCATATTTTTAAAGACCCCTCCGGTCAGTTCTACTTCCTGCCTTCAGCGTGCGTGCGTGCTTGCTTGCGTGTTCTCTCTCTCTCTCTCTCTCTCTCTCTCTCTCTCTCTCTCTCTCTCTCTCTCTCTCTCTCTCTCTCTCTCTCTCTCTCTCTCCTCTCTCTCTCTCTCTCTCTCTCTCTCTCTCTCTCTCTCTCTCTCTCTCTCTCTCTCTCTCTCTCTCTCTCTCTCTCTCTCTCTCTATATATATATATATAATGGTACGCCATGAGACCCGGCGATAAGTGATGCAGAATGTGGACAGGTTGATAAATCATTGCACGAAACGAACATGGACTATTCTCACTTCTATGCTCGTTTTGGCGAAGAACTGCTGTTCTAGAATGACGATTGTTTCGACGTGTCCGTTTCGACAACGTGTCTACCTTTAAAAGAAACGGTGCCGGCGAACGCAATACGCATTTACCGAATCCTGGGTGGGCACAGCACAGCACAACAGGAAGGAAGGAAGCAAGTGTCTTCGAGTCTCTTAGGTCTCAACATCTGCCACCCCTTGTTATGGTCATGTTCAGTCAAAACCCCTGGTTGGACGTCGCAAACACATGTGTAACTGGCTCTTCAGACAAAAAGAGACAGGAGGGGAGGAGAGGTTGAGGAGAGCAACTTCACGGCCTCAAAAGGTCCAGTAGAGAAAGGTCTTACACATTAAGATATTAAGAGCTACGGTAATCAACAGGTTTCAGAGCACTTGTTATAAACCAATCGGCTGGTTACGGATGAAGAATCAACACGCACGCACGCACACACACACACACACACACACACACACACACACCCACACCCACCACCACCACCACCACCACCACAGAATGTGTGTGGTTACTAACGAGAATCTGGTGTGTGTGTGTGTGTGTACACTTCTGTGTGTCCATATATATGTGTGTGTGTTGTGAGTGACTGCACGTTTGCATGCATGTGAGCGTAGTGCAACGCATTCTAAAGAGGGCCCCGATGAACCAGCCCGAGGATCCACTCGGAAAACAAAACCGATAATCCACTTCCTCTGGAGACAAAGGAAGGGGAGGCTTATGCAAGGAGGGCCCGATTGATGGACAGCATCAATGTGGAACGACCCCTGACCCTGTGGCTCTCTCTCCGAGGGCCGCCGGGGTCCTCGTTACACGGCCCGAGAACTATGCGTGCGTGAAACACAAGCTGGACGGTCTAGTCCAATGGGCTACGTCAATATACCTTTTTGATGATGCAGACACACACAGACACACGTGCTCACACACACACACACAGGCGCGCACACACACACACACACACGTGTGCGCACACACACACATGTGCGCGCGCACACACACACGTGCGCGCACACACACACATACACACACACACACACACAGGATCAAATGTTGAGAAAATGGAAAGACAAGGCAACGTGTCAGCCGAAAGTGTCAGCCGACGAAGGCAAAGAAGAAGGGGGTCTTATTGTACTTCTACCTGAGCCAGGGGGTCTTCATAATTCACCGGTCTATAATTTGTACAGTCTTTTTTTATTTTTTATATATATACTGTTTATACTGTTATTATTTATTATTATATATATTTTTAAATAAAATTGCTGTTGCATTAAATGAAATGCATATCTACAGACGGGGACCATTTGCCCAAATCAAACAAGCATATTGTGTTCATTACTCCCACACATGTTAGCTTTGGGCCAATAGAAACTGATGTGATCGTGACATCACGTCAATCATGACTCATTCACTTCACTCGCAACTGTTTCTTCTCTGCCTATTAGCAGAGCTAGCTTGTGAGCTAAATACGGATCAATATTTCAGTGTAAAAATTTGACAATTGACAATTATGTCAGACATAAATATCTGGGTTTATTAGGACGATGCCACATGTTTTCACTGTTCATAGTCATAGGACTAGGTCTTGTTACTGTTGTAACTGTTTATCTTGTTACTGTTTATAGTAATATGACTAATTCTTGTTACTGTTCATCTTGTTACAGTTCATATTCATATGACTATGTCTTGTTACTGTTCATAGTCATAGGACTATGTCTTGTTATTGTTCATTGTCATAGGACTATGTCTTGTTACAGTTCATAGTCATAGGATTATGTCTTGTTACTGTTCATAGTCATAGGACTATGTCTTGTTACAGTTCATAGTCATAGGACTATGTCTTGTTACTGTTCAGTCATAGGACTATGTCTTGTTACTGTTCATAGTCATAGGATTATGTCTTGTTACTGTTCATAGTCATAGGACTATGTCTTGTTACAGTTCATAGTCATAGGACTATGTCTTGTTACTGTTCATAGTCATAGGACTATGTCTTGTTACTGTTCATAGTCAAAGGACTATGTCTTGTTACTGTTCATAGTCATAGGACTATGTCTTGTTACTGTTCATAGTCATAGGACTATGTCTTGTTACTGTTCATTGTCATAGGACTATGTCTTGTTACTGTTCATAGTCATAGGACTATGTCTTGTTACAGTTCATAGTCATAGTACTATGTCTTGTTACTGTTCATTGTCATAGTACTATGTCTTGTTACTGTTAATCTTGTAACTGTTAGTCTTACTGTTAGTAACATAGTTGAGAAGCTTTCTGGGTAATGTTTGGAGGGGGAGTTTTGAATGTACCGGTTCTGATTTGTTCGCATGTCATTACTGTTGCTGTTGCAAGCCTCACTACTGCCGCGGTATCACTGTTCATGTTGGGGAGTAAACGTTTCGACTCAACAACCTGTCTCCGTCTCCTCGTTTCTACTCACTCCCACATCGGTGACCCCGAACGCTGATATAAATCCTGCTCGAAGCAAACGTTGATGCAGCGCCGGCAGGAGCTCCGGCTAACGTCTACGCCGCAAGCCATTAAGTTGCCTGAGTTCTGGCAGCACAGCCCCTGGCCGTGGTTCCAACACATCGAAGCCCAGTTCCAACTGAGAGTTGGAATAACCCAGGACGTTACCAGATACTATCATGTGGTAGCGGTGTTGGATGCCGAGACAACGGCCCGGGCGATGGGGCTGCTTGAGGCTTCGCCGGCGGACGGCAAGTACATTGCTCTTAAAGCGCTCCTTTTAAGAACATTCAAGCTGTCGGAGATGGAGAAGGCGGATTGCAAACCGTCCGAGTTGCTGGAGAGGATGTTGGCTGTGTTGGGCTGGGCGGATCCCGCTTTTCTTTTTCCGCACATTTTTTGGAGCCTCCCGCGCACACCGCGCTAGCCAGCTCCCCGGACTGCTGCTGAGGCCGACAGGATTTTTCTCGCCAGCCGGCAGCATTTTGCGCACGCGAGGCTCCCCGCCCGGACCTCGGACCCGTCGCTGGAGGACACAGCGGGCGCCCCCGCCGCAATGGCTGCCCATCGCCAACGTGACAATGGACTATGCACACAACAGATTTGGAGCCAAGGCCAAACAGTGTCGCCCGCCAGGCACTTTTAACAACCAGGGAAACTCCAGGGCCGGCACTCGTTAACGGCCATGAATGCTGGCGGGGACAGCAGGCTGTTGTTCATTAAGGACAATTTGTCGGGCCGGCGGCTGCTGGTCGACTCGGGTGCCCAGGGCCGTTCCACTCCCCGCCAGGGTGGATGCCGTAGCCAGTTTCCCACTCCCCCGCACCGCTAAGTCCCTGCAGGAGTTCCTGGGCATGGTGAACTTTTATAACAGGTTCATCCCCTGTGCGGCTCACCTCATGCAGCCCCGTTGCGGGGTAAAAACCCGAACGGTTATGTGGACTGGTTCCCTGATAGGGACTTAGCCTTCGACAAAGCCAAAGCTGCGCTGGCCAACGCGGCATTGCTGGCTCACCCATCTCCCTCTGCCCTGATCGCCCTCACTACTGACGCTTCCGACTACGCAGTGGGGGCGGTGTTCGAACAGTGGGTGTGTGGTGCCTGGCAGCCACTCGCGTTTTCAGCCTCAAGCTACGCGACAAAGTAAAAAAAGAAAGCACCTTCGACCGGGAGCTCCTAGGTCTCTTCCTCGCTATTCGACACTTCAGGTCTCTGCTTGAAGGCCGACGCTTCACCGCCTTTGTGGACCACAAGCCACTGACGTTTGCCATGGCCAAGGCCGCTGAGCCGTGGTCTGGCGTCCAACAGTGTCAGCTCTCGGCTATCTCGGAGTTCACCACCGACATACAGCACGTAGCCGGCAAGCACAACTTCGTCGCCGACTGCCTCTCTCGACCGGTGGTGACGGCCATCCATTTAGGCCTTGACTATGCCATCATGGCTGCCGACTAGGCTGCTGACATGGAAGTGCAGGCCTACCGGGAAGCCGCCACTGGGCTGCGGTTGGAGGATGTGGTGTTTGATGACGTCAACGCCAGTCCCTCCCTATGGTTCCCACTAGCTGGCGGCGCTGTGTTTTTGACGCCATTCACAGCCTTTCACACCCGTGAGTGAAGGCGTCCACTAAGCTAGTGGGGGCTAAGTTTGTCTGGCCCGGCCTTTCGGAAGGACGTCAAGAGCTGGGCTGGCTCCTGTGTGGCGTGCCAGCGTTCCAAGGTGCACCGTCACATGGTGGACAGGACGACCAGGTGGCCAGAGACGATTCGACTGTCATCAACCACGTCCGCTGACGTTGCCCGGGCGAATGTCGGATCCTGGGTGGCCCGTTTTGGCACACCATCGGACCTCATCTCTGACAGGGGCCCCCAGTTTACATCGGAGCTCTGGACTGCTGTTGCTGAGAGCCTGGACTGCTGTTGCTGAGAGCCTGGGGGTGCAACTCCAACCGCACCACGGCATACAACCCACAGGCCAACGGGCTTTGTCTGCGGAGCTAGTTTACGGCCAACCGCTGCGGCTCCCGGATGAGTTTCTGCCGGTTGCCGTGGCCCCCTGGTCTGCTGCCTCACATCAAACTGCGCTCCGGGACAGCGCTGGCGACTTTGCTCCTATCCCCACTTCATCCCTCTGTCCTACGTCCCCAGGGGTCTTCAGTCGGCCACCTTTGTCTTCATTCGCCACGATGGCCACCGTACTCCCTTGCAGCCTCCCTACGACGGCCCCTTTCGCGTACCGGAGGCAGGGCTGAAAAACTTTTTGGGGGGGGGGGGGGGAAGTTGGAGCGGGTCTCGGTGGACCGTCTCAAACCTGCCCATTTGGACCTGGACAGGCCAGTTGAGCTGGCCATGCCTACGCGGTGTGGTCGCCCCCCTGTCGGGCCCCGGCCCTCTGACCAACCTGTGCGCACCCCAAGCCTTGCACTAGCCCCTGTTGGACGGGCCCTGTCCCACGACCCTGCCCCTTCACACGAGAAGCACAGTCGTTTTGGAAGCCCGGTCAGCCCCCCACCCTGTGGACCCTTTGACTGTTTTCAGTTCTAGTGGGGCCTTCTGGGGGGGCCCTGTGTGGTGACCCACTTGGGACACAGACATTCACTGGACACTGGGAGATGGAGTTACGGCTCCTTTAAGACTGAGAAGCTTTCTGGGTAATGTCTGGAGTTTTGAATGTACCCGTTCTGATTCGTTCACATGTCATTACTGTTCACATGTCATTACAGCCTCACTACTGCCGCGGTATCACTGTTCATGTTGGGGAGTAAACGTTTCGACTCGACAACCTGTCTCCGTCTCCTCGTTTCTACTCACTCCCACAATATAATATAGAATTATACAAAGTTTATAAGTGACATGATTCAAAATGAAATGTGTTTCTGTTTATTACTATGAAACGGGTCATGAGTATCATTTTCATATCATTTCATATCATCATATCATTTTAATACAAATAGTTCCAATGGCATCTAAGAGTACAAAGGGTAGTAAGCGTATGTTTATTCTGTGTTACGATTTTAAGGGGGGTGACCTTGGAATTTAGGTTTTTCCTGTAAGGGCTCCCCTGGCTCCAGGAAAAGTTTGAGAACCCCTGCTCTTGTGAAGATGTGGAGTTGTGTACGGAAAGGCACGCCACTTCAAGCCAGGGCCAGAGGATGTTAACGCCGGGGGATGGGAATGGAGATGGGGACAGGGGGCGGAGAAGGAGGAGCAGGATGGTGAAAAGAAACAAACCCTCAGTATACACTTCACTATAAATAAACAGCCTCTCCGACCCGGGGGGAGATTGAGTCGCCATTGTCAGCGCGCAGTAATTACAGAGAGAGAGAGAGAGAGCTTGAGCACACTGCTAATTCTAGCTCTCTTAATGACGGAAGGGGGGGGCTGGAGGAGGGTGTTGGAGGAGAGGAGATGGAGGTGCACTCTGCTCTACAAGAAGGACAAGAAGCACTCCTAAACGCGGGCCGCGGTTCCCAGAACATTTTGGAGGAGCGGGCATTGTGAGACTTGGCCCCAGCAGACGGCGTTGACAATATCTCCTTGACTTAATTGAAAAACGTCTATTTGTGGCTTAAAGGTAGGGGTAGTGGAACCACTGCAACAACAACAACAACAACAAACCGGTTATAAATAGAGTCCACTTGTCTATTCCCACTGTAGAGAGAGAGAGAGAGAGAGAGAGAGAGAGAGAGAGAGAGAGAGAGAGAGAGAGAGAGAGAGAGAGAGAGAGAGAGAGAGAGAGAGAGAGAGAGAGAGAGAGAGAGAGAGAGAGAGATAATCTGGTGAGAAACCTGGATGTTGTGACAGGCAGTGCACCTACTGAACTGCTATCGGAGTGCTGCCACTATCATAACATGGTCATTAACATTACACTATCGTACTTTTGCTGGACTTTCTGGACTCATTACAGTTACTGCACTGTAGTCATGATGCTGCTGCACTACTGGCACTTTAGAATGCTTTAGAATGTACATATCATCCATCAGTCAATTAATTTTTATTGTTATTGTTAATGTGTACAGTATTTTATAGTGCTATACAGTGAGTATAGTGCTTTACACAAGTGGAAACACACATTGCCGCGTGCTTGGCAGACATCTCAAAATGGATGTCGATGCACCACCTAAAGCTCAACCTGGACAAGACTGAGCTAGTGTTCTTCCCGGCAAAGGGCTGTCCACACCGAGACCTGGCTGTCATCATTGATGATGCTGTAGTGACACCTACTCGGGCCGCAAGGAATCTGGGTGTGACCCTGGACGACCAACTGTCGTTTTCTGCATTGCATCGTGACACGCTCCTGATTCCTCCTCTACAACATCTGGAGGATTCGGCCTTTTCTCACTGAAAAGGCTGGGCAGGTAGATATTATAGATAGGTAGATATTGTTCTAGATATTGTTATATATTGTTTGCCAACTTATTGTACTTTTCCCTTACCGTACTTTAACCTGAACTTATTGTACTTCTACCTGAGCACCGGCTCAGTTCTTGGAGACTTGTTAGGATTGAAATGCACTTTTGACTTCTGGTGACGAGTTGTTCTCTTACCTTCCTTTGTTGAAACACACTATTGTAAGTCGCTTTGGATAAAAGCGTCTGCTAAATGACTGTAATGTAATGCAATGTTTAAGAAATTGCGTGAGGAAATGGTGAGTAAGCATTCCATTGTACTTTTGTGCTTCTCTGTCCAATGGGAGAAGTCAGATTGTTCGTCACCGCTTTGTGACTCTGATGTTGCCGGTCGATGACATTAGTGATGTCCAATCAGGTGGTTCTCCGGGAGCTGCTCTGTTGAATCCTGTCACGTGGATGTCATTTGTTTCTATTCACGATGATGAACGCATTTCAAAGCAAAAGGATATCAACGCCTAGAATCTGCATACGCATGTCTCAGATGATCAAGGGTAAACTTCCAATGTTCTCATCTGACTTCAAGGGTCATAACAGGCCTAATGCCTAATGCCGCAGGAACATTACACAAGTCTAATGCTATTGTTTTTTGGGGGTTTTCAAAAAACATTACTACATCAAATACTTTTAGGTCATAAAATAAAATAAAAATAAAAGGATTTAAGGGTTGGTCAGTTAGCGTTAACTGGCAAGACCAATGATTGCTTTTCTTTCTTCTTCTCAATAAACAAATGACGACAATCATGTCATCACTGTTAAATCAATACAATCACAAAAGAAAGACCACAATGGCTGGGTGTGGTGTTACTGGGTGAGGTCCACCCAGCACCGAGCGCCTGGTCGGCACATCTCAAGTCTCAAGAGTGTAGTATCCCAGAACTCTGTCATTCTTCTTCTGTCCCATGCAGATAACACAGAGAGAGAGGAGGGAGGGGGGGGGGGGGGGGGGTCACTGTGCATTACAACCTTTTCAGAGTCCAGGTCAGTTCACAAATCCCCATCATGCTTTGCACTCGCGTGGCACTACGCTGCTCACACACTCACACCACACACACACACACACACCCACACACACACACACACACACACACACACCACACACACACACACACACACACACACACACACACACACACACCACACACACACACACAACAAACCTCCACAAAAGTGGACGTGTGTCACAACATGCTGCATATTCATATTTGTACTCCTGGCAGCTGATGACAGTTGATTTAAGAGCTTACAAATGGACTTGATTGTGGTGTAAAAACATCAGCACTCTGTTTTGCCAAAGAGAGAGAGACACACACACACACACACACACACACACACACACACACGCGTGCATAACTCATAAAACTTGCGAGCATTACGCACCAAGCCAGGGCCACCGTGCGAGACAACGCAGCATCGTGGCGGTCTGATTTATTTACCGCCGACACAACTGGCTTTCAATGAGCACTTCCTCGCACAAATATGGCCGCCGTGCCGCACAGCTGGAAGCCATCATGCCACCGCCGCAGACCATCAAAACGCTGCGGAATTAGCCAATCGCAAAATCATGT
>CM051020.1:5556188-5566188 GCA_027704905.1 Muraenolepis orangiensis
TGGGAAGCAGAAAGCAGAGCCGGCCTGTTACCAAACCCTCCTCGGCTCACAGGCCGCTCCCTCGATGGAGCCCTTGATTTGTGGGCCGGCCTTCAAATCGTACGAAGGCTCAGGAGTTATAGCAGTGGTGGCCACACGTTATTAGGAATCCACTCACAGGTGTGCAGTATAGCACTAGATCTTTGTACGGTGAGCGTGTGCGAGGAGAAGGGGGGCATTAAGAAGGGGGTGTATCGGAAGTGTGTGTGTGTGTGTGTGTGTGTGTGTGTGGTGAGAGGTGCGCGTGAGGAGGGTGTGTATTCAAAGTGTGTATTGGACCGTGTGTGCATCTCTGCCCGTCGTCCCGATACAGTCTCCACATTGAAGACATGAGGCAGCAGTGGATGAACACTGGCATCGAAAAACGTGTGGATGAAATTTAATGAATAGATATATATGTGTGCATATACGCTTTAGTACACACACCACACACACTTAGACACGCACAAAATGAAAAACGACATATGTAAACCGTTTTGCTGAAAGTGTGTACTGGAATGCACACACAAACACACACACACACACACACACAAACACTGGCGTCCTCACCTGGAACCCCTGGATGCGTGCCAGGTAGTCCAGCTGCTGCGCGGGCTGCACCGAGACCAGAGAGATGGAGGGGCAGGAGGAGGTGGAGGAGGAGGTGGAGGAGGAGGAGGAGGCGGGGCTCGTCCCCTTCAGGCCCAGGGGGGCGTCGCCCGCGGCAGCCTGCCCGTTCTGCAGCAGCTCCCTGGCCATGGTGGCGGTGGGGCGGGGGGGCGAGGTCTGGATGCCGTAGTAAGGGCCCACGGGGTCCTGGGGGTTCAGGTAGTTGCCGCCGGGCCCCGATCCGGGGGCCCCGGAGCCACCGCTGCCTTGCATCCTGCTGGCCTCCATCTCCTGGTAGACGTCCGGGCTGAGGTGGAGCAGCCCTTTCTGGGCTGCAAGGGTGGGAGAGGGAGAGAGGGGGTGAGGACATTTAAAAATGTATTTAACCCATCCTAGTATTAGGAGCAGCGGTCAGCCACTTATACAGTGGGGAGCAGTTAGGGTTAGGGTGTCTTCCTCAAGGACACCTCGACAGTTTTTTGCTAGGAGAGCCGGGGATCGAACCAGCAACCTTTCGGTTGTGAGGTGAGCTATACTGCCTATACTGAGTGTCATTTGTCAGGTATTTGTGAGTGAAATGCGTTAGAATGGCTGTTTCGACTTCCCTGATTGGTTCAGGCAAATCATCTTGCCTGTCAATCACAGGTTGCGTGCAATGGAACACTGCTCAACGGCAGAGATACATAGGGAGGGAGGGTGGGAGGGAGGGAGGGGAGTGTTTTAATTGGTTGTTTAGTTTCAAAATCTTGCTAAAATCTCTTCTCTGCTCTTTTCAGCTCCCTCTCCTTCCAACCTGTGAGTCCTACCTACAGCAGCGTTAAAGAATGAATGGACTGGAGAGGAGAGGAAGGTTAGGACAAAAGGGGACAGGGAGAGAAAAAGAGGATTGGATGAAAAGGTAAAAGGATGGAGAGCAGGGAGAGAGGAACGGGAGAAGAATAGAGGGGGAACACAAATAACAAATTGACACACAGGGAAGAAGAAGAATGATTACAAACAGTGAATAGTTTCAGAGAAAATGGAAAATTCAGACAGGGAAGTGGGGGGGGGGGGGGCGGGGGGAGAGAGTGGGAGACAAGAGGGAGATTATTTCATTCCTTCCCACATCAATACCACAGAGAAGGATTTGCACACACATATTCCCCTGTCAGTTAATACCCAACAAAGCCATGGTGTGTGCGTGTGTGTGTGTGAGTGTGTAGTGTTTAGTTTGGCTCAAAATCTGACATTCCATCACCTAGTGTAGATGACAGTTTTGTGTGGTCTGGCAGTTCCAAGCACTAGCGAAGTGCTTGCTGGGAAAAACACACACAAGCACACAAGCGCACACACACACACACACACACACACACACACACACACACACACACACACACACACACACACACACACACACACACACACACACACACACACACACACACACACACACACACACACACACACAAAGACACTATCCCTACACCTAACAATATCAACAGAGGGCGGGGGCGATGATGACCTCATCGCCGAGGGCGCACAGGAAGAGAGGGGTGTGAGCTAATGGTGATCCGGTGCTCTCGGGGACACCCACGGCGAGAGCCTGAGCGAAGTGTGTCTGTCCTGCCACGGAGGAGTGCCGCTCGCCAGCTGAGCTGTGGCAGCAGCAGCACAACACATACGCCGCAGCCTCTCTTCGCTTGCAGCTTGTGGGCGGGGACAACGCAGATGGAAGCACTTTGAAATCAGGAACGGAGATTGTTTGAGTGTGTGTGTGGTTGGTTTAAGCAGCCTCACTTGGCCTGAGTTAGACAGATTCCTCTATGGCTGGTGAGGAGGTTGCACACCTGTGGGTCATTGCTAATCAAGGCCCACAGGTTAAAACCACCACACACACACACTCGGGGAAGAGAGCTCCAGCATGCACCGTCTGCTCTGTTCACAACGATTCAAACTCTTGGAATAAACCAGATTCCTCATCACCCTGTGTCCTTGTCTTAAAGAGGAGCCCTCAAGTAGTCATTTTTAATGGCTGGTGGCAGCGTCGTTCTGCTACAGAGATGTCCTGGTTTTAAGGCCAGCCACCAGCTCAGTGTATGCCGACTGTCCCAGAAAACCGGGAGCAGGTAGGACACAGGTAGATGTCTCCAGTGTGTGTGGAGGTGGCTTGTTTAACCTGTGGGCCTTGATTACCAAGGACCCACAGGTGTGCAGCCTCACCAAGCAGCCTCAGACTCCTGCCTAAACCAGCCACTAACCACACACGCACACGGACACACAGACACACGCACACGGACACACAGATACTCTACAACCAAACACAGAGTTCCGTCCAGACCACTGGAGTGCCAGGCCAGCTGGGCCCAGCAGCAGGCCAAGTGTGCTTCCAGAGCCGCCAGCCGTCAATTCCTATTGGTTGACATTGTGCCTTCTGCGTTCGTGACAGAAACAGTTGCGGAGGAGTGTTTTTTTGGTAAATTGCGAGTTCCCTGTGTGCAGACACGTGTGTGTGTGTGTGTGTGTGTGTGTGTGTGTGTGTGTGTGTGTGTGTGTGTGTGGAAGAAGATAAATTAAACCAGTGACAGGGATAAAGGGAAGAGATGCACTGAAGAAGAGGAGAGAAAAGAGAAGAAAAGTGAGAAGACGAAGAAGGAGTGATGAAGAGTGAGGAAAGGTGAGGATGGAGGAGGGAGGAGGAGGAAGAGGAGAAGGAGCAGGAGAAAGTGCCAGAGAGGAGATAGGGAAGAGAAGTAGCAGCCAGTGAAGGTCATCAGAGACAGGAAGACCAGCTGTGGGGCTGTGTGTGTGTGTGTGTGTGTGTGCGTGCACGCGTAACTAGGAGAAAACACTGGTGCGAATACATGACTGACAGCCCACTTCCTGTTTGAGTTAACTGTGAGTTAAATGTTGCGCGCTCGCACACACACACACACACACACACACACACACACACACACACACACACACACACACACACACACACACACACACACACACACACACACACACACACACACACACACACACACACACACACACACACACACACAACCTCAGCTTTAACATGTTCTAAAAACATGGCAAGGGCGAAAAAGGGAAATTGCTTTTCCGTAAGCAGTCCATATATAATTTTACCATTTCTGGGAACTTCTGGGAATACGTACGGTATTTCATATAATTATTCTAAAACAATAAAAAAAAAAATGGAGATAAAATAAAAAGAAGCAGCCCTCACTTTCATGAGATGACACAACCTTCCACTGGTCGTCGACGACAACCCCAATTTACATTTACACACATGAAGCTGGCAGGGCCGTGCGCACACACTGACCGGCTGTGTAGTAAAAACAACGCTAGGTGTTAGCCAGCATGACATCAGCTGTGTGTGGATTGAGGGGGGGGGGGGTGAATGTGATCCATGTGAGTGTATATATGCAAGTGTGCGTGTGAGAATGTTGGCATTGGGTTTGCGGCGAACGTTTTAAGTCGGCATGGCGATAACAGTGGGATGGAAGAAGAAAAACAAGAGGCTACGGAGAGAGAGAGAGAGTGAGAATGAAGAAGAAAAATAATAACAAGATGCAAATAGCGAGAGATAAAAAGAGTTAGAGAGAGAGAGCGAGAGAGAGAGAGAGAGAGAGAGAGAGAGAGAGAGAGAGAGAGAGAGAGAGAGAGAGAGAGAGCAAGAAAGAAAAAGAGAAAGAGAGAAAAAGAGAGAGAGAGAGCGCAAGAGAGAGAGAACTATAGAGATGGAGATGGAGATGGAGCGAGAGAGAGGGAGAGAGCAAGGAAGACGGGCCAAGAGGACAGACACAGAGCACAGTGTCAGAGAAGGGATAGAGAGACACAGAGATAGAGAAGGTAGATCAAGATAAGGGGAAAGGAGTCCAAAGGGGGTGAAGATGAACCACAGGGTGAGGAAAGAACTGCGGGGAGCCGTGTGTCTACGGTACAATTCCCAGGCATGTTCCCGGGGTCCCACCCAAGGCCCGGCGTCCGGTGGGCCAGAGGAGTTCTGGATTTATCTGGAAGCCCAGCCTGAGTCTGATGGAAAACAGATAGGGCCTGAGCCCAGTTCTACAAATCACCACCGCAGAGCAGGAGCTGCAAACAGCTTGGACACGCATTCACACGCTCTCACACAACACAAACACACACGCATACACAGACGCACGCACGCATACACACACAGATTATCATAGGCACAGAAGAAAACTCTCATACATGCCCCGCCAACCAAAGACACAAACACGTGGTTGCACGCACAACACGTGGACATGCAGAGAGAAGACCACAGCGTAAATCCTGTGACACGCAGATTCTCTCTCCCTCTGACACACACACACACGCACACACACACACACACACACACACACACACACACACACACACACACACACACACACACACACACACACACACACACACACACACACACACACACACACACACACACACACACACAGAGCAGGAAATGAAATGTGGCAAGTGGAGTGAAAGGCTCTGCTGCAAGACCCAGGGGAATAAAGAGAAGACACAAAAGAAATAAATAAATCATAAATCTTTTTTTTTTGTGCCTCCTTTTCAGACTCTCTGTCCTCCCCCCCTCCTCTCACTCGCCTCCTCGCTCCCCGCTCACTTTGTTGTAACACAGCCCTCAGCTCACAGGTCATCAGGCTCGTCACAAACAGTTGAATATTTAAAGTAGCACCTTGGGACATTGTGTAGTAACATGCGTCACACCGTACGGGTGAACGCTTCCACAACAACGCATCGGAACTGGAAGTGTGTGCCGTTTTGAAAGATACCGAACACTTCACTTCACTGTGGCTGTGGCTGTTTGACACCCCATCCCCACTTAGACCACTGTTCATTGGCACAATGAGGCTTTGTCCTTTGTGTGTATTTTAAATGAAAAGGGGGGGAGGGAGACAGACAGACAGACAGACGACAGACAGACAGACAGACAGACAGACAGACAGACAGACAGACAGACAGACAGACAGACAGACGACAGACAGACAGACAGACAGACAGAGAGAGAGAGAGAGAGAGAGAGAGAGAGAGAGAGAGAGAGAGAGAGAGAGAGAGAGAGAGAGAGAGAGAGAGAGAGAGAGACTGCTCCCTGTTTGTTTCAAAGCTAAAGTGAGACATCAAGCATTGGTCAAATTGTAGATGGTGACGTCATAGTATGCCATTATTATTTTAATGACTAAATCTTTAAGTACATTTTGAGTAAAGAGGCCATCTATCTTCAATAGATGCTGAATTCGAGATTTGAGAACTACGACGTCAGCAATTTGTAGTTTGCGAGCGAGTATGTGTAGAGATGTAGTGGAATAGTACAAACTGCGACTTGGTGCTTGGGAACCGGAAGGTCGCCGGTTCAAGTCCCCACAAACACCTGGGCACGGCCGAGGTGAGCAAGGCACCAGACCCCACTACACTGCTCCCCGGGCAGCTGGATATACAAATAGCTCCTAATACTGCTCCCAATACTAGGATGGGTTACATGCAGATAAACACATTTCACTGTGTGTGTACACATATCACTGTGTGTTCAATGTATGTGACCAATAAAGAGGATTTAATCCTCCAGATTTGGATTTGCAATTATGTACTTGTTTCGATGCCTGCATTTCCCTCCTTTGTGAAGTTTGACTTGAAAAATACAGCTGCAAATGCAGCCAAATTCGTTTTTTAATGGGGCATGGTACAAACGCAGTCGATTCTGGCAGTCGAGCCGAATAATCAGTTTAACATGCAGGGTTCAAGCAACACCACCGTTTGATCGATTGAATGGTTTCCCATTTTGGAAAACAACAGCAACGAAATACTATGAGGGTGAGGTGATGCCAGTGCTTGTTTTGCTTCTCTTCGGTGCATTGCGTTTATTCAAAAATCTAATTATGGTCTTTCACATTCAATACTTTGCATAGTCCATCAGAACAACTGCCGATGGCAAATTAACGTGCATGCACACACGCAGATGGACGTACGCGCGCGCACACACACACACACACACACACACACACACACACACACACACACACAAATACACAGTATCGGCTTGAATTACTTGTAAACGGTGTTTATGCAATAAACATTATTGTGGGATCACAATGCTGATTATGCGATTGTTGAGTGAGGGACAAACTTTAACTGGTACAGAAACAAGTCCAAACAGAAACAGTTTCAAGCCAAGGGCAGGAATAATTATCCATGGGAAGGTCTTTTGACATGTGGTTTCTCGGGGCTGGTTATGTACTTATGTGAGAGACGGGGCAGTGCCCGGGGCTGGGCAATCTTCACATCTAACCACATTATGAAAACCCCTTGACTGCATGCAATACACCCGTGAACCATCATTTCGATAATCTATCTTTTGTCATAACCAAACCAAACCACATAATTGTCCTGAGACACGTGAAAGAGGCTGAGGCCAAGTCAAGAATCTGCAGTGGACAATCACCTTTAAATGGCTACATGGCTCACAGTAATTTGGCCCAGTGTTTTTGCTTTATCCAGTACGTTGACATGGGAAAAGTGAAGGATCCTTCCCCCCTGTATTTCCATGTTTTAGCATTGCCCCGTGGATTAGGGGCACCTTGTGGTTGATCTACGCGGTCACGGCTGTTCTCTGTCCTGTGGCCCCAATTTGGTGGAATGAAATCCCCACGGATGTCAGGACTGCAGAGTCACTGCTTATCTTCCACTGCCGGCTGAAAACTCACCTCTTCAGGAAACACTAACCGGATCCTTCCTCCTAGCGCGTCCTCTTATCATTTGTTTTACCAGCGTCCTACTAAGTAGATTGTTGCCTGTTAGTTAGTAAGTTAGTTAGGTATTGTTCTATTGTTTGCAAACGTATTGTACTTTTATCTGAGCACTGGTTCAGTTATTGGGGGTTAGGAATGAAATGCACTTTTGACTTCTGGTGAAGTGGTGCTCTTATCTTATCTTTGTTGAACGCACTTTTGTCAGCTGCTTTAGACAAAAGCGTCTGCTAAATGTAATGTAATGTAATGTAATGTAATGTAATGCAATGTAATGTAATGTAATGCAATGTAATGTAATGTAATGTAATGCAATGTAATGTAATGTAATGTAATGTGAAAATCCTGTGGTGTGGAGCGACCCTGCTCAAGGGCCTGTTGAAGCCAGAAGTGACAGCAGCACATTCTCAGAACCCTGTGGGTTTGTTTCTGCTCAGCGTTGCACCACATCCAGCAGCATAGTAATTGCTCTAGTCCCTAATGCTGTTGGCATTCAGAGAGAGAGAGGAGAGCGAGAAGATAAGAGCGAGAGGAGGCAGAGAGAGAGATGAGAGAGAGAGAGCGAGAGAGAGAGGAGCGAGAGAGAGAGAGAGAGAGAGAGAGAGAGAGGAGAGAGAGAGAGAGAGCCGAGAGAGAGAGAGAGAGAGTGTCCCTGACTGAGACATTAGCACAAATTAGACACAGTTCCTGCAGTAAACATGCATATGCTTAGGAATCACACTCGCTTGCATTTAAATGCTGTTTATTGTAGCCAATAAACAGAAGTGTGCCAGGTTTAACAGTGATTAAACCTGGCACTACTACTACTTGAGTGGAGGAAAATATAAAAGTGTTGCAGGTCTCATGAAATCCTTCAAATGACCGCTACACCCCATTGCTGTGCACTATGTAGTGATCAGCAATGGGGGAGGAGGCATGGTGTGTGTTTGTTGTGGTTGTTTCCTTGTTGTGTGTTGGTGGTTAAACGGTTGTAATTGTGATCAGGTGTGGTCCATTTATACTAGGGTTGTAAAGCAAATTTCCCCTACTGGGACAAAAGGGTTTGTTACAAACTGCCTGGAGACTGAATCAGCGTCAACTAAAATGAGGGAGCTTTACGGGGAACCATTCCTTCTTGATAACCATTGTTCTAAAGCAGTGGTTCCTGTATCAAACATTGAAGCTCGTGCTGTGTACCTGTGTACTGCTGTGTCGAGGTATAGGGACCCCTCAACTGCTGTTACTTATGAAGACAAGACAGTGTTATTAACTATTTAAGGTCCTGTACCGCCTCAAAAGTTGACCCTCCTGCTGTGCACCCCCTCTAGCTCTCATCTGATGTTACGTATAAAGAAAAGCCAGTGTTATTAACTATTCTGCTCTTTATTCAGCCTCGTCAAAAGCCCTCTCATATTTCAAATAAGTGACATGCCCTTCAGCTCAATCACAATATGAATGACTTTTCTGGAAAGGTTATAATAAAATATAGAAAAAATGATCATAAGAAGAAATGTCATATTCTGTTCTTGCAATATCCAAATCATTGACCAATTGAAGCAGAGTAGGGCCCGGCTGTGTTTTAATTTATTTAGTTTATTATTGACATAGAGAGGCTATTGTTGGCGTACCCCCGACGATACTGAGGTACACGTACCCCACTTTGGGAATAGCCAGATCTTTCTCATCAACTGATCTAAGTCCTTTGTGAAGGTGATCCCATCACATCCCTTGGTCCCCCCTATGTTCTCGAGAACATCCTGTATTCATATAAAGACCAGCATATGAAGCATAATCCTTGCCTTGTCTGGAGCTGCTGTCCGCATCTCTCATCGTGGATAGGATTTTACCCGGCAGACAACCGCATTCTTTCTCTTATCTCTACGTCTCCGTCTCTTGGTGGATCTGACCTAAGCTGTTCCGTAGAGATCCACCTCTTCTCCATTCTCACGCACACAAAACCCAAACACGTGCATGCATGTACGAGCGTGCATATCGCTACGTCAGTGCAATACACCATCTATCTATTCATCCATCCATCCATCTAAAGTACCTATCCATCTATCTACCTTTCTATCTATCCATCTATCTATCGATTGGAATGGAACCATTTGTTTTGCAAGACAAAACGCATGTTGTGGCTTTTATCCTATGATAATGTGTGTGTGTGTGCGATTGTGTGTGTGCATTTGTGTGTGTGTGCGTGTGTGTGTGTGTGCGTGCGTCGCACATGGCAGGCAAGTTTGTGTGTGAAGCCTCCGTGAGAGGCTACTTTAAGCAGCAGTAGCAGCAGCAGCATCAGCAGCATGGACTTCCCTCTCCCCTTTCCAGGGCCCTTGATGGTGTGCACCACCCCCCCCCCCCCTCACTAACACCACCCCACCACCACCACCACCCCCACGGGAACGCACAGTTCGATTGAGCTGACAGTCAAGTGCCATTGACCAGTCACCGAGATTAAACGCTGGGCCGTCTCCACCACTAACACCACCTGCAAGAGGGAGGGGTGGGGGGATGGGGAGTGGGGAGTGGGGAATGGGGGAGGGATATGGGGGAGTGAGACGCGCAGATACTCACTGTTACTTGTCGCTTCGGTAAAAGGCGCCTTTTGTCCGTTCCAGCCTTTGTTGTTGTCCATCTGT
>CM051020.1:5571188-5576188 GCA_027704905.1 Muraenolepis orangiensis
ACGCTCACGCAGTGACGTAACAGCGGGACAGGACTTGGTGGTAGCTAACTAAAGCCAGAGCGTAGTGGTGCAGTCAGACCTCCTCGGTCTGTGCTCCAATGATATTGACCTTGTGCAGAAGACACAAGGGCTTCTTTAAAACCTACAGTGTGTAATAATATTAGATTGGTCTTTTAGAACTTCTCCTGTGTTCCCCGAGGAACAAACAAGCACTTCTTGCGTTGTTAAGAAACGTTTACGCTAACAAGGGCCGTGAGAAGGTCCAGAATCGATGCAAACATGGTTCACATTTAGCTGTTTTCTACATACTTATTTTTTTTGTTCATAACATATTGACCAGCGTTTCAATGCCCCTTCAAAGACTCTTTACGAGACAAATGTTCTAGTTTAAAGTTGACGGTGGGTTCGTGTCTCGGACGAGGCATTTTCACCTCCAAGCTTCCAATCTCATTCCTCATCTCTAACAAAACAGACTTCATGAGCAGGGTGACGACACGGCTGGTGGAGAACTCTGCAGCATCACCAGTTACTTTATCCCTCGTGGTGATATAGCATGTCGGCATACGCATGGCTGGTATCAACTTGGACCATCTCACCGCCTCTTTAGTGCGTGAAACGAGAAGCCCGGTGATGTCAGGGAGCAGCAGGTGTTTCTCACACTGATCCCTTCCTGACTCCAATGATTACGATCCTTATCATTACCATCCTGTTTTGATAGTTTTAACATACCATCTATTCCCTAAATATTTCACATCTGTTAACTTCCGTACACACACGATGCATAGTATTTTAGCCTTGGACCGTCAGGGTAGCCTAGCCTAGCATTGCATAGTCTTTTAACCTTGGATCGCCACGATAGCCTAGCCTAGCATAGCATCGTCTTATAACCTTGGACCGTCAGCATAGCCTAGCCAAGCATAGCATAGTCTTATAACCATGGACCGTCAGCGTAGCCTAGCCTAGCATAGCAGAACATAGTATTTTAACCTTGGGACCGTTAGTGTTGCCTAGCCTAGCATAGCAAAGCATAGAATTGTCTTTTAACCTTTGATCGTCAGCGTAGCCTAGCCTAGCGCGCTGTGTAGGGCGTAGCGGCGGTTCACCTGCATGATGAACTCCCGGCGGCGGGGCATGCCCCTCTCGGACAGCATCAGGTACTCAGGCTCCTTCTCCTTCTTGGCCTGCTGGATCTGGGCCAGGCGGCTGACAGGGTTCATGCCCTGGCCGTAGTCAGGTCCCGTCTGAGGTGTGGAGGTTAGGTGGGGGGGGGGGGGGGGAGAGATAGGTGGGTGTTAGAGGAAACTACTCCCAGCCCTGTGTGAGCCTGGGTGACTCCCGGGCCTACCTGTGAGGATCTATGAGAAGAATGCCTCCACCTAGCCTATGACGTTAACGCTTTAATGACCGGCACATTCACATGTCTAATGCTCATAGTGGTGTGCACATTCCTATTTTACCTTATTTTATCTCTTTTTTATTAACATCACAGTCCTGTAACCCAAATGTCTGCAATCACTCAAAATATGGATCTTGAATTTGAAAAGTATTGACAAATCATAGGCAACAGGGATGGAAATCAATGGATAAGTCCATGATTTAAAAAAATGAATGCATGAACGTTAAGATTTGCAACTTTCTCCCGGTGTACACTATAGCAGTGGTTCTCAACTGGTGGGTTGTGACCCGTAAGTAGGTCACAGAGCACATGCCAAACCTTAATCTTTAGAAAGAAGCCCATGAATTACATTATGCTTTAATGGCTTACCATTTCAGTGAGGTTTTTTATTCGCTCTATGCTTTAGTACATTGTTGATGACTAAATGGGACATGTGGGGTTCCACCAGGGGGGTGGTGGTCGGCGATCCACCCCTACCTTGAGGATGGTCTTGGGCCGTTTCTTGTAGTGGGTCTTGGGTTTCTCCACGACGGGGATGAATGGCAGTTTCTTCAGGTCCTGTAGGATGGAGAGGGCGGCGCGCTTCTTGGAGAGCTTCTTGCTGTTGCCCTCGCCCTCGGCCGCAAACTCACCTACACTGACCCGGGTCAGGAAGCTCTTCATGTGTGGCGGGCCGCTCTCCTTCAGGACCTGGGGGTGAACGAGGGAGAGTGAAGACCGACGTTAGACACCTGAAGGGAACAGTAACAAGGTGAGGCCAGATAAGGACTGTGTTAGGTCCGTGTGTGTGTGTGTGTGTGTGTGTGTGTGTGTGTGTGTGTGTGTGTGTGTGTGTGTGTGTGTGCAGATTCCTCTGTACTTCAGCTTGTAGGGTAAAGAGAAAAAGAGACTCTTGGCAGACGTGTGTGTGTGTTTGTGTGTAGAGAGAGAGAGAGAGAGAGAGAGAGAGAGAGAGAGAGAGAGAGAGAGAGAGAGAGAGAGGAGAGAGAGAGAGAGAGAGAGAGAGAGAGAGAGAGAGAGAGAGAGAGAGAGAGAGTGTACATGGATGTGTACATGAGACAGTAAGAGGCGTGTTGGTTTGCATTGCGTGTATATCGAGCTTGTCGGGTAGGAGGGGGGGGGGGGTGTTTATGTCCGCTACAAGTTGCGAGGCGCTGGCCTGCCGCTGGGTGTCCACTTAGTGAGCAGCCCAAGCAGCAGGTGGTCCACGACATCTGGCGCCAGAACATCTCCACGGTCACACGGGGGTGTGTGTACTCGTAAACACAGGGCATGCGAAAACAAAACACACACACACACACACACACACACACACACACACACACACACACACACACACACACACACACACACACACACACACACACACACACACACACACACACACACACACACACACACACACACACACACACACACACACCCTCGATCATAGCCTCTGGTGCTGAGTAAAGGGGCTCGGTTTCCCTTCTCTCGCAACCCCCCCCCCCCCCCCCAGTCACCTGGGAGACCTAAAGCCAACACCGGCTGGACTTAGGTCATGCTTCTGCAATCACATCCACTTCCTGTCAGCGCCCAAACCCCATTCTGTGTGTGTGGGTGAGAAAGTGTGTATATGTATGTGTGTGTGTGTATGTATTTGTGTGTGTGCTTGTGTGCATGTGTGTGTGTGCAAAAGTATGTGCGCAAGTGAGTGTGCGTGTAAGTGTGTGCAAGTGTGTGCATGCAAGTGTGTGCATACATACGTGTGTGTGTCAGTGTGCATGCAAGGGTGTGGATGTGTGTGTGTGTGTGTGTGTGTGTGTGTGTGTGTGTGTGTGTGGCGTGGCGTTGCAGGTGGGTCCTCTCCAGTCGTATTAAGGGAGAGACCCTGGAGGCGGGGGTTAGGTTTCACACGGTCACCGCAGCACATGGGATCAGATGGCGGGAGTCGTCGCAGATCACATCCTGAAACTCTCACGCCTCTGCTGTCCCTCGCGGTTTATGCGATAATCAATAAAAAAAACCTTATTCCCCGTAACACTCACTCCCTTGGCCCGCTGCGGCCAATTGAATTGTGTCTCAGTAAAGCGTGCCCAGGCACAAGTCGCACCATCGATCAGTCACTTGGTTCTGTGCACTGTTGATCTGAACTACAGTACACCGAGCCTCCAGACGTTTCTCACACACACGAGCGCGAACACGCACACACACACACACACGTGCACACGCACGCGCACCACACACACACACACACACACTGCCATTTCTGATATAAGGATAATCTCACAAGCAAGATTCGTTGTCCCAAAATACCACAATCTGTTAAATCAGTTGCTGATTGTCGTTGTTAATAGCTCATTACTGTTGTTCATAATGAGCCACATAAGTGGTTGTTGCCGTCATAATAGTCATGTTGTAAATAGTAGCCCACGGCTCATTAGTCATCGCCCTGTTGTCAGTGGGGCTGTTACCCAATCCGGGACCACACGTGTTACAGAGTATTTGACTCGGGGCAAAAGGCTGGGAAGAGTAATAGCCTCTGAGAGCCAGCAGCCGGGGCCCCGAAGCCCGGGCCCCGAGGCCCGCCCCCCCAGGGATCCCCTCTGCTCTTGCTCATCACTCGGAGCAGGAAATGCAACATGGCAGCTCCTTGTATCTAAAAAAAAAAATTTGGTGGGATTTGACGCAAGCCCCTGCTGGATTGCCGCCGGTTTCCCGTGCGCCTGGCGGGCCGGCGTCAGGTCGGATGATGATGTCACGGGCGAGAGCGAGAGAGGGGGGGATAAGGGCCGCTGACTGATTAGAAGTCGGCATGTGGACTGCGGTTGCCGCTAGTGGCCGCGCTGCAATTAGCATGCTTTGCTCTGTGGTGTTGTAGCGTGGGATTTCAGGGTCAGAGAGGACCCGCCTCAATGCTACAGCTGCGGCTTTCCCCCACCAAGCTGCAGGCGGAGACATCTACTGGTGGGTCAGAAAGTGCATGGACGGGAGTAAACATCCACTGACTAGCTTGCTACTCACTTGAATCCCCGTCTCATTATATCAGGGAGGACTAGTACCTCCTCGAAAGGTTTCACTTTCGATTGCCACCGAATGCAACCGAGCAACAATGATATGCAGTCAAAGGCTCTGAAGCCATTTGTAAAGTTTGACACACTTTGCAAAAGGCCATTACATTACATTAACTCACAGTACATTTAGCAGACGCTTTTATCCAAAGCGACTTACAATAGTGCGTCCCATAAAAGGTAGGCTAGAGAACAACTCGTCATCAAAAGTCAAAAGTGCATTTCATTCCTTAAAAGTCTCCAAGAACTGAGCCAGTGCTCAGGTAAAGGTACAAACATTTCAGGTAAAAGTACAATGAGTTGGACAATATCTAACTAACTAACTAACAAGCAAACAATCTACTTCGTAAGACGCTAGTACGCTCGTGAAGAGTAACACACACACCATACAATCTCCCTTACAGACGGCGCTAAACTACCCTTCCGCATCCACACCGGGGGACGTTAGAAAGCACCTTAATACAAATCCTTCCATGAATCACATTCAGACGGCGTATGCCTCGATGCATTGCCTCCTTTCTCTTTGCAATAGACTTAGAACAGCGTATAGAATG
>CM051020.1:5581188-5623688 GCA_027704905.1 Muraenolepis orangiensis
TCAGTATTCAAATAAGTAAGACACAGTCAACAGAAACACAAATAACATCTGTATAGCGTGGATCATACTTTGGAATACGTCGCCACCTCAGGGGGTATTCCCTCTGGGGGGGTGTCATTCCCTCAGTAACCAAAATAAGTAAGAAGCAGAATGCGGTAAGGACTTACAAGGTCTTAACGGGTGACTCAGTGGCCCCCGCGCGCTTACTGACCATCGCCACGGAATCCGCTGCTTGTAACTGCGGGGGCCCTTGGTAGAGCGCTAACGAGAAGAGGCTCTGGGAAATAGATAGTGCAGACGAAAGCATTACTCCTCACTGATAGCTGGGCTTAAGGGGGTTTCTGGTTAAGTGGACAGAGAGCTGCACACATGAGAGAACCTTTAGCTATTTATTATTCCCTGACAAAAAAAGAGCTGAAAAAGCACCAGACTAATTCATCACAATGAACCCGCCCCCACAGGGTTTTATCAGGGCTGAGCTGATAGGACAAATAAATATTTGGACGTCACCGAACGTCATAATCTACACACATCCTGACTAGGAATATTCCCGGACACAGGCCTAACTGTGTCATTTCCCAAAGATGTTTTTTTGAAAAAGGGTGGTTCGCGGTGATGCCGGTAGCACGAGTGACGCCGACCGCTTGGGTCTCCCGGTAAGCGGGGCCTCCCGGTTACGTTGCGAAGGCGATCTCCGTTTTTTTGGGGCTCACCTCGAAGTTGACGGGCAGGTTTCTCTTGAGCGCGATCTCGTAGACGAGGCTGATCTCGGACTTGCTGGCGTCGGTTCCTTCCTCCTGCTCTTCCTTCTCCTCCGGGGACTGAAACACAGGGGGGGGGGTGCTAAGTTAAACTTAGCACTTCCAAACCACCTACGGAATTACGAGGGAGGACAGAGGACAGAGGACAGAGGACGCTGTCTTGTTCCCCTTTGACTCCCCGATGAGTACTGGTAAAAGATGGTAAATGGCAGATGGTAAAATGACGCGGGATCCCGAAATCACAGGATTTCAGGGAAATAACGACAACAAACAGTATTGCGGGGGTAGAGAATGGATCAGTGAGAACTCCCGTGGAGATACACACTTTATTCATTTCTCTCAGTTAGATGGAAAATCGCACACAAAAGCGGGAGAAATCAGGGCAACACGCAACATGCATACGTCTACGAACACACATTGGCCTCGCACACAACATGAGACCAACACACACACGCACGCACGCACGCACGCACGCACGCACGCACGCACACAGAGGCTGGACCTGGGCCAGGCCAATGAAACGGGGAGCTTGTCTCTCTTTCTGGCAGCGGTCCTTATCTGATATGGGATTGAGAACTCAGAATCCCCGGATATGGATGAGGTGTTCCTTTTGTGTGCACCGAGAGTATGCACACGCACGCACGCACGCACGCACGCACGCACGCACGCACACACACACACACACACACACACACACACACACACACACACACACACACACACACACACACACACACACACACACACACACACACACACACACACACACACACACACACACACACACACACACACACACACACACACAAGCTTTCAAAGACTTTGAATGCCATTTCTCTAGTCTCATCGCAATCAACATTTGGGACCATTAAAGTAATTTGCCCATTTGCCGTTTGTTGGCCAAAAAATTCAAAGTATCTTGTTGGTTGGGAAGACACCAGAGGGTGTTCATCACCTCAAGTCAGGATCAATAGTTTGTACCAATTCACTCTCCCTGGTGACTTTATCATCGACTATTGTGGAGCCAGGTTGGAGAGAGCAGTACACGTCAATCCTTATCAAGGCATGGGAGGGAGCATGAGGGGGGTGGGGTCGGAATACAATTCATCAAAGCGGTATTATGGTGATCACTATAGGGAGCGGGGGAGGGAGGGGGAGGGGTGGGGGGGGGGGGTATGCGTGAGCGGTCGTCTGGAGCACTCATCAAAGAGGGGCTATCGTGATCATCATCATCTTCATCATCCTCTTTTTCCCGTCCAGATCTTTTTGTGTGCGAGCGAGGGAACGGACGGTTGTGGTCTCGCTCTCTCTCTCCCTCCCTCCCCTGGGGGAGAGGGGGGCTCCGTGCCTCTTCATTGTGAGATCTGATACGACGTATGATTCATGCTGGGGGAGAGACGTGTTGCTTTTCCCCAGGAGACCAACTCCCTCTGGTTGTTGCCGCTGCTCTCTTGCACGGCATGTGCAAGAGAGGCGTCCATGCTGAGGCATATATTGTCTGTCCATCACCAAGTGTGTGTGTGTGTGTGTGTATGTGTATGTGTATGTGTGTGTGTGTGTGTGTGTGTGTGTGTGTGTGTGTGTGTGTGTCTGTGTCTGTGTCTGTGTGTGAATGTGTGAGTGTCCATCTATGGGCTTGTGCAACAGTCATGATGCGTCAAATCTATATTTCCAGTGTATTTTGAATGTGTTGCCCACGAGTGTGATTTACACATAGAACCCCCTTTATTGGCTCAAACATCGGTGGCGTCTGTGGCATATGCTGCAGCATACAGCATCTGTCAGTGTGTGTGTGTGTGTGTGTGTGTGTGTGTGCGCGTGTGTGTTTGTGTTATTCGTGTTGCCGAAAAACTCCCCCTTTTTCCGCTAAAACGCAAGCTTGTGGAATGCATTTTCTGTTGCGGAAAAAAAAGTACAAAATAAACATCCAGTCATGCTTTATGTTATGTTTGGACCAATGTGATTTACACATTCAAACAGCCTCTTTGGCTCAAAGACGGCCTCCGTCACATATGTCGCAAGTAAAGCGCGTTATCTGTCCGTCACTGTGTGTGTGTGTGTGTGTGTGTGTGTGCGTGCGTGTGCTAGTCACAATGTATGATAATAACATATATAATATACTTTCAGAGTGTGATTTACACATAAAGCCGCCCTTTCTTGCCTTAATTGAAGGCTACATTACGAGCTGTACACAGGATGTTATTTAGTGCATTGATGTGCATCGGGCATTGGGAGATTGGTGTATTGTGTGTGTGTGTAATTGGGAGTCAAACATAAAGCAACGACAATATAAGAGGGTATAATCTGGTCAGCTGGCTACTAGCAGAATGGATTTTTTTACGCTACAACGAACATCATCGCGTCCAAACTAACTCACTCCAAGCTGATGAATGCTCAATTCCGATTGGTCGATAACGGGACACCCTCTGCCGCCTTAACCGTTCAGAATCAGTTCAGAAGCGCTACAAACCCAAAAATGTTCCGCAGAAGAATATAAAGATTTTTGCTTGATAAAAGTAAATAATAATAAACAATAATGTTAAAGATGAAAGTATGTTATATTCATTGGCGGTAACTGTGGTAGAAGCAGAAAAAAAAATCACTCACACGGCTATCCCGTGATTAAAAAATTATATAAATATTTGAAAAAAGAATATCAAATCAAATAATAAATCAATTCCTTGCTAAACACGTGTGGTTTGGCATTGGCTAGCTTCCCCCATCCGCTGGCGCTACACTTCCTCCTCCACTCCTCCAACCTTATTCCCATTAACATCCAAGCAATGTACGCACTGGTACCGTCGCCGAGCACTGGAAATGAATGGGCTCATCCTGGATCAATTTGCCGTCGGCCATTTTAATGATAGAGTTCATGTTAATGGGCTTCTGTGGTGCGCCTTCACGGACAGTGGACAGTCAAACCCAATGGGGAACTAGTATCTCACTGAAGGCAAAGGAGTGTGTGGTGTCGTGTAGTCGTGTCTTGGTACCCCGTTCAATCAAGCACAAATATATATAGATATTTTTGGTGAACGTGGACATTAAATGCGTGTTCAAATACTTTGAAGCGAACACTGGCTTCGCTTATGGTGTCTGTTATTCATTGGAAAGATTTCCAAAACGTGTATATTATAATAACATTTTCAAGTACCCCCCCCTGCGATCCTTCAAAGTACCCCCATTTGGGTACGCGTACCCCCTTTTGGGAACCACCTGTCTAGGGTAAGTCGTTTTGGATAAAGGTGCCTGCTAAATGACTAAGCAGTACACAATGGTACATACTAAGGAAAGGTTGAAAGGGAGAGGCCATTGAACCTGATCGAAAGGTGAGACTCGCCTGATCGCGCTTCAGAGCACTAGTGAGCCAGGGCAATATATACAGTGTTCATTATGTTACTTTCCTGAGAGAGAGAGACAGACAGAGACTTAGAGCTAGGAAGAAAGAATAAGAGAAAGAGAGAGAGAGAAAGAAAAAGAGATAGAGAGAAAAATAAAGAGAAAGAAAGAGAGAAAGCGAGTGAGAGACATCCTCCTCCTGTGACTTTCTACACAACAATAAGTCGACATGTATGCCCATAGTGACTCGAAACACTATCACCGTCCTCTGGGCGTGGACGGAGACATACGCACGCACAGACACAGAGACACAGAGACACAGAGACACACACACACACACACACGTGCACACAACCGCAACCGAACACAAACGCATATGCCGTTAGTAGACACAATGCAGTCTCAATTTGTAAAGCAAGCGCGAACAAAGGATTCATTTATATGGGCACCGACGCCACAAGGCACCAGACAGGGCGAGCGAGGAGAGCCAAGACATTTTGAATAACTGGGGGGGGGGGGGGGGGAGGGGGGAGAGAGAGATAGAGAGGGTGGGGGTGGGGGGGGGGGGGAGAGAGAGAAAGAGAAGTGTGAGGATGTGAATTTGATTCTGCTTGAAAACGATAACACCGGGGTTTAAGAGCGACGTAACAAGAACACAAAGAGGTTGTTGGAGGGAGAGACGACCAACAAGAAAGAACCCTGCAGGTACAGCTTGGGATTAAGCGGATCGTGTGTGTGGGTTGAGGTATTTGTGTGTGTGTGTGTGTGTGTGTGTGTGTGTGTGTCAGGAACTGTACATTAGAATGCTTGATCCTGTGGCACATCTAGCTAAGCTCAGATGAGAATTGATGAAGTCGGGACCATCGGAAACAACCACAACAACAAAACTTCCAGAAAAATACCTTTAGAATCAAACTGAAAAAAACAACTAAACTACAGCAGATGAAAATGTAACTTTTCAGCCAATGGATGAAAGGATTGGGGTTGTGTGAGAGAGAGAGAGAGAGAGAGAGAAAGAGAGAGAGAGAGAGGGGGGGGGGGATGAGGGAATGAGGGAAGGAGGAGATGGAGGAGGTCATCTGAGGTGAAAACAGTCGGGGGCTGGGAAGGCGTTGGGGATGACTGCAGGGAACGGAGGTGGATGGATGTGGTGGCGATGACCTCAGAGGGACCAGGGGAGTGACCTTCTGGAGCCAAATGACTATAAGGCAGAGAGAGGTTGGGATGGCAACCGATTGGTTGGCGGGGGGGGGGGGGTGGCTATGCCGCGTTCTACAATAATCCCCCCCTTAAGAGGGACACGGGACGACACATACAACAAAGGGATTCAGATCGCCACGGCCACCGCCCGTGCCGTGTCGGTGCTAAAGGCACAGCTCCGGTGTGCGTGCTACCCCGCGTACGCATGTCAGACGTTGTTTGCACCGTAGCATTTCACCACAAGTTGCAGTCCAAAAGAGACTTCACGGGGCCCGGGACCTCAAGCACAGAGGCTAGATAACACTACGCCCCAAAGCCCGGCCAGGGGAGGAGCAGAGATCCCTCCTTAAGGGATCGCCAGGAACCCAATCGGGGAAGATATCATAAAAGATGTAATAAAATGTGTGTGTGTATTCACGCACATATGTATCTGTGTGTATTTATGTGTATGCAAGCTTGTGTGTGTATGCAAGTGTGTGTGTGTGTGTGTGTGTGTATGCAAGCTTGTGTGTGTATGCAAGTGTGTGTGTGTGTGTGTGTGTAAGCGTGTGTGTGTGTGTGTGCGTGCGCGTATGCAAGCTTGTGTGTGTATGCAAGTGTGTGTGTGTGTGTATGCAAGTGTGTGTGTATGTGTGTGTGTGTGTGTGTGTGTATGCAAGTGTGTGTGTGTGTGTGTGTACGCAACCGTGCGTGTGTGTGTGTGAGTGTACCTGCGGGGGCCTCTCTGGGATGGGCTCGTTGCGGAGGGCCTGCAGGGCCTTCATGGCGGCGTTGTGCCGGGCGGCCTGGCGGGTGCGTCCCTCCCCGATGAACTCGTTGGCCCCCACCGACAACTGCACATAGAAGACCTTGGGAATGGGGTAGTGGTACCTGCGGAGGGACAGAAGGCCCTTCATTAGACAACCGGACAATTAGATAATAGATCATTTTAATTCCATATAATACGTCACTGAGGACTCTGTGACGTCACAGGGTCCCCCCAGGGTTGCATGTCAAGGGGGGGGGGGGGGAAAGAAACTGGATATAATTAAAAGACGAGAGACGAGTTGTAAGGTCAATGAGTAGTAAAGGTCCTGCGTGTGAACGTTGAAGACACAAAACAACGACACACACACACACACACACAGTGAGAGCTTCAACATCCCCCCGGGTCGGTCGGTCGGTCGGCAGTATTAATGCACACGCAGGTCCCCAATGAAAGTGCCACCGCTCCATCAGGGTCAATTACATCATAATGGAGCTGTAGCCCGCCGCTTGACGGATCGGCCCGCTCGGCCCGGGCCGCGGCGCACGAGGGGGGGGGGGGAGGGGGGGGATTGAACACAAAGCGCCGGGGACCCATTCGTCCTCTCCTCTTTTCTCCCGGCCCTTCACATCCATCCTCATCCCCTTTCTCCGGGCTCCGGGCGGAGCGGGGCTAACCTGTCACCGGGCCGGTCCACCCGGCAGATTTAGGGGTCTGTGTAGGGGCCACTTGGGAGACCCCCCTCCTGGGTTGGAAGAGGGAAGGGAGGAAGGGAGGAAGGGAGGGAGAGGGGGGGGGGTCTGAGAACCTCTCCCTCGGTGAGGGACCAACGCGACAGAGAGAGAGAGAGAGAGAGAGAGAGAGAGAGAGAGAAAGAGCAAGAGAGAGAGAGAGAGCGGGAGAGAGTGAGAGAGGGATGGAGGGAGGGAAACCGATTTTGCGATATGAAAACAAATTAAAAAAGCCAAACAAAACATCTTCCACCCTCTTCAGTCTCTTTCGTATTCTGCCAACATTAACACATATACACGTTTTCATATTCATGTGCACATACAGTGACCATATGTGGTGGAACTGCATAAACAACAGCTGGCTAAGGAAAAGGGGGGGGGGGGTGTTCGGGACTGGCTACTTGAGCGATGGCCGATGCCAAGAAATGCATTCTGAGACAACTAATATTTTTATGTTTAGTCAAGGCATTTGTCTTTATTATTAGAGAGTGTGAGGGAGTAAAAGAGAGAAAGAAAGAGAGACAAAGAGAGAGAGAGAGAGAGAGAGAGAGAGAGAGAGAGAGAGAGAGAGAGAGAGAGAGAGAGAGAGAGAGAGAGAGAGAGAGAGGAGAGAGAGAGGATGGGGGAGAGAGATGGAGGAGAGCGATAGGAGCGGGGGGGAGAGAGAGAGAGAGAGAGAGAGAGAGAGAGAGAGAGAGAGAGAGAGAGAGAGAGAGAGAGAGAGAGAGAGAGAGGGGGATGGGAGAGAGATGGGGGATAAGAGAGAGAGAGAGAGAGAGAGAGAGAGAGAGAGAGAGAGAGAGAGAGAGAGAGAGAGAGAGAGAGAGAGAGAGAGAGAGAGAGAGAGAGAGATGGGAGAATAGAGAGAGAGGGAGAGTGGGGCAAGAGAGCGAGAGGGAGATAGGGGAGAATAAGAGAGAGAGAGGAGAGTGGGGCAAAGAGAGCGAGAGGGAGATAGAGAGACAGAGAGAGAACGAGAGAGAGAGAGAGAGAGAGAGAGAGAGAGAGAGAGAGAGAGAGGGGGGGAGGTAGAGTCAGCACATGTGGATGAAGTTTATTTCGCGGCATGCCAAAGAAAATTAAAGCAAGCTTGGCAGGGCTGCGATCATGTCTTCCCCCTCCGTAAACACCACAACTATTCATTTGCAGCTATTTGGTCGCGCCGCGTTGTGTTGCGTTGTGTTGTGTCTGTGTTTGTCAGCAGACCAGAGACGTCGGTGGTCTTCTCACACGCTGAACGCCGGTGGTGGATGTGGAGGGAATAAAAACACGTTTAACTCTCCCCATTGTTGTGTTAAACTGTCAGGTTTATATGACTAGGTATAATGCATAATAAACAGTCAGGTTTTTGTTGAGTAGTGGTTGACTGTTAAAAGGTGCAGAGAGGGAAAAGCACCTATAAGAACAGCTTTAAAAAGCATTGAGCCGGACGAAAGCGGCTTCAACTCTCTGATGGGTACAAAAATATCAATAAAAGGTGCCGGATTTCTCCTTGAAGTACTCCCTCAGAGTATTGTGGGTAATTGAACATCACGACACCATAACAACCAGCCAGGCAGTAACAAAGCGAGAGCCCTTTCACTTTGTGGGCACGCTAATTAACGTGACCTATATACCTATACATATAGACACAGAGCGGTGACTTCTCCTTAAGAAAGCACACACAACACTGATAATAACGCCGCAGGTGCCCTGGAAAATCGTCATGGTGACAACGCGATGACGTCCCGAACTGCGTAGTCACAGAAACGGACCTATAGGCATACATCATCGATGTCTTTGTCGTCGTAGCGATGGCTACGGAGGCAGGATTTGCAACAAGCAAGTGGGGCTTCACAAAAGCTGGTAGCCAGCGTAATGACAATCATTGGAGAATGGTCAAGGTGTCTCTTTATATGTCAAACCGCTCATTGGAAAGCTGGAGTTCCCTCCAATCTGGTTTGTTGAGGGCCAAACCTTCAACTCCTTTTCAATAACTTGTGTGTGTTGTGGTGGCTTGGTTAAATGGACTAGACACCAACCAGTCAGTATAACATTTGCATAAATCCATCAGAAAATATCTTTTTTGGCACAAGCTTTAAGCAGAAACAGTATGAAACTGCCACGTCCGTCCAACCAAACCCCTCCCTCCTCGCACCTCGTCTTCTGTTATTTCACGTTCTCTCTCGCGCCCCTCGCGCGCTCAGCCGTAGCGTGAGTCAGCGTTTCACTTCTCCCAGTGTGTTTCGACTGGAGAACCCTCCGGTCTGTCTGTCTGTCTGTACGTCTGCTCCCAGCTTTCTCCTGCTCTCCGCAGGGGCTCCCCAGGGCGGGCCCGGCCCTCGCTCTCCCGCTCACGTAAAGTACTGTGGGCCCCGGGGTCTCGGAGGACATGCCAAGTGCAACATGGGCCCCGGCCAACAGGGCTGAGCCGGGGCTGGGAGCAGCTGTCAGACCCCGGCACTGTACTCACTGTACAGGTGCACAGAGAGAGAGAGAGAGAGAGAGAGAGAGAGAGAGAGAGAGAGAGAGAGAGAGAGAGGAGAGAGAGAGAGAGGAGAGAGAGAGAGAGAGAGAGACATGGAGAGAGAGAGAGCAATAGAGAGAAAGAGAGAGACAGAGAGAGAAATAGAGGGAGAGAAAGAGACAGAGGGACAGAAAGAAAGAAAGAACAATATAAAAACAAGGGAAATTGCTTTGGGATAGATTAAGCGACATTAAGAACAAAACTAAACAAAAGGAAAGGAAAAGAGACAGAAAAACAAGCAGAGGGAAGGAGAGCGCAAGAAGGAGAAGAAGAAAGGAGGCCCAGGGTAGAACCTACTCTGCAACGTGGGAAAGTGGTGGCTTGCACACAAGCAAGATCGCCAGCACACACACACACATACGCACGCACACACTCACGCACGTCATAATGCAGACATAAACAACAGAAAAAGCACACGTGCATCACAGCCTTGTGTTGAACACAATATTGTTGCAATTATCAGTTATTACTGTTGAGCGATTGATCCAATCCTCCCAGGGATGCTAGGCCAGACGATAACTCATTAGTGCGTTAGACACACACCAATCACACACATAATTGCTCAAAGATCCTGTAGTCATGAAGCCAACGCACAAGCCAGACAAAGGAAATGGCAGAGAGTGACACCGTGAGTGGTGCTGACATTTCACCAGAACTCAATTTCTCACCGTGGCATTTCCCATTCCGCTTTCAAAGTGCAAGCAGGGGATAACGCCATCTCTGTTCCAGAAGCTTAACAATACTATAGCTTCCAACTGTTGTTCTCTGGTCATGTAGCACCAGTTCTCTAGGGCTGTTGTTCCAACTGTCGTTCTCTGGTCATGTAGCACCAGTTCTCTAGGGCTGTTGTTCCAACTGTTGTTCTCTGGTCATCTAGCACCAGTTCTCTAGGGCTGTTGTTCCAACTGTTGTTCTCTGGTCATGTAGCACCAGTTCTCTAGGGCTGTTGTTCCAACTGTTGTTCTCTGGTCATGTAGCACTAGTTCTCTAGGGCTGTTGTTCCAACTGTTGTTCTCTGGTCATCTAGCACTAGTTCTCTAGGGCTGTTGTTCAAACTGTTGTTCTCGGGTCATGTAGCACCAGTTCTCTAGGGCTGTTGTTCAAACTGTTGTTCTCTGGTCATGTAGCACCAGTTCTCTAGGGCTGTTGTTCCAACTGTTGTTCTCGGGTCATGTAGCACCACTATTTCATTTATATTTTTGTTGTGCATAGATCGCCGCAAACTGTTAGGATATCACCATTCTATATATGATCAATAGGAATAGGAATGTTTTTGCTTGTCCACACAAACACTGAAAAGGGACTTTTAGTGTGGCGACTAGTCCTGGTTGTTTCTTAGCCCACAGGCTGTTTTATAGAGTAAACGCTGTCGCAAAAAGCACTGTGTTGTTCGTTATATTCAGGGTTTTTTGTTTTGGTAGCAACAATGTTGTTAAAGAGCGAGGGAGTAAATTGACATCATCACATAGAAACTAAAACCCAGATGGAGAGGGGGGCAAAAAGAGAGTTTGGCAGTATAAACCGCAACCAACACAACACACAGGACAGTGCATCATTCGCACGCCGACTGGACATAAATCCTGAAAGTCAGGGTGACCTCAAGACGTATTTCTTGTACACAGAATCTGAAAGGACATTTCCCAGTGCGTCCCCGTGTCCGCACTCGTATGACCCTGGCGGCATAAATCTCCATGCCGGACAAGGGTGTAGTTCTCGCGCTTCAATCCATTAGCTAAAATAAAGGAATAAGAGAGTAAAAATCACCATTGGAGAGATAAAAATGATGTGAGCCTCGTTCCTTGCTTTCCAAAGCTCGTCGAAATCACTGCTGGAAACACAATGAAATGCCAAAGGCTACAGGCAACGACCATCTCCGTACGTTAAGCTTTCCTCAGGAAAAGCCGTACATTGTTATCGTCATCTGTACAGTTGAGGTGAGTCTTTCCATGGCTGTATTGAGAATGTTGAAAGTTAGCCGTAGTATTTCCGTAGTTTTATCCAAACACAAAATTTCGTCCAGCAGCTCATAAAATTCCCAAATGGTGAAATGCAGTGTTTAAACAATGACTTGTTCACTGAAACCAGATTTAGGGAGAGCTTTCCATTGATAGTAATCCAATTAAAGGTACGAGCAAAAACATAAAAAAAATTGGCTGCTTCTGAAAGTAGTAGCCAGTGTGTACTTTCAGTTATGATTATATTATTATATAGTAGAATAATATTCAACCAAGTGGCTGGGCTTGTCAAAAGTGTAGCCACGTAATTACCCGAGCGGTATGCTAATGAGCCGTCAAACACTTGTTATTTAATGGTTTGCGGTGTTTTACTTTCACCCACTTAAATTTGATTCAACTTGAGTTTGATCTGATTAAGTTGGAGGTTTTCCAATAACAACACCTGCCACAATAAATGTTCCCCCGTTCATCTAAAACGCAATCCTTAAAAGGCTCCCAGCACAGCTCTCCCAGCTTAGCCATTGTGGAAAAATGTAATTATTTTCCCCCCCTCCCCTCAACAAAAGACAGATGATGGAGATGAAGCTGGAAGAGAGCAGGCTGTTGCCGCGGGCGACGGGCGCCTGCAGGGCAGCACCGCGAGGGGAAAGTCCTCCTGCAGGGCGATCAACCGCAACCATATCACACACAAACACGCTGCCCTATTCAAAACAGGGGATGGCTTTTGTGTATGTACTTATGTGTATATTAGATTAGATTAGATTAGATTCAAATTTATTGTCATTCATTGCACAGCACAAAGTACAGTACAGCGAAAATAATTTAGCATCTAACCAGAATGCAAATGTTGCAGTAAAGTGCTTGGTAATATAATATAATTTACAGTTTAAATAGTACAGGTTAAAAGACTAGTCTAGGTATAAATGTGATATGAACATAATAATAGGTATATGTATAGACAGGTAAGTGAGTATTTAACAGGTAGTGATCAGGGGTATGCAGTTATTGAGAGCAGGATAAAAATATAGAAATGTAAATGTTTATATACAAGTGAGCATATATAAATGTATGGCATATATAAATGCATATGTATATACAGGAGTAGGAGTAGTTCAATCAACAGATTTAAATATATATTTACATATATATATACATATACATATACATATATATACACACAGATACATACCAAAATACATGTCCTACACCCAAAAGTTGTCAACGGTTCTGCTTCTACTACATTTAACATAGTCCTTATTTTCCCAGCTGATCCCCATTACATCCTGTGAGTGATGATGAGTGGGGAGGGGGGGGGGGTGGGGAGGAGGGGGGGGGTGAGGGGGACGACCCCACACAACAACAAACGAGCCTCACCGCGCAGACAAACAAATGACTCAAGGGGAGTCACATAAGGAGTGGTACCGTCCCGGCCTTTTTGTCTTTCGGCATCGTCCACCGGAGACTCGGCCCGCGGGCCACACACAACGAAACATATCTACAGTATGTTTTGGGAAAAACTCAACAAAACCGCAAGCAAGCACACACTCGCTCGCACACACTCTCGCTCGCACACACTCTCGCTCGCACACACTCTCGCTCGCACACACTCTCGCTCGCACACACTCTCGCTCGCACACACTCTCGCTCACACCACACACACACACACACACACACACACACACACACACACACACACACACACACACACACACACACACACACACACACACACACCACACACTTTGGGATTAAAGTACATGGTTGGGGCCGACTCCCTTCCACCTCAGCGCAGCTGGTTTGATGTCTCCATCTTCTGACATTCTCCTCCTCCCTCTCCTCTTCTCCAACCCTGAATGCTATTTCCCACTGACTCTTACACATGGTGTTGGAGGGTTGTTGGGAGAAGTACGTGACTAATTAATACGGGATAGTGTCATGGCTGGTGTGTGTCTGTGTGTCTGTCTGTCTGTCTGTCTGTGTGTCTGTCTGTCTGTGTGTGTGTGTGTGTGTGTGTGTGTGTGTGTGTGTGTGTGTGTGTGTGTGTGTGTGTGTGTGTGTGTGTGTGTGTGTGTTATATCCCCAATGTCCACAAGCTAACCTGTAGGCATTCTTGAGTGAGCCAGTAACTGAATTCACTGCATGTCGCTTTGGATGAGAGCATCTGCTAAATGACTACTGCTCAATTATTCAACTTGTTTGTGTGTGATTCTCACATACAAACTAGTTGAATTTCGACTGTATTTCAAACAACGGCACTTAAGTGTCACCTGTAAAAACAACAACGACAACAACATAAATTAATTAATTAATTTAAAAAAATCATGAAAGACAAAGCAACCATGTTCTCCTATGAGAGAGAGAGGGAGGTGATTTTAAAAGCTATGACCTTTACCACGGTCCAAGAGGCCCCGATGATCTCTCTGTGATTTCTCAGAGTATCGTCCCGGTGTTTGGGTGAGTTGGCTGGAAACGCCCGCTCCTGGGAAGATTGGCAACTGCCTTGGATGGTTTCCATTGGCAATAATGATACTGTGGGAGAGAGAAATAAACTGTGTGTGTGTGTGTGTGTGTGTGTGTGTGTGTGTGTGTGTGTGTGAGAGAAACGGGGCTTTCTCGGGGGGAAGACCACACAAAAGAGATAACTTTTCTGCTTATTTTGTCAGTGATACTCGGTGAATTAATGTATCCTCACACAAATGATTCACTACGATTCCCATATTATCCGGTTCTCAAGCTGTAAAAGTAAATGAAACATATCAAACAGGGGAAACTAACCGACATTAAACAGGGATATCCCACTAAAACCCACAACCCATAGTACTTTTTTAATGTGACCGGCTTCCAGACCGTCCCCGTCTCGTATCTTCGCCTCAAAAACAAAAACAACCATTATCATACGAAACTAACCTTGGTCATCTGTATTTTAATTAAATTCTCCAAATTGATAGCGATGCCCCTTTTTAGATTTGAACCCAAAATGAAAAGCTGGCCAGGTCCGAGCAGTGTAATCATGGGATTCATCTCCTATGTGACGCATGGTCACTTCCCCCCCCTTCCTCTCCGCTCCTCCTCCTCCTCCTACTTTACGGCTGCTTATTCATCACGGCAGATTAAACCCCAAAAAGGCAATATGTCCAAAAATCTAAAAAGCTGGTGCCTGATGGGGTAAACAAAAAAAGTAATAAGACTGGATTCTACAAAAAAACAACTAAAAACATTCGCCACAAACGAGCCCCAAAGTGGCCTCCCCTTTGATCGTCAAGACTTAGATGGGATGTGAGCTGCATGCCATGCCAATGTTCTTTTGCAACAACAACTACAACATCAGCCGTTTGGGAATATAAGGGCTCTCCACTCGCACGTGTGTAATAAGTACACACGCCTGTTTTAACGGCCCAAAGCACTAACAGTGTTCATTGAGTCACTGCCGCCAACTGCCGAGACAACTTGTTGTTGTTTAACTGCGTTTAGTTTTTGATTGATTTGTTGAATGGGGGGATCTTGCAGCATTTGGTTGGGACAAATAAGTTTGATTGCGTTATATGACAAATTCAAGGACGTGCAATTCCCCCCCCCCCCCCCTCCGCAACGATTCAATCTTCCGTCTTGTGTGAAATATCTGACCATATATGATAGAGCTGGACAAAAAACAGACATACAGACATAATAATCAATAAACCCAGAAGGCTTGCATTCATAAATTTACAGTCAACTCACGCTCCAATGGAAAACTTCGGAACTTCAATATCTATGAGTCCTTCCTACAAATATGGCCTCATTAGGTCCAGTTCAGGTATTTTAATAAAGAGATGAAGGCAATATAATATTAGTATGAATATTGTACATTGTGTGTTGTGTTGTAACTCTGTGGCCCAACCCGGATAAGTGGTAGACAATGGATGGATGGATGGTGTTATGTTGTTGTTGTGGAGGACAAGATCATCGATCACGATCACGATCACCGATCACCATCACCATCACCGATCACCATCACCATCACCATCACGATCACGATCACCATCACGATCGCCATCGCCATCGCCATCGCCATCGCCATCGCCATCGCCATCGCGATCGCGATCACGATCACGATCACGATCACGATCACGATCACGATCACGATCACGATCACCGATCACGATCACGATCACCGATCACGGATCACGATCACGATCACCGATCACGATCACGATCACCGATCACCGATCACCGATCACCGATCACGATCACGATCACGATCACGATCACGATCACGGATCACGATCACCGATCACCGATCACGATCACGATCACGGATCACGGATCACGATCACCGATCACCGATCACCGATCACCATCACCATCACCATCACCATCACCATCACCATCACCATCACCGATCACCATCACCATCACCATCACCATCACCATCACCATCACCATCACCATCACCATCACGATCACTGATCACGATCACGATCAGGATCACCGATCACGATCACAATCACCATCACGATCACTGATCACGATCACGATCAGGATCACCGATCACGATCACGATCACGATCACGATCACGATCACGATCACGATCACGATCACGATCACTGATCACGATCACGATCACGATCACGATCACGATCACGGATCACTGATCACGGATCACGGATCACGATCACGATCACGATCACCGATCACGATCACGATCACGATCACGATCACGATCACGATCACGATCACGATCACGATCACCGATCACCGATCACGATCACGATCACGATCACGATCATCTTAGATTAGATCTAATCTAATCTAAGATGATCGTGTCCTTGGTCTCTTTTCTAACTTCAGGCACTATTGACGTGTGTGTGTGTGTGTGTGTGTGTGTGTGCCTTAAATGTATTGAGGAAAGCCCATTTCCTTCTGAACGACCCTGATATACAAAGTACATATACACCAAGACAAGCCTGGAGGGTTGACCATTACATTTTTGCATTACATGAAAATGTAGGGGAGGTGAGGAGAGGAGAGGAGGGGAGGAGAGGAGGGGAGGAGAGGAGGGGAGGAGAGGAGGTGAGGAGAGGAGAGGAGGGGAGGGGGGGAGAGGAGGCAAAGAAAGAAAAGGTAGAGAGATTATGAATGTGGTGCCGGGAAGCGTGTCAAGGTTGTCTGTCTGTCTGTCTGTCTGTCTCTCTGTCTCTCTGTCTCTCTCTCTCTCTCTCTCTCTCTCTCTCTCTCTCTCTCTCTCTCATACAAAACAAGGCCAAGGTACTAACTACCCCAATCAAAATGACTAAATATAACACCCATCCAACTGTAAAAACAGGACTCTCTGTATGTATGTATCCATCTATGCATTTTCTCGACAACCGGTCATCCGCTCGACTTCACACTCGGCGGGTGCATTGCTCAAGGAAGTGCAGTGTCACTGTTTCACTGTGAGCGGCAACCAAGGACGCGAAAGTAAAAAGGAAGTTGGCATCACACCGGGTTGTGTAGGGTCGAGTGTGTGTGCGCGCTCAAAAAAGAGAAACACATTTAGACCCTCAGAGATATTAATAAACTTGGAATGAACAAGCAAACATGCTAATGGCCATGGCCCCCCCCAACGAGCGCTGGAAAGGACATGGGACGGGCACACTAGGGCTGGGCGATATGGACCAAAAATCTTATCCCGGTATTTTTAGGCTACATGGCTATATCCGATAATTTGGCAAATTTTTTAACTCAATGCCACACGTATGATGTCACAAGCACTTTTATTTTAAGACAACTCATATTGCTGGAAAGTTGTGTGAGAAGCCTGAGTGCAGACGCAGAGAGGTGGTGGGGCGTATGAGAAGAGAGAGAACAGAGCAGAGAGAGAACAGAGCAGAGAGAGAACAGCGCAGAGAGAGAACAGAGCAGAGAGGGAACAGAGCAGAGAGAGAACAGAGCAGAGAGAGAACAGAGCAGAGAGAGAACAGAGCAGAGAGAGAACAGAGCAGAGAGAGAACAGCGCAGAGAGAGAACAGAGCAGAGAGGGAACAGCGCAGAGAGAGAACAGAGCAGAGAGGGAACAGCGCAGAGAGGGAACAGAGCAGAGAGAGAACAGAGCAGAGAGAGAACAGCGCAGAGAGAGAACAGCGCAGAGAGAGAACAGCGCAGAGAGAGAACAGAGCAGAGAGAGAACAGAGCAGAGAGAGAACAGAGCAGAGAGAGAACAGCGCAGAGAGAGAACAGTGCAGAGAGAGAAAAGCGCAGAGAGAGAACAGAGCAGAGAGAGAACAGAGCAGAGAGAGAACAGCGCAGAGAGAGAACAGTGCAGAGAGAGAACAGAGCAGAGAGAGAACAGAGCAGAGAGAGAACAGCGCAGAGAGAGAACAGAGCAGAGAGAGAACAGAGCAGAGAGAGAACAGCGCAGAGAGAGAACAGAGCAGAGAGAGAACAGAGCAGAGAGAGAACAGAGCAGAGAGGGAACAGAGCAGAGAGAGAACAGAGCAGAGAGAGAACAGCGCAGAGAGAGAACAGAGCAGAGAGAGAACAGAGCAGAGAGAGAACAGCGCAGAGAGAGAACAGAGCAGAGAGAGAACAGCGCAGAGAGAGAACAGTGCAGAGAGAGAACAGAGCAGAGAGAGAACAAAGCAGAGCAGAGAGAGAACAGAGCAGAGAGAGAACAGAGCAGAGCAGAGAGAGAACAGAGCAGAGAGAGAACAGCGCAGAGAGAGAACAGCGCAGAGAGAGAACAGCCTACGTTATAGCGACTCGGAGATGAGGGGACAAAATGGCTTTAATGCAACAAAAGAAAAACGGTCATAACATAACTTCCCAGACATACCGGTATGACGGTATGGTCCCATCTCCTTATGAAATATACCGGTATAACTCATAATACCGATATACCGCCCAGCCCTAGGGCACACGTGCCCGAATGGGCACATGCTTCGACCGGCCACGTCCAAGTCAAGTCCCCGAAACACCTGGGCACTGCCGAAGACCCCTACACTGCTCCCCGGGCAGCTGTTTATACAATAGCTGCCCACTGCTCCTAATACTAGGATGGGTTAAATGGAGAGGCACAAATCACTGTGTGTTTACATGTATGTGACCAATAAAAAAAGGATTCAATCCTCCAGATTTGGATTTTAGATTTAGCTCACCACCGCCCAAGGTGGCTGGTGACAAAACAAGATTGCGTCTGTTGGCCGGGCATTTAGGCAGACGTACGTTGGTGGTCGCAGGCGGTCAGCCGGTTAACCAGCCCAGAGTCCGATGCCATTCTATAGGCGTGTCACTCGCGTCACCCGTGGGGTGACAGGAACTCAGTGAGCGATGTGGATGAATCCAGTGTGAAGCACTGCCTCTGGTGGACCGTAACAATGACATGGAACTTGACTGGAACAGACTGGAACATTATCATTTTATAGATATATATATATATATATAATAAAACAGGAAACACACAACAACACAATGAGATAACACAAAGGTTGTTTTAGGATTTTAGCATTTGGTTTCCTCTGATGACTCTTAATAATAACAAAAAAAAGAAGACATTTATGAATTTGCCCCGACTTGATTCATTTCAAATGTCTGATTAAATGGGATTTGTTTTTGTATTGGCCACTGGAGAAATCTGCTGTACTCGGACAGCCATGGCAAGCAGAAAATGTACCGATCCATTAGAAAAAACACTAAAAATATGGTTCTTAAGACCTTAAGAATAAGATAAGACCTAACAGCCAGTATATTTCGCCTGCAAGATCCGTAACCTCCCCTCACGGCAAACTCCCTCCCCATTGTCCGGAACAGACCTGGAACATGCAAACCAAAGGAAAGCAAAGCTAACCGATAAAAAAAAACCACCAAAAAAACCCCACTATTTAAATAAAGATCAGAGGGTTGGCTCTCACAGAGATGGCCAACAAGGGCGTCCACCTCCACTCGCCTCTGAGGTACAGGGAGAGGAAGCAACACATTGGTGTGGTCCCTATAGCCGTAGCGCTAGGGGTACCGCACTCGCAGGTGTGTGTGCGGTGAAAATTATGAATGGCATTTCTGACCACACACACACAAGTGATGTCACAGTGGATAAGTTTACTCTATTTACTTTCAACGTGTTTGAAGCACAGACAGTGTGTGAGGCGGTTTCTACCTCAAGTGTTTTTGAATGGGTGAATGTTAGGCACAACTTGTGAAGAGCGTTGGTTTAAAGTGGTATATAAAACTGTTAATTTACACAATTTTCACAAGCCACCATTGCCTTATGGGGGCAATGGCACCACAAACTAAAGGCAACCTTTGTTGTACTGTTTAAAACGACCCCCAAAAATCATGATGGATAACTCATTAAATATTATATTTTTCATACATTACCCTCAGCTTGGTTTGAGGCTCTTTTGGTTTTGCTATGGCTGCTCCCTTCGGCACCTAACTCCTGACCAAAGAGTAAGTCATATGAATTAGGCCCAGATGCCCTTTGAGACTGGAACTGTCTTTAAGGGGCCGTATACGAATTGACGTGACATGAATGTGTCCGCCCACAAGCTGAAGGTCGCTCCAGGATGTGGAAGTTCCCCGCAACAGCAGCAGCAGCAGCAGGAGGAAGGGACTACCCACAGAGGCCTCAGTATCACAGCATCAGACAGAGAAAGAGAGAGCGAGTAAGAGAGAGAAAGAGAGAGAGATAGAACGAGAGAGAAAGAGAACTCTCCCCCCCTCCCCCTCCCCCTCCTCCCCTCCACTCCACTCCCCATCCCCAAAAGCAGAAACGGTTCTGTACCGTCATACTGAGCCGAGGGCCTCCGTGGCTGCAGGTGGGTGGCCGTGCTCCGGGGGAATGCCTATCCGAATTCCAGCTGCGGAGAGACAAAGCGATAGGCAGAGGCGTTTCCCCTGCGACCGCAGCAGCGGGGAATGCCGGGGGAAGCGTCCGCGAGATGACTCAGCGCCGGGAGTCAGGTGCTCCAACCATAACACGGTCGGCGAGCGGCGGTGATGTCACCGTGTTTCATCAACTTTGCGTCGTCACTGCGGATATTTGGTCTTGGGATTGTCTCAGCATTTAAACAGGGCTTTGCTAACCACTCAAAGCGGATTCCAAGTCAAGGCTCACACTCATCCACCCATTCATTCACTCGTTCATCCGCCGTCGGCGGAGTCGGCCGTGCAAGGCGACAGCCGGCACGTCGGGAGCAGTTCGGGTTAGGGGTGTCTTGCTCAGGGACACCTCGACACTTGGCTTAGGAGGGGGATCGAACCAGCAACCTTCTGGTTGTCAGACGACCCCGCTCTACCTCCTGAGCTACTGCCGATGCCGTGGCGATAAAACCGCATAGGGAACAGTGTTTATTATTATTATATATTTTGTTCCCCTACATTTCATCCTCAGCAACCTTCATGTTCGAGGACTGCGTGACGTTTCTCGACACCCTATTATCTCTCCCTGTGTATACGATGAAGGTCTTCTGTTGTACACTTTCCCCCCCCGGACCACATACATAAAAACTCAACACTAAAGTCTACACTTCAAACGCCCCGAAGAACCGACGGGGGGCACGATTCGCGGTTGAACAATGGAGCCACACATTAAAAAAAACCCCGGAATGAATATGAATATGAATATGAATATGATGAATGAAAAGAAAACCAGGGGAGACGGCCGAGAAATGATGCGGCCATAACCGGGATTCATGTGGACGGTGACGAATGAACACGTCGCGTTATTGCCGCACTTCCTCAATCGGGACGCTTTCTGAGCCAATCAATACGGGTCTCGGTGGTGATTAAAGCACTGATGGATCAGACGGGGGCCGCCCCCTTAATGGTAACGTTGTCCATCAACACGACTCGGGACGGCCGGGATCCGTCATAATAGATAAAGGGGACGAGCGCTGACACACCTTGGCTCTCACCCGGCGCGTCGTTACGGTGACGGATGCCCCGAATGTGTACGGCCGCCGCTCTGCTGTCAAGAACGAGGAAGAAGAGGATGCAGATCCTCTCTCTTCCCCTCTCCCCCCCCCGGTCCAGTCCAGGCCTCCCCCCCACACCCCTCGTCATCTCACTTACCCGGGGGCTCTTTGCCAGTGAAGGATAGTGGTCTCTCTCTGTGTGTCTCTCTCTCTCAGTCTCTCTCTCCCCCCCCCCCCTCTCTCTCTCTCTCTCCCCCCCCCCCCTCTCTCTCAACCCGCTCCCCCCCCACCACCCCCATTGATTTGAAGGTGACAATCCCCTGCACCAAAGTGATGTAACAAGACAATGAAAGAGGACGTCATGCCTTGGATGCCGTTTCCAGTGCTTGACAGACAAGACGCTGGAAAACAACAAGATTTCTCCCAACATCATAGGCCTGTTTTTTTCTCTCTGTCCCTTACCAACTGTGAGTGGGGTGGACTGTGGATTGATGCACGGATCGAGCGCGTCACCATGTTGGGTAGAAAGCCAGCGGTTGGTTGGTCGGTCGGCTTGGCTTGATGAAATAAATGTGATTCGGGGAGTCGCTCGAATAACAATTTAAGTCGTAACAAATTGAAGAATGCATCGCTCGACGGCGGCAGAGCCTCCTTAACATTTGGTAGCATTAGATGTGGTTGTCGGTTTTCAAGGACACGGCGTCGGAGCGAGACTCTCTCTTCCTGCCGTGCGCCGCCTTGTTGCCATGGCGTTGCCATAAATTACGACAACAGGGGAGAAAGAATAGGTGTTCAATCCCTCATTGAGATCAAGTACTTATATATAAGCCTGCCCGCATGAATAATAATTGAACAATGACCGTTACAAAATGGGTGCTCCATCACTTTACGAAACAAGGACAGTTTTAGGTTGGAATAGGCAAGGAAACACTGCCCTCTGGAGGGCGTACGGAAATCAGTTTAAGATGCTCTGGGCTTCACACAATACATTAGATAACATGAAGATAAGCCTTACATAACATGAAGGCTACTAACTTATGCTGCAGTCCCTAGGTTCTCAATGTTAACTAGTGCCATTGACTTTGTTAATCTGTTACACATAATATATATAAATATAAAATGGTATATATAATGTTCACTGTACTACTAGTAATTGTATGCTTTATTAATTCACTTTTTAACTACTTCCTTACTTAACACTTCGTAATCCCTTTGTATCCTTGCTTTTTTTATAAATGCCAAATAAGCCAAAATGTACAATTATTAATGTTACACATGCCGTATAATATACCACTGCTTCCCTGTAGCACTATGTCACCACCTAGTGGTAGTCATTATGATCACACTTTCAAACCATAATGTTTGCAAAAGTATACGACATCTTCAGGTAATAAATCATCCTCATAAATATAAATTCCATTCAAATGGACCATGAGAAAAGACATGTTGGTCATTATATTATTGTAAAAACATACTTTCACATGAATCCAGTTTCATGATTTCATCATGTCATGTACTGTATATGCTAATTCATCTATCAATACTAGGGCTGGGCGATATGGACCAAAAATCATATCCCAGTATTTTTAGGCGGCATGGCGATATATACGATATATATATATATATATCGGTATTTATATATATTATTTAAACTAGCTTTTTAAAGCCTTCTTGTTCCACGGTTGCAATTGGGACCATATCTTTAGCGATGTGGTAGGCCACCGCCTCCTTTGTTATATCGCGCCACTTATATATATATATAGTGTTTATATGTATATAATGTATATATTTATATAGTGGCGCTACACGTTCTACCGCGCTACACGGCAGAGTGTAGGGGCAGCGAGGAGGAGCTTGGCGGCTGCAGCACCAAGGTGCTTCCACCCTTTGACACAATTAGCTTCTGGCAGCTTTTACAGATAGTAAAAAGCTGTGTGTGCGCTTTGTGACTCATCTGAAATCCGAAATATCTCCAAATATATATATATATATATATATATATATAGAACCGTTGTTTGTTTTTTGTTGGTTTTTGTACTGCACTGTATTCATGATGCTGCTGCACTTTAAAATGCTTTTAAATGCCTTTAGCACAATTTAACACATGTACATATCATCCATCTGTCACTGTATTGTTCATTTTATGTTAATTCTTTATTGTGTATACTATTTATATTGTCTTGTGTTCTAGAAATCCATAGTGCTGGAGGGAATGGGGAGTAAGCATTCCATTGTACGTTGCATATGGCAAATCAAATTTTTGAATCTTGAATCTCAAGTCAATCTTCCATTGGGCTACAGAATAAACTCACTACAAGTATCTCTTAACATTTCCTCGCTGTATTAAAAAAAACCCGCTAAAATAGTGAACCACTAGTCCCAGGCCCAAGCACCTGATGGTAGAACCTGAGGTGTCAGCTTTAAGCCAGGCTTCGTCGGCGGGTTAAGAAAAATGATGCCGAGACCACATTCCTCCACCAAAGGGAAAAGAGGGATTCATTTGTCGAGTCGCCGTGGCGTTTTTATAGAGCTTCTAGAAGCAAACGGTTGGATGGCTCCACTGAAGCCGGCAAATAAAAGGCGCCCGAGAGAGGGGGGGGGGGGTGTAAGTCTGACAGAGAGTGAGAGCACCAGGGACCCCGGGAGGGCAAAGCGCTCATCCATTTTGAACACATGTAAAGGGCCCAGTGCGGACATCCCATCTGGGTTGGGGAGATCAAAGCCCGGGCAAAGGCTGCCTTACATAGTCATTACAACAAGACATTACTACAAGACGAATACATAGCGGACAGCTCACAGTGGGACCATACCATACCACCAACCATACCAATGCCATGTGGTGTACGTATGTGCAAAACTATGTTTAGAGAATCTGGAACGGTTTCAGCCATGTTTAACACTGCCGAGGCGCTATTACGAATTTTAAATATACATAAATCATTGGCAGAAATCCACGCGCCAATGTCACAATGTGTTAAGCAGCCAAACGCAACTGACCACAGTAACAAGACAAGCATTCTTACTGGCCAGTGGTTTGCATATACGAGTCACGAGGCTTCATTTAGGGAGGGGGCCGAGTTGTACCTTTGGTTGAACATCCCTCTGAAGTTGTAGTTGGCTCGGTAGTTGGGCATGGGCTTGGGGTCCAGGGGCCGGTAGATAGCAGGTTCTCCTCTCTTCATGGCCAGGCCGTTCAGCTCCACCGTGGGTGTGATGCTGCCTGTGAAAATAAAACATGTAAAGCCATTAAAAGCAAGGCAACTGTAAGGTTCAACCACACTAAATACCCATTACCCATTACCCATCCATAAGTCATTCTTAAACTTCGAGGGGGGGGGGGGGGGGGGAGTCTATTACGAATAATATTCGTAATGTAAAGAGCATTTGAAAGAATGAATCACAAATCATTTCCCAATCACTAGTGGCCAATTTAATTTGACAAGCTGTGTAATGTTTGACAAGCTGTGTAATGCATGACGCTGACAACAGTCAGGGTGGCAACGGAAATAAAGAAATATTTCTACTTTGTTTTTCCCCATGAGAAATGGCTAACTTGGCTCCGTCTGGTGGTCAGCGTGGCTTCCCGGCCCCCTCGCCCCATCCTTTGATGTTGAATAACCGATCACGGGGCTGCCTTTAAATCCACTGCACCCAGTGGGCACCATGGCGCTTCATAACTACAGTGACCCCGCCCCGCGGCCCGGGGCCCGGAGAAGGGGGTTGGAGGGGCCCATGGGGTGGGGGGCTGGGTTTGGGACTGGCGGCAGAAACTTGGTCATGGATAAAACAGACCCCAGCAAATAAAGACTTTTAATTAGACAGCTCTCCATTGTGCTTGCTCTGAAATAAACTTTGGGAGGGCTGGAAAGTAGTAAGCGGTGGTGGTGTTGGTAGTGGTGTTGGTGGTGGTGTTGGTAGTGGTGTTGGTGGTGGTGTTGGTAGTGGTGTTGGTGGTGCTACACTGGTAAGTAAGGGAATTGTGGCAACAGTATTTGAAACCCTCCAAAGGTGAGCGAGGTGATTACATGTTGAAAATCTAAATCTGGAGGATTGTCACACATGTAAACACACAGTGAAATGAGTTTCTCTTCTTTAACCCACCCAATAGCTGCCCAGTGGGCAGCTATTGTATATACAGTGCCCAGGGAGCAGTGTAGGGGTCTGGTGCCTTGCTCAAGAGCACCTCGACAGTGCCCAGGTGTTTCAGAGACTTGAACCGGCAACCTTTCGGTTCCCAAGCCAAGGCCTGACAGACTGAGCTATCCTGCCATCCATCCATCCATCCATCGTCTCCCGCTTATCCGTGGTCGGGTCGAGGCGTTCCCAGGCCAGCGTGGAGATGTAATCACCCCACCTGTACCTTGGTCTGCCCCGTGGTCTCTTCCCAGTTGGATGTGCCTGGAAAACCTCCCTCGGGAGGCGACCAGGAAGCATCCTTACTAGATGCCTGAACCACCTCAACTGGCTCCTTTCTACGCGAAGGAGCAGCGAGTCTCTCACGACTGACCGAGCTTCTCACCCTATCCCTCAGGGAGATACCAGCCACCCTCCTGAGGAAACTCATTTTGGCCGCTTGTATTCGTGTTCTCGTCCTTTCGGATCTTGCCGCCCAAAATATGCTAATCACGGGTGTACTGCAGGATGCTTCTAGGACATGCGTGTACTGTAATATGGTGCCAAGAGTTACTATGAATACACTGAGACCGGTTCCTAGAAGTAGGTTAGGAAATCTCTAAGGTTAAGCCTGAATCTCGACTACAGTTGAGCACGAGGATGAGGAACGGTCAGGATTTACTGTTGAAGAACAGCAGATTTCAGTTGCGGCGTTCACTGCTGATCCCGTGCCAAACCAGGCGGTTTGAATGACCTCTCACCACAAAGAGGAAGTCACTAGACTAATAAAGATATTGGTTTGTATGTAATTGAACACACTGTGATGTTGGCACGCCTCTTGTATCCATAATGGATGGAGTCTGTGCCAAGAGAAACCTCGCTCTGCATTTGTCCACCACCTCTCTTGGCAAGTATAAAACGTAGAAAGTATAAATGAGCAAAGCAAACTTTGCAATTGAAGAATTTGCAACTGCTCCTTTTATGTTGGGTTTAGATTTTGGAACTGCAATGATAAACAACGATAACAACAGCTCAACGCCATGTTGCCAGGATAATGTAGACCCATTCAAAAAAAACCTGGTGCTTAGAAGTGTTAATTGCACCTTTCCAAACGCTTTCCATACACTCTTAACAAAGCAAACAAACACTCGTTTGGACACCGGTAAAAATGACGACATGAAAAGAAAAGGCAAGAAAAGGAGTGTATTACTGGGTGGGGGGGGACCAGTCTCCCGGAAATCTCTCTGCTTTATTTCTCTTGGCTTGCGGGTGTCAACCGGAGGACATTCCCACAGGGTTTCATTCAAAACGTACGTTTTAAGTTTCCTCTGGTTTTTGCACACCGGGTGTGCATCGACCACATAAACAAGTCGAATGTTATGACAGGGTGAATTGGACGCTGCACTTAAGAGACTTTTGTTTTTTTGGGTGTGACTCAGTGGGTAAGGTGTGAACCTGGGTTGCTGTTGATGTCCACTTTAGGGGAGCGGGCCGCAGGCCGGGGCAGCATGCTCTCGGTCAGCGCACTGGAGGCGGTGGTGTGCTGGGCTTTCTTGATGCTGGTCCCCTCCGCCTCCCACACCTGGTCCCCGAGGGACAGCTGCACTGTGAATATCTGCAGAGGGAGGGAGGGAGAGAGAGAGGTAGGGAGGGACAGAGAGGAAGGGAGAGAGAGAGGGAGGGAGGGACAGAGGAAGGGAGAGAGAGGGAGGGAAGTATTGCATGACGTGTACTGTATGTTTCTTTAACTAAGTTAATCCAGTTTTATGAAACATAATATTAACTATGTGTAGCAGGTAGTAACATTTCCCACAAATGTGTGATGTGCTCCCGTAAAATACAGATCTAACACAGAGTCTGTGTTTGACTCTGTATGTAAATGTGTTGACATTTAAGAAATTGCATTTAAGATATGACTGACTAAGTGTCATTGGAAATTGGTCTGTCATGTAATAAAAAACAAAGATATTTTCATCATTTTTTAATTGCCCTGAAAATGATCAAAACACCCTCTTGACCCACCTAATACACTGGGTAATAAAAAAGTGCATTTCCTACCCTGATGTGTAGTAGTAGTAGTATTTGTATGCAACGTATGTACAGACATAGTGCTACTTGCTGGGGTATGTCTATGTGAAATCAAACCCCGGCAGGACACTGGACAGGTGGACGTGTACAACCTTGCATGCATGCATAATATATGCATGCAGGCCTCAATGCTTCCTCAATGCCGCACTCATGCAAATATGTGCTTCAAAATACAAGCCTGGCGTCATCTTCCCACCTTGGCGTGTGCAGGTCCTCTCTCATTGAGGAGCTTGTACTGTGGTTGGATCCTATTGAAACGGGCTAACTCATTCACCAAACACATTGGAGTTTTCTCTTTAGGGTTTGCCATGTTCTCCTGGGGCGGGCCTGGCGGAAGGAAAAGAGACACACGTGTATATGAGATGGTTTACTTCACCGCTTCATCTTACCATCACTGACTGATCAGCTGCGTTCTCGCCGAAAAACTGCATTCAGTTACATGTCAATCAGGGAGCTGGTAAAAGTTAGGCAGCTTGCTCAGGGATGCATACAGGCAGGCTGTGGTCGCCTCTCGTCACTCGCTGCACTATCCTGCTCCCCCCTCACTCCCTCAAGAGACTCAGTATAATTTATTTCCATCAAACACATTTGCAGTACACATCTGTAGACAGAATAATTGGTGGTGGTGGTTCAAGAGTCTAGATTCAAGATTTGTGTTTCTCTCTCTTGTTTGCCCTGAATACTGTAAATACAATCTAGCTGTAACACAACCATAGTTTAGGTTTGTGTTGTTCTTCCATAGAGTCTACCTGGTGATGTGGCAGACACAGGGTCGTCCCCATATCCGACTGAAGGAGCGAGGCAGCCGGGTGTGGGGACGGGGCCTGTGCCATTGACGGAGGGCTGTTGCAGACCCAGGGATCCGGGGCTGGCCATGGCCACGGGGGCCACTCCGGGGGGGAGGCCAGGACCAGCCAGGGGTGCTGAGGTCTGCACTTTCACTTGAGCCATGCTCTATTCCTGGAAGGGGGGACAAATCAACGCAGGGTAATTTATACAACGGGCTTCGGGGGTTTGTCAGACATCAGAGGTTATTGTTGTAACGCACTGAGGAACGGATGGGAGCTTAAAACATTTCTTTGGAAGATGGTTACGCGTGTCAACAAAACATTTAAACATCGGCTTGAAACAAACAACATACAACATACTTTTTATTCTAAAGGAATATATAATTTGTCGATAACTATTCATGTAAAGACAGCATCCAAAATTGCTCACTAAATAATATTTGTGTTTCTGTAGGAACTTGGCGGTTGCAGCGTGGTGTCACTAGCACAGACTAAGAGAAAGCCTTGGTGGACCAATGAACCTTCATCTCGAGGAGCATCGCAAAAATACTGCTTGCGTGTGACCATCACGAAAATTATGATTTAAATGCAATTATGAAATAGGTCAAGAGAGACAGAGAGAGGAGGGACTCCACAATGAGTGCAAGCAATGTAGAGATACTGGACCATAATAAAAACACATTGCAGTTTGTGTGTAGATTGTGAAATAGTTTATAGACATGACGTTAGGTTTACACAAGCTTTAACACAGGTGTCTCATGTGACAGCTCAACCGGGCATTTAGAATTACTGCATTTGACCAATACTTACTACAGTAAAGCACATGTACTTCAAAGTATTTTCTGTATCATATGGATATCAATACCATTTTTTAATTTTTTTTTAATTGCTTTATTGGGTTTCATAGAATCATGATTTACCCCCCCCCCCCCCCCCCCAGGCACATTCAACATTATTCATATGGAGAAAACACAGCCAGGTTACACATTCTAAATGTCAGCAATAACCCATACAGCGTATATGAGACTCTGTTTATGCAACCATTGGCTTCTTCCACCACCAATGAGCCCCGGACCACCCAGGTCTGCTGTTCAGCCCCAACAGATTCCCCACTGGCTCCCCACTGGCTCCCCATGTCCATCACGAATGACATCAAGTGTTTGGGGACCCCTGGGGAGCTTTGGACGCCCATTGCAAGCTAGCTGTCAGATCCCAGATGTCAGTGTCTTGCAAGCTGCACGGTGATGGGTACCCATCATGTCGTCTAGCCTCACTACATGCACTGCAGGATCCAATGGATCACCCCTTTGAGCCTGGTCTGCACATTAGTAATGACGTGACACATCAGTAATTGGTATGGGTTTGAGCACTCCCCCCCCCCCCCCCCCCCACACACACACACACACACACACACACTTCCAGATCCAACATCAACACTCAGTGATGCTAACGAGGGGGTCCAGCTTTAGCAAGGCAAGCTAACGCTAGCAAATTAGCCTCCGTTATAACCTGCATGTCAGCTTCGAAAAAAAACTACGTGCAATTCTTTCCTAGAGCCGTGTTTTGTCACTTCTGGCCAATACCTAATAGATATATATGTATGTATTGCTAATATGTTCCAGTCTGTCAAACTGTCTCAACGTTAATGGCTGATCTGTACCCCCGGTGCCTAGCATCTCACCACCATATCTAGTACGGTCCGTCTGAGGGGGTTTTAGATGTATAGTTGGACAGGCGACCCTTTTGACTTGAGGTATTTAATCGATAGACTCCTATCCGACACATGCGGACGACACTCCGAGGTATATGTTTACCTTTATCCAGGGCCGGACCCCAGCTACACCTCCGACATTGGCAAACACTAAAGAGAACTGGATGGACCTGGGACCGTACCAAGTGACCTGGTTTTTTTTTTTAGGGGGGGGTGGTGGGAGAGACGTTAACGGTTCCGCGTGCATGGGAAATAGATGGTGATCAACCGCTGATGGTGATCGATACGTGTTGAGTTTCGATTTTTCGTTTGAACTAAATTTCACCGCGCGACAAGGCAGTTATTCTAGATTATTATTATTTTTGAATAGTTAAACCCGCCGTAAAGCTACGAATGGTTTAGTCCAATTTTTAGCTCCCACTGTTTTATTTTTAGGATTAATCATTAATCATTTCCTTCATTTTCAGTTCTACAAAACTGCTTGTATCCATTCATGTGGATATGCGTGTGTAAATAAATGTAGTTGTTTTGTTTTTAACCTGTTTTCCTCTGAAACGTATTATTATACTTTATTTTCCCCCATACATGGAGATACAAATGTCAGTTAGTTAATTGTACCGTATTATAATTAGTATAGATGCTGCATTAAGCATACAAGGTCATACAGAATCGAATAGTTAAATGAACATGTAATTGAAATGCCATATTCATTTCATTCATTCACTTTGAAATAGTATTGATATAAACTACCAAGTAGGCCTATACAATTTGACATCTTCAATCAATAGATAATTTTAGATATTGGAAATTAATATTTTTACTGGCATTTCAATTTATGTTATTGTAATGACACTTGTAAATGTCCAACAGAGGGCACCAATGGTCCATATATTATTTGATCCTATAGTTCATAGGATATTTTTTATAGGTGGTACTGAGAGTTGATCTTTACCAATCATGAAGAGTATTAGTGTGCAGACAACACTAGTAACACTAAATTAAATATAAAAATAAATCCTGACTTATAAATCCTAAACCGATCCTAAATCAGATCCATAGGGAGTGTTGTGGCCACAGAACCTCTGGCCTTAAGCAAAAATCGGTTTAAATAATGTAATAAAACGTATATAATGTAACAAAAACACATTGCATGCACAACACAGAAGCAGCCTATACCATGACAAAAATAATGAATTAAAAGTTAATCTTTGCTTTTTATTATTATGATTATGGAAATGAACAGGCACCTATTACATGGAGCTTGCACATCTCAGAAAACAAACGTAAATAACACATCCCCATTAGTGTTGACCACTCACTACACCCAGCAAGCGAAGAATCCAAACTACAGTGAAAAGGGTTGTGTGTGTGTGTGTGTGTGTACTTTGGTGGAAGAGATGACAAGAGCCGGATAGACCCTTGTCACATATTCACTGAAATTCAAATCTCCATGGATCTATACTGCTCATTAAACGAAAGTGTATTTTATGCGCGTCCTGCTAATGCCACTGTGACTGTATTCACACAATTGTTTCAGTCCCGTTGCAATTTTCTCACAGCACACCCCTAAAAACTGCATTGAGAGCACTACGTATGAAGCTAATACAAAACAAGTCATTGGTTAAATAGAAATCCATGTTATCAATAGTTTTTTTTTAAGTTTTTTTTTAAAGATAGCGGCATCATGGCAATCATCTTTCTACCTTTTTTGTTTGTTATTATCACATTCACTCAAGATGCATCGAACATTAAATTCAACTAGACCCGGGGAAAGATAATAGCAGGTAAAACAAAACACATGATGGAACATTTCAAGTATTCCCCAATGAAGGACTATAGCGGAATGGAGTGACTTCAGTTTGAATGAAAGAGTGCCACACATCCTCTGCAAAAAAAAGAAAGAAAAGAAAAGAATGAACTACAATTACTCTCTATAGTCATGGTTCTTGCAATATCTGGCCCCAGAAAGAAAAATAAAAGGTAAAAGGTTCAATTTGCATGCATCACCTCAAACTATCTTCGTCTGTACACCTAATTAGCAAGAGATGTGACTTGAAACAGCGCTAGGTAAATGGAACTGAAGTCATTTCATGTCACATCAAACAACCTAAAGACTTACACTATATACACACACACAATCGTTTCAGACATGTTCGAATTTTACAATGTAACAGTCTCTTTGGGTGAAAATATAGTTAACTTCAAAATATCTGATAGGAATCTGTTTAGAGGTGATGTCTTTATTGAAAAAAGTACCTGAGCCATAACTCTGACCAGGGGGGGGGGGGGAAATAAAAATAAAAAATAAATCACAAAAAGCAGTACTCTTAACCATTCACTACTATTCTGGAGATCAAAGCGGATCATAAATTAAATAACATAAATAAGCAATTCAACGCTTTACTGACCCTACCAAAAACACCACGGCCCTAACCCCCACCTTCGCAAAGAAGTAGTATTTAGAACAAAAACACAAACATGTCCAAATGAAAAGGACAATTCAGAAGATTAAAGCATGACAAGCTAAGAAAAACCAAAGTCATCATAGGAAAGGAAAAAAATGATTCAAGTGACCGTGGTCTCTTGACAGACATTCATTCATTCAGTAGATGGAAGTGGGCGCCGTCGCTGCAGATCCACTCGGCGCTCGAGTTCAGCCTCCATCTCGACGAGGCCCGCAGAGGACCTCATCGGCGTCACAGTCTGCACTTCAATCAAAGCGTTAACCGACATTGTTGGGTCAGACAACGGGAAGAGGTTTCAATCGGATCGCAAAATTTGGAAAGAAAAAGGGAACGAAATGATAACACTCGTGAACGGGGTACATTTTTTTTTTTTTTTTTTAAACCGAAAAATAAAAGTATCCGAGGCAGCCTTAAGTATCCGAGGCAGCCTACAATACACAACTTGTGTGCCTCGTGGTCGGCATACTTTCACAGTGCATATAATTATAGAGGAAACCAATGAAAAAAAACAACATGATCTTGGGGTTGTTGGCGATAGTCAGATCCAGTCCATAAAATGATTAGATATGGATTTCTTGTTGTAGGCCCAAGCATGCATCCGTCATCGTTATTGCACAAAGAAAAGAAAATGAAAATAAGAAAAATCCTCATAAACGCACCCATACGCAAACAAAACCAAAAGTAACAAGAACAATCTTAAATCTTAAATCAGGGAGTTAGAATAATCTCACGACAGATCCACCTTGCTGGCTGCATTACCATCTTTTTGCAAAGAACAATCCACCCAGGTGCATATAAACGTTTGTTTTTCCCTCTATATATATTAATATATATATATATATTACAACCAGCTAACACATGCATCCACCGTCGCATGGCGGGAAAACGCAGTCGAGAGTCCAGCGCTTGGTGTCCACCTCTCTCCAGTGAAAGGTCAGAGTTCAAAGACTGAATGATTAAAAAGTGCTTTTTTTTTTTTGTAGGCCAGTAGGACTTCTTTCTTCTAAGGGTTATTACAAAGGGTTTTGTTCTTACATTAGCATGTTTCATCTGTGAACAAAGAAACACACAAAAAGGAAAACGTTTAGATTACCACTACTCATTAGGGTAAACTCCATTGGCAATAACTCTTACTCACCGTGATACCACCATTTAGTTTTCTTTGGATTTTTGTTGCATGTTCTTACATAAAAGGAATTATCTGGTGGTCGTCTCTACAGAAGAAGCACATATATATTTTTTAGAAACCATTCTTGGTCCTTCCCAAACACAACCATAGAACTGCAAGAGTTCACCAACGGTGTCCCCCAAGGCGCCATTATGAGAACCCTTACCTTTTCTTTACAGCTGGACAACATGCTGATTATGCTAAGACAAACGGATTGCACCGAGAGAGCTGGTGACCAGTCTTCTGTGAGAATAGACAGGCAGATGTGCCCGTTGCTGTACACATGGGGGTGGACAGGTACATTCTCTCCTGTGAACATGACCTAATAAAATCAACAAAAACAAAAAAAAAATCAATAAGACGCACCAAGTGGCTTGTATTGTGGCTTAAATGGTAGGTTTATGTGGTGGTATAGGTATTTGTGAAGGAAGGATCTCTGCATTGCTGAAATCAACTAGTGAGACTTGAAGGGCAGAGTTAGCCTAACGCTAGAGGTCAGTTAGCCTCACGCTAGAGAGCGGAGTTAGCCTAGCACTGCCTTACACTAAAGGGGAGAGTTAGCCTAACACTAGAGGGCAGAGTTAGCCTAACACTAGAGGGCAGAATTAGCCTAACACTAGAGGGCAGAGTTAGCATAACACTAGAGGGCAGAAGTTATCCGAACGCACACCTAAAAGAATGCACACCTAGTTTCCAAAATACAAATCAAAGCAACCAGTCCCTCTCCACACACACACACAACCCACACTTACCTGAGGTGAATCGAAGGGATATCGACTACTGAATTTGAAAAGCAGCTGAAATTTCTCGCCTTCATAGAGTGTGCCGGGGGCTCCTTCCATATCTACAATCCACCTTGGAAAGGGGAGAAAAAAAAGAAGCAAAATATGAATAACATTTAAAAAAGGCTTCTTTGTCCATCTATCAGTATCACCCAGAATGTATTGTGATTCATAGTCTGTTTAGTTTATACATTCTCCTCTTGATTAAACAAGGTTTATCTCACCCAGGTTAATGTAACCCAGAAAATCCATGTAGCTTCAGACTTCCCTTATCCTTAGTCTTATCGCAGTCAAAGGCGTCATTGTTTAGGGCACCATTCACTAGTTATGTGAGGCACGGGAAACTACTAAATGTGGGGTTACTGATGACAGATTACTCTGATGTGGTTTTGTGTACCTGGTCTCACATTGTCCCATTTCATTAAAAAAAAAAAAAAGCAGGGGACACTCTCAAAGCTTGATTGCTTTTCAAGAGTTGCCAATTGAACATATTTTTAAACATCATTCCACAACGTGGAAGGGATTGTGAGTGGTCTGACCAAAGATCTTTTTATAGAGTTTAGATCCTTTGTGTTTGAATAATTGCTACACTTATGACACAATGGACATAACATCAATGACATGAAAACAAGGACACTGCAGTATTGACAAAAACAAAATTGTTGAAGCCAGTGTTTAGTGTTGGCCAAACACATAGGTGAACAGCAGAAGTAACAGCATACAATGTATATAGGGCAAAGAGCTAGCACTGTAACTGGTATTGGTAAATGGACTGCATTTATATAGCGCATTCACCCAAAGAGCTTTAGAATCATTGCCTCTCATTCACCCAGTCATACTCCGACGGCGGCATCAGCCATACAAGGAGACAGCCAGCTCATCAGGAGCAATGAGGGTTAGGGTTCTTGCTCAGGGACACCTCGACACTTGGATAGGAAGACCTTGGGGATCGAACCAGCAACCAGTTGCCCGACAACCCACTCTACCTCCTGAGCTACTGGCGCCAAGGCATCGTGCTTGCTCAGAAAAAGATGTAACACTGATGGTAAAAAGGCAATTTCCTAAACTAATTCTTTTCAGGCTCTCGGCCCCCGATAAGCCACTTAAAAGAGCATTTAGAGTCAGTAGAACCAATTTTCCCCTCACATTTACTGTGAGGCACACAGGATACTGATTTACAGTCATATCAGAAGCTGATATGTTCTACGCCTGTGGACAGTGTCGGAGAGTGGTATGGCGACACTGTCTGGGAGAAGCTGTCCTGAGAACAGAAGGGAAAGCTCCGAGGCAGATAGCGTCGCTGACACATGCTGTCGAGGCCACGTCTGATCCAATCTACTAAATAGAAAAACAAGGCAAATTATTCATAAAACTCTGACAAACAAACGTTTCCCTGCATTATCTCACTGGTAAAATTGGTTCACTTAACCCAAAGGCAAGCACAAAGTGAAGGTTGAGCACACATACCAACATAACACTAGGCTGTCACAGTGCATAATAACATACTTGAGTGGCACTTTTGAGGAAGATTACTGCAAGCCTCTGTCCCAATCATGGTCGCAATGCACAATGGATCTGATTATCAGTGTGAGACTGAAGGCGGCCACAAACCACAAGTTTAAGTGAACACAAAACTCAAATCACACAACTGAAATCTGCCGCTCTGGAAATGAAAATCCACATGTAGAATGTTTTCTAAGGGTTCAGGTTTCCATTTTTCATCGGGATTTTCCTAACCTTATCTTGGCGTGGGTCCCGGATCTTTTACCGCAAGCGCTGCTGGCTTAATGATCCGGCCCGCCACTCACTATATTAGGCAGTAAACTACAAACGCATCGGTTCACCAAAAACAATGCTACAGAGTAGGTTGTCCGAGGACAGTTTGTAATGATTCATTTGAAGTATCTTGAGGTGTCACAAACATGAACTCCGACGGAACCTAAAAGGCTGAACCCTGAACTGTCTTGTGAGACCCACAATCCGTTCAAACGTAGTGCCTAAACATAACCCTTTCCAATATTAAACCAAAAGTTAATGATCTATAGCGTAATACCTAAACATGCATATACTAATGCTTTACAAGGCCCCGATAGTGACCGATGTGAAATTTAATTATTGCATAGTGGTCACCTGTCCAGCAATAAGGCCCATGTGATATTTGGACCAATCACTAGGCCCATCTAGGCCCATGTGATATTTGGCCCACTCACCGATAGGGAGAAGGTGGCAAACTGTTGTGAACAGAGTCTAATTGTTCAACCAACCAAAACATTGGATTAAGTTTAGTCTTTTGTTCAAAGTGGCGGTAAAGCTCAAGGGTTAAAATAAATCATCATTACAAATGATAGACAATTTATAGTCCTTTATTACCTTCTTGATGAATGAAAAACAAAATGTGAGCTTTAAAATGGTGCTGCTATGTTGAACCCATTTAAATAGTGGCCTCCAACAAGCAACACCCACAATATGCACTTGAGAATCAAGACATTAACTAAACCAGCTTTACTGGTCTAGAAGAGCGCAGTCAATCATGTTCAACACACCATGCTCGTTGGAAGGACAATCCAGGCAGCATCGATGTAATCTATGTAATGAGGAAGTCAAAACAACTTTTTCATGTTGACACCTCCCTAAGCTAGCAAGGTTATGCAAAAAATATGTTTTTAAACAATCAAAGCAACTCCGTGTCCTTTGAATGACAATTTCTCAGGACTTGTTTTTGTGTGCCTGAATCTATTTGAGTCACACACAGTGCATCCTTTGGTTTTTGGCAGACAGATGGACAGATAAGGCAGACAGACAGACAGAGAGATCGGAGTTCTTTGCTACACTTCACTGACACCGTCTCTTATCTCCTCCTCACATAGACACAGTTACACTAACACACCCTTCCTGGACTATTACATTTGCACTACTCACAACATGTCATGTTCAGCATCCGAACATGACATTGTTCATTTTTTTGCACAACAATAACTGCACAATTTCATAGCTCTGTTATATATTCCATTCAACTGTATTTGTATTCTAATTTAGTGTACATATTCCAACAACCCTGCACAATCTTACAGCCCTGTCCCATATTATATTTTTATTCCAACTTAGTTTATATATTCCAATTGATCTTATTCTAATTTTAGTTAAACATGTTTAATTGACTCTTACTCGTGTGATATTGCTGTTAATGTTAATGCACCAAAGACCAAGACAAATTCCTTGTATGTGCAAGCTTACTTGGCAATAAAGACACATGCATACACAGCAACAAATATTTTTTATATGGACATCTAGTGGTGCTTTGCTGCGAGACGTTTCACTGCAGGCCTAAAGCTGCCATGACTGGAATGACCCCAACAATAATAATAATAATAATAATAATAATAATAAATGTGTGTGTCACCAGCCAATAGCGGATCAATTTGATAATTTGGCAGTTAAAGTCTGGGTTTCACATTATATATAAATACTATATACATCGATGGAAAACAATTGCTTACACTGGCAGGTAAACAGACAATTTTAAGTTGTTTTTGTCTGTGTAACTATTGCTTGTTTTGTCCATATGCAGAGGATAACCTACTGTGTTATGGTGTTCTGTACACTTTTCTCGTTGAGTGTCATCCCTGGAGGCGGATCATTTTGAAGAGCTAATAGTTCCTTTTGTAGCCTTTTCTGTGGAAAACAAATACAGATAGATGCATTCATTAGATCAATTTGGGGACAATCTGTCACGATATGAACGAAGCAAATGAGGTTAATAGGGGATGCAAATGATAGACATACAACAAGCCCTACCGAGCATGCTTACAATCCCCCCGTTTATAAACACTGTTGTTAGGCATTGTAAACACTCTGAAACCTCGACTACGACTGAATGAGTACTGGAGCATGTGATCCGTGTAATGTTGTTATTTTGCATATACAAAAACATCCCTCTTTATTATAGTCATGTGTAACACTTGGGATACGTAATCCCTATTCATTCCCGCAGTACGAATTATTTACAACAATAACAGTGGAAGTAAAACGTTACAATAACTTAACAAAAATAAAGTGATAAATCGTAATAATAACAATAAAGAAATGTGAGAGAGAGAGGAATCAGACTGGAAGGGCTGTTGATGTGGACACACACACACACACACACCACACACACACACACACACACACACACACAGCACGTTTTCTGCGTTGGCACATACACACACATTATCATTGAAGCATTATTGAACCATCCGTGTGTGTGTTTCAAGAGTTGGTACCTGCTCACTTATTAATAATAATAATAACAGTAATAATAACAACAACAGAGTTGGTCTAATCTGCGCACTGTTGTGTGCGCTACAAGCTAACGATCCGGGGAAGCAGCAGGGAACATCAATATTTACCAGCAGCAGTTTACGAGCTTACGAGAACACACTAGACAAATATAAATGTACTAGACAAACATAAATGTGTTTTAATGTTCGCTCCCTGCGCTCGTTGGAGAACACTTAGGTTAGGACAGAAGGTCCTTCTAGAAGACCCCGTCGGCGGAGGCATTAAGTCAAGTAGAGGCTCCTGCGTTGAGCTGCATTTAGCTAACTCCGCTAGCGACAAGAACCACGGGCAAAACCCCCCCCCCACACACACACTGGTTTATACGCACGACAACCTGGTTGTTTTTAACTAAACGTAGAGCTTTAAAAGGGCACATTAAGAAGTACGTGGATGGGAACAGACTCCGGGGGGTCGGGGTAATTTAAAACATTAAATAGGATCGCTGTCAGTTTGCGGACTTACCTGCATCGACGCCATGATGGAAACACGGCGACGTCACTCCGCACGTCATTATTTCACGTCACCCGGTCACGTGGTGGGGGGGGGGGCAGGCGAGGGTTGTTTTGAAGGGGAAAACACACACCACCAAAATAACCTGCACAATGTGTTACGTGGACGTTACATTGGGTCAACGTCTTTCATTTCCCTTCAGTTCTACGTGGATGAAACGTTTATATGGGATGAACCCATTTAATAACACGCGTCAAGGACAAGTGACGTGCGTAATCCATTTTTATTTAAACGTATTATGGGATATATTTATATATATATAACATGCACCGAGACAAAGACTAAATATCCCATTGATGCGATGGGCTCAAAATAAACATCATTCACCGATTCCAGATGAATATGTATGGCAGTGCATTACATTTAGCCAACCTACGTAGCACTACGTTGACATTTTCTTTGCAATATACTAAAGGCATATCTTTTTTTGGAAGTTTGTAAATGTAGGATTCACAAAGTCCAGCAAATCAATCAAGGTAGCATGAGCACCAACACACTCACTATAAAGGGCTTTATTAAGAGATCCGAAAATGATTTACTTGGTGAAACGCTTTAATTTTTGACACATTCCGGGGGACAGTGGCACATAGGGCCATCCCCATTTTTTATATTTAAAATTAAAATGCATTACTTAATGATATGAGGGCAAAGTCAGGTGCAAAAAAAAAAAATCTTTACATTTCACTTCCATTGTGTCATACAGATCCATTTTTAATATGTTGTACATTGCAAAACAAGTTAAATAGTCCAAAAAAAATCTAAAAATGTTTTAAGCGGCTACATTGTGTATACTAGCAATCCAAGAAGTTTGCAGCCATGAGCAGTTCCAGTGCGATCTCCGGAGCGATGGGGAACTCTGGTATTTCCGTGGAACTGTTGGTATAGCGGACTTTGTAGGTGAAGTACATGCACACTTTAGACAGCACATGGGAGGGGATCTCCCTGAAGTTCACTTCATTGGTTTCATTTTCAGCAAACTGACCTGCATCGGAAATTAAGATGAAAAAGTTAAGATCACATACATTCGGCAAGCAGTCTCCATATGCTGCCCTCTACCCTCTTTGCAAGAGATTTTCAGCTCTCGCTGCCTCAGAAGAGGACTATACAGAAGAAGACGCCCCAAAAGACTTGGAGCATCACCGGTTTGACCTGCTGGCCTCTGATAGACATTTCATGTCTATCAAATCAGGGGCAAACGGACTCAAGAACAGTTTCTACCCCAGTGCCATACGAGAACTGAACACTGTCAAACACTGACTTTCCTGTGCAACTACAATACTGTATTGTATTAATACTACATAACCTAGTTACATCACACAGCACCTGTGTATGTATATACATTTGTAATTGCATTGCTGTACATAGGGCAACCGCAATATGTGTATATAGAACTTTTACAGCAATTTTTCTAATTTTTCATTCTAATTCTGAAGTGTTTCCTCAACCCTACAGAAATATTGCAAATCTTCTAAGAGTTTATTTGATTCTTTATATAATCTACAGCTGGAGGCAATAATCCTAACAAGGAGTTACACATTCCGGCAAATGACAAATGTTTGGCCTGTAATTCCATTAACCACATGACCATTAGTCACGGCTAATAATAAACCAAATTGACCTGCTTCAACAACATCTCCAACTGTGCGCATGTTAACATAAGAAGCAGTACCAACAATGACATTCCGATTCTAAAGACACAACCACTAACTTTACAGTTAAATTGACGTAGTTTGCGCAAACAATAGAAATAAGGGGAGTGGGCGGCCAAAATGATGTCATTTTTCTTGTCACGCATATTCACAGCTGCTCCAATTCTGTGTCCATGGGGAGGAGGTACCCCTTGCCCAGGACATTGGGACAGTCTGGTGCTTGAAAAACAAACACAAGCTAAGGAATGTTTCTGTTGATCATTGCCCAGTTTCACAGCTAACTGTGGTTATAGTATACACCATTACAGATCATGTGTAGCAGGCTACAGCTTATGGCACCGGTTTACTACCAACAGGACAATCAAGTCTATGAAGCAATTCAATCTATGACCACCATACATACCCGAATAATTCTTACTATAATAATTGTATTGTGTATTGTAGTATTACTACTATATTATCAATTATATGCTAGTCAAAATATATGCATTATAAGTATCACAACACAATAATATGTATGCCATGGGCCAGGACGAATGTAGTGAATGACACAACCACCTAAACGGCTACGATTCATAGTGCATCAAGTCAGAAACCATCCCCCCCCTCACCTGGTCCACTCAACATAGCTTTGATGGTTCCGGAGGTCAAGGCGTGTTCTCTTTTTACAATAAATTCGTGGCCATCTGAAGAAATCAACTTCACATACATGGCATCTGGGCCTTCGCAGCCGCCATAGGTTTTCTCTTCACCATCTGTCAGGCACAAGAACACAATTGGCACTAGTTTCCAAGACTGTTGAGGGGCATGGATCACATTACAACCATACTGTATAGCTTGAATGAAAGCTGCCACCTTTTGCCAACCATCAACCCATTCCTGTCACGTCAAGTATAATCTACAGCTAGGTTTATATGCAAAAATATCTCTAATATGAAAAAATGCATCACAGTAATAACAACTAAGAATCATTAATCCCTTACCCATTCTGTGCTGGCGCTTCGTATTCCTGAAAGAAGTACAGGAACACAGTTTCACTACTTGCATATATCCGTGACAGCTAGTTGTATTAGTCAAGATTCTTTATTTTTGCCATGTGTAACAAGCACAATGGAATGCTTACTTCCCATTCACTCCCAAACTCTGAATTTATACAATACTATAACACTATATACTATAGTATAAACACTATGCTAGAACAATACTATACTCAATAAAGTGTCTAATGGATTATATACATATGGCAGATGACGACTAGATTAGATTCAAATTGTATTGTCATTGCACAGCACGGTGTACAATACAGCGAAAAATAATTTGGCATCTAACCAGAATGCAAATGTTACAGTAAACTGCATGGTAATATATAATGTACAGTGGTTAAATGGGACGCAACAACGATCTACTAGGTATCAAATAACTTATGAAGTAGGTATGAGATGAGCAGAATTATAGGTAGGTAGGTATATATATACATATATATACACACATATATATATGTACATATATATACACACATATATATATATATATATACATATATATACACACACATATATATATACATACATACATATATATACACACATATATACATACATATACATACATACACACATATATACATACATATACATACATACATACACACACACACACACACACACACACACACACACACACATATATATATATATATATATATATCCATACACACATATGATGGTGATATGGACGGCGGTATATAAAGTAACAGACTGCGCCCCCCCCCCCCCCCATCACTAGCAGGCCCTGGGGGGGGG
>CM051020.1:5628688-5633688 GCA_027704905.1 Muraenolepis orangiensis
GGGATATGTAATAGCTTAATTTAGCTATGAATGGTGATAGACATTCGATTGACCAAAAATGTGTTTGGGTAAATACTGTTTGGCAAAGGAAGTGACGCTAAGATCAGTTAGCTATGCTCGGGAATGGAAAAAGGATCTCCTTAATACTGATGTCTTAGCAACAGTTTTGAAAAGGTTGGACACCGATATCCCTTCTGCTGCTTACAAGCCTTAATCCAATTTTAGAAGTTCTTGCAAACAGCCTTTTGGTTTGGAAGTAGCAGGCCTGGTCACATAGAGGGAAGTTAAATAAAAGCTTTCTTCCACACAAAAGAAAGCAAGGTGTAAATTATTTTATTGAAAGATTAAGATAACGAATGTGTGATGAATTTTGTTCGAGAATCTTTGTACTGAAAAACAGTCGGAGACAACGAATATGTGATGCGAATAGTTTCCTATACTATTAGATGCACTTTTTGAACCTTGAGTTTGTTGGCTCTACGGTCCAAGGGAATCGTTTTTTCACTTATAATACTACTTCACAGAACCCCACTCAAAATGTTGTCAATCACGCTGTCAACCAACACGTGGGCCGATGTGTGTGACGAAGAGTTAAGGGCATGGCAGGTGGGAGCGCTGCTGTAACTGTACCCTAATCCCCGTCCCTGATCAACTGTACCCCCCCCACACACACACACACACACACACACACACACACACACACACACACACACACACACACACACACACACACACACACACACATACACACACACACACACACACAGACACACACACACACACACACACACACACACACACACACACACACACACACACACACCCGGCGGAGACAACAACACCCGCTGGAACACTGACCACCACCAGGCTGGACCGACCAGAGAAGAAGAGAGATTTTCCATGGGGACGTCACATTTTTTTCCCAGGAAGTCATTAGGGAAATGTAATTTCTTCAGAGTAGGAAGTGTGTGTGTGTGCGTGCATGTGTGTGTGCGTATGTTTGTGTTTGTACTGTATGTGTGTGTGTGGTGTGCACGTGTGTGTGTGTGTGTGTGTGTGTGTGTGTGTGTGTGTGTGGGTGTGTATGTGTGTGCGCACGTGTGTGTGTGTATTTGTGTGTGTGTGCACACGTGTGTGTTTGTGTGTATGCTTGTGTGTGTGCATGTGCAAGCGCGTGTATGTGTGTGTGTGTGCACACACGTGTGTGTATGTGTGTGCGCACACACGTGTGTGTGTATGTGTGTGCATGCGTGTGTGTGTGTGTGTGTGTGTGTGTCAGGTGACTGAGAGAGAGAGAGAGATACATGAGGAGGTAAAATGAGAGGCTGTCAAGGAGGAATGTTCATGGCACCGTCGAGAACAATGGAAACGTTGTATATGGCTATAGGGGGCAAGAATGAAAGAGACCATGGAACCCGTTAAGAGTCATGTGATGTTCTCCTGCACATCCCCCCCTAACAAGTCATCCAATTAAAAAGGATGATAAAAGCGCTATATGAAAAGCAGTCCATTTACCATGTGTGTTCTTCTTCATAGTGTGTACATTTCAGTTCAGTATCCGATGTCAATTCACGCGTAAATGAAAATACATGAAACTACCATGCAAAAACAAAAACGAAATCTAAATCTGGAGGGATTGAATCCTCTTTATTGGACACATACATGTAAACACACACAGTGAAATGTGTTTCTCTGCATTTAACCCATCCTAGTATTAGGAGCAGCGGGGCAGGTATTTTATTTACAGTGCCCCGGGGGAGCAGTGTAAGGGGTTTGGTGCCTTTTGCTCGAGAGCACATCTGCAGCAGTGCTGAGATGTTTCGGACACCTGGGCACACAAACAACAATAACAACAAGACGACAACAACAGCATGTCAAATGGAGGCGCACAAAAGAGAGTTTTTACAAGGCATAACATCTTTATTGTTATACACGGAAATTCATCTCCAAAGACTTTGCTCAAATCAATGGGGTAACATGAACCTTGTGATATCAAAAGCTCGGCACAGTTCCACGCCTTCTTGTAAAATATTCATACAAGTACACCCACTTTTTCAAATCCTCAATGGTACGTAGTACATTACAACCCACTAGAAATATCTTTATTTTTTTTATTATAATCTGCCAAATCTTACCATATGTGCATTACAATACCAATTACAAATAAATTATGTTTCTTGTCAAAATACAGGTGTGCAAATCGTTAGAAAAATACCAACTCATAGCAGATTCCAGACAGTGCTCCGTATAAATCCTTACAAATAGTATATAATCTATATATAAATGTTTCCAACATGCAATGCTGCATTAAAAAAATCCTCAAACAGGTTTTTTTGTTTGTTGTGTTCAGTCCCTCAAGTCTTACAGTCTTTACTGTGTTCATAAAACAGAGAACGCAAACCGAAGAGGGGCGTGACATCAAAGAGGAAGTGACAAATGATAAACGGGTCAAAAAGCTGTAAATGATGTTGTATACTCATACACACACACACACACACGTGCACATACACACACACACACATACACGTGCACATACACACACACACACACACACACACACACACACGCACGCACAGTGGCTTATCACATCTCATTCCCACATCATGAGTCAGGTGGCACTGATAATATGCCAATCCTTCTGTCCAAGGTTTATTGAAGAGGGTACAGTCAATTGTTTGATTGATTATATTGATGTCGAAAGGTGAGTCCTTTCAAAGTCAATTGTGTTTTTTTTGGGTAGTAAACATCTACCTGGCCACAAAGAAAAATGCAATTTAATAAAATGTGCTGCTCACACAAAAAATCAATCATTTGTGAAACAGATTAAACGGTAAGTCACATTCACAGTTGTACAACGGAAACCCAAAACAAATATAGCCATTAAAAACCCCGCAGTGAGCCCCCAAAAAAACACAGATCTATTAATCGTATGAATAATTATAATACTATTAATAATAATAAAATAAACGTCTTTGCTGTGGTGACACTAAAATTTGAATTAAATAAATATTTTACTTTGCAACTGAAAGAAAGCAAATACGTCACTCAAATACAGTCATTCAGTTTATAGTACCCCTCCCCCTCCACAGTAATATTAATAATTAAGACAAGGACGTCATCACTTATGAGGTTTTTTTCTTCTTAGCCCTCCCCATCCTCCTCTTCCTCCTCATCTTGTTCTGAGGTAAACAGTAATTTACTGTTAAAATACTTTTAAATAAAGGCATCTCGTCCTACCACCTCGAACGCCACATTCCCCGCATGGCCTTACAAAAAAAAGAAAAATACAATTTGAAATACCGAGATCTTCTATTAAGGACACTAAAGTCACTCCATTCTCACAAGCATGCAAGCGGAGACATACCCTACGAAAGCGTTAGTTAGTTAGTTAGTTAGGTTGTTTGTTTGTTTGTTTGTTTGAACAGCGTATTGGCTCTTCACAGCTTAAAGGTTACACACTACTTTAACATCGGAAGCAGAGAGGAGAGGAGTGAGATAATGGCAGTGACATTTCATGCAAATGAGTCTTCCAGCAAGTTGTAAAAATCGTGTGTTTCTTCGTTCGTTCGATTTTTTAAATTTTTCAAATAAATAACGCGTTTAATAAGACATGTGCCACTTTTTCTTATTGGCAGAGCTAGCCGGGCTTCATAGGTTTCAACTCTGATTCGCAACACCAGCTGTCAATCAACGCTCTTTATCCAATCAAGTCAGTTACAATCACGCTGTTTTAATGCAGTATGAAAAAATAAATGAAACATAATATTTTCTTTTACAACGGTACAACAAACTGCTATTTTTGGCTTTGCGATATATACGATAAACCTGTTATTAAAAAAATAAAACATATTGCACTTTTGAAATATTAATATGCAACTATTGACTTACCCCCACATTCTAGAAATGAAATAAATCAGCAATTTTCTTTTTAAATAAAAGGGAAAAACTAAATAATATATAGATCATTATTGATATTTTTTATTTCAGAACATCTTTTACCTTTTTCCCGTAGGTAAGCGACATTCAGAGAACAACAATGAACAAATAAGCCTGCAAAAAACACAGAAAATAAAACAAACAAAGAAAGACTAGACAAGACAAGACAAGACAAACAAGCAACAGAAACCAAAAATGCTGTTGAATCTATGGGATTGGGAGGGGGGGGGGGGGGGGGAGGGGGGGGGGTGGACTGTACCGTCTGGGAGGTGGAAGAAAGTGGCGGTGTATTAAAAAGAAAAAAAAACACGTACAACACAGTAGGGTCACACACACACACACACACACACACACACACACACACACACACACACACACAGTAAGTAAGACTAGCCAGCGGTCGCGCTAGCACCTCACTGCGGCTAGCAGCGCTCAGGCGTGTCCAGTTTCCTGTTGGCGAGACTCGGAGAGCGCCAGAGCGCTGCGACAGCAGCGGCTCTGGCTGGCATGCCCACCACCTCCCCCCCCCCCCCCCCCCCCCCCCCCCCCCCACCCAATCCCCACCTACACCCACCCCCTCACCCCCTCACCCCCTCACCCCCACCCCACCCCCCGATCAAAACGTCAGATGGCAAAATAGAAAGGCAGCTGTCCACTCCTGTCATGCGAAAGTGCATCTCCACGCACCCATACACACTCCTCCGGCCAAAAAGTAAGGGGCCCCACCCACTGCTATCTCTGTCAGGGCAGTGGGTGTAGGGGGGGGGGTGAGGGTGGAGGGAGGAGGGAGGAGGGAGGAGGAGGAGGGGCCTGGGGGAGAGCGCCAGGGGGAGACCAGTGCTTTGGTCAGCACACACCAAGGGGTTCAATTACGTATTTCTTTTTTTTCTTTTTTTCTGACGGCATACGTAGGATTGCATCTATCTCTCTCTCCCTCTCTCCCTCCCTCCCTACCTCTCTCTCTCTCTCTCTCTCTTTCTCTCCCTCTCTCTTTCGCTATCTCTCTCTAGCTCGTTCGCTCTCTCTCTCTCTCTCTCTCTCTCTCTCTCTCTCTCTCTCTCTCT
>CM051020.1:5638688-5653688 GCA_027704905.1 Muraenolepis orangiensis
AATAACTTCATTAGAAATATTCTTGGGCACTTCCCCTAAATGTAATAAAAAAAAGAGTTAATTAATTGTCTTTCAATTAAATCTGGTCTAGTGTTCATCCGACCAAAGCTACACGCCACATGTCTACCCTTCTCCGGTCTCTACACTGGCTCCCTGGTAGCTGCTCCTATCCAGTTCAAGATTGTAGTGCTTGTCTACAAGGCAGTGAAATGAACAGCTCCATCCTATCTCCAGGCAATGGTCAAGCCCTACATCCCCGCCCGTCCACTTCGCTCTGCTTCTTCGGGCCGTCTGCTTGCCCCCTCGCTTAGGGGCCCTTGAGGGCCGATCTACGCGGTCACGGCTCTTCTCTGTCCCGTGGCCCCAATTTGGTGGAATGAAATCCCCACGGAGGTCAGGATTGCAGAGTCTCTGCCCATCTTCCGCCGCAGGCTGAAAACTCACCTCTTCAGGAAACACTACCCGGCTCTTTCCTCTTAGTGCGTCCTCTTATCGCTATTTACTAGCATCTTACTAAGTAGATTGTTAGCATGTTAGTTAGATATTGTTATTTTGTTTGCCAATTTATTGTACTTCTACCTGAGCACTGGTTCAGTTCTTAGAGACTTGTTAGGAATGAAATGCACTTTTGACTTCTGGTGACGAGTTGTTCTCTTACCTTCCTTTGTTGAAACAAACTATTGTAAGTCGCTTTGGACAAAGGACTGTAATGTAATGTAATGTAATGAAATTGAGTCAAAATCGCGGATGTTAAGCAACTTCTGTCGGGTCGTTATTGTCACGATCCAACCCAGCTCTTCACGCTCCTAGTCCTGGATCTCCGTGATGTCACGACTCCGTTCCAAGAAGCCACTCCGTGTTTTCCCTGTCAGCCGTTTCCTACTTTCAACTCACCTGTTGTCAATCACACCTCATTACCAAGCTGTATTTAAGCCGTGTCTGTTGTCTAACTCCTTGCTGGATCATCACCCCGATGTTCAGTAAGCCTCACGTTCACATCAAGCTCAGTTCATTGTTGTTCCGCCTATTGATCCGCCGTGTTTCGACCCTCCATTGGATAACCACCTCGTTTTTGCTTTGCGTCTTTGTACCTCAGCCTCAACCCTCGACCCTACCTGTTACCGACCTCTGCTTGCCTTCACCACGTGTTGATGTGCCCTGTCTGTACCTCTCTGCCTTGGATCCCACATTAAAGCACCTGTTCCATCTGACGTCTGTTCTCCCTGCTCTTGGGTCCCACCTACACCCGGCCGTGACAGCTATGATTCAGATTCAGATTCAGATTACTTTATTAATCCCGAGGGAAATTAAGGATGGTTAGTTATGCCACTCTGTTTGCGACTCTCCCCATCTTTTCTCTTGAGCGAAGCTTAACTTTAGATGAATGTGTAAGTTGGGTGTCTTTGAGCCTTGAAGACAAGTGCTTTGTTCTTGCTCATCATGCCCTGCCCTGTAGTTCTTCACTACGCCAACCTTTGTCTTCCTGGCTACACATGGCTACACATATACACATACTGTTGATGTGTATATATGTGTGTATATACATATAGAAGAAGACACTTTTGTTTAAAGCTACAAAGAGCTTTATTCATGGTAATCCAGAGCACATTTCACGCACCATCGCACACTTAATGTAAAAGCACACACGCGAACGCACACACACACCCGTGCGCACGCACACACGCGCACGCACACACACACACACACACACACACCAACTTTCAGAGAAGAGGCGTCCCAACCCAACCCCTTGTGACCTCAATTTATGACAAAACAACAAGCAAAGACTGGAGACTCAAAAGGCCTGGAGTGTATGTATATACCACTGTGTGTGTGTGTGTGTGTGTGTGTGTGTGTGTGTGTGTGTGTGTGTGTGTGTGTGTGTGTGTGTGTGTGTGTGTGTGTGTGTGTGTGTGTGAGTGTGGGGGAGGGGGGGGGGGGTCAGAAGGTTGAGTACAGTATGTGCATCTATCACATCTGTTGCCGTTGAGCCTCTGACGTGCCCCCCCCCACCGCGGTCAAAACGGTAGATTTAACCTTATAACCCCTTCAGCTGACACTGTTAGCTGCTTTGTGGGCTAACACCATTCCCTACAACACTGCAGGAGCGGCAGTTTGACACACAAGCTACACAACATGGCATGGACCGCATGGACCGCCCCGCAGGTCTGAATATGAATATGAATACAAGGTGAAAGAATGAAAAGGGATGCATCTTTGTGCCATCCAAATTCAAGGAGATTCAAGATTCAAGATGTTTTTAGTTGCCAGGTGCTTTTGCTTACTCCCCATACAACAATACTGTACTATGCGATACTAAACTATGCAATACTATATGCTTGACAATGCTGTACTATAAACAACACTATATACTACCTACTATATACCATACACTATAAACAAAACGATATACTACCTATAATATACTATACTATATACTATAAACAACACTATATACTACCTACTATATACCATACACTATAAACAAAACGATATACTACCTATAATATACTACTATAATACTATATACTATAAACAACACTATATACTACATATAATATACTATACTATATTCTATAAACAACACTATATAGTACCTACTATATACTATACTATATTCTATAAACAACACTATACACTACCTACTATATACTATACTATATACAATAAAAACAACTATAAACAACACTATATACTACCTATTATATACTATACTATATACTATAAAAACACTATATACTACCTACTATATACTATACTATATACTATAAACAACACTATATACTACCTACTATATACTATAAACAACACTATATACTACCTACTATATACTATAAACAACACTATATACGATAAACAACACTATATACTACCTACTATATGCTATGCTATACAATATACAACACTATACGATAACAGTGCTATGCACAATAAGTTACATTAAAGTGATGATGATGGGTGCTATATACAGTATATACATTTGACGAATGGTGCAAAAAGCATTTGAAAGTGGCACACATTATTCCAGTGTTGCCATATTCGGTGAGCCCTGTGGACGCGGTGGATGCGTTCTGAATCACAACAGACCCAGGTCACCGGAAGGGCTCCTGTTTGGAGTCAGAGACAGAAGGACCTGGGCTAGAGGGACCCGGGCTAGAGGGGACCCGGGCTAGAGGGACCCGGGCTAGAGGGACCCGGGCTAGAGGGACCCGGGCTAGAGGGACCCGGGCTAGAGGGACCCGGGCTAGAGGGACCCGGGCTAGAGGGGACCCGGGCTAGAGGGACCCGGGCTAGAGGGGACCCGGGCTAGAGGGACCCGGGCTAGAGGGACCCGAGCTAGAGGGACCCGGGCTAGTCTTTTGGCGTGCACTAGTTTCTGCTACAAAGGATTCAACATGATCGCCTGTTTCACAACACGTTTATGAAAATCATGTGTCAGGTGTCATTATGCAACCTTCCTTTCTTTCTTTCTTTCTTTCTTTCTTGTTAATATGTTAATACCGGTATAACATGGTCCTATTGTCATGGTCCCAACTGGTTGATGTTGTTGTCACGCTCCCGCGCTCTCCTTGGTTATATTTAAGAGGCATGACTCAATTAGTAGCTTGCAGATATTCTCTCTGTGTGCCTCCTACTCACAATAGCAGATTGGCATGGGAGCTGTCATTGTTTGGCCAGATTATCTCACACACACACACAGACACACATACACACACGTGAACACACGCACGCATGCACACACAGACACAGACACACCCACACACAAACTGGACGTATGCATGCATGCAAACACAGGCACACCAAACACACACACACACACACACACACATCAGATGACCTCATATCCCTGCATACACAAACATACACACTCAAAGAGAGACAGGGAGATAGGAAAAGAGAGAGAGAGAGAGAGAGAGAGAGAGAGAGAGAGAGAGAGAGAGAGAGAGAAGAGAGACGAGACAGAGAGACGACAGACAGACAGACAGACAGACAGACAGACAGACAGACAGAGAGAGAGAGAGACAGAGAAAAGTCTCGGCAGGTCTATCTCCCTCACATGCGCTGCCATGAGATTGGTGGAGATCTGACAGACTTGAGAATCCAGTGGCCTTGATATTCACAACCCCAGGAGTGATTTGCAGGACAAATATAAAGCACCATCTGCCTCGCCAGTGAGTGAGAAACACTCAGTAATCCAGACTTGTTTTAGGGGGGGAAGAGAACGAAAAATATCCTGGATGCACAATAGTATCAACTTCAGAGAAGTGAACAGCCTAGTTCAGTTTGGTTTCATTGAATTTCCACACAGCCCTTGGATGAGCCCCCCCCCCCCCACCGCCCCCCCACCCAACCAACTTCCCTCCATTTTAAAGTTTGCCTCCATGAATATCAAAACAACACCTGTTCGCTTTGTGCCCCCCGGACGTCGACATGTCCGGGTATTTTCACCGGCGCCACCTGGTCGCCGTACACCTTGACAAGGTCTCACTGTCGTCCCCCCACCCTCACCCCCCGCTGTGACACCCACACCCACACCCACCACCACCGCCCACCACCACCCGCTACTCTCACCACCCACCATCATCCACCCCCACACCCTCAAAAGTGAAGTCCGGCTGAAGGAAGAGACAGCTGCTTGGCCTCTGAGACAAAACGGAGAGTGGGAGAGAGAGAGAGAGAGAGAGAGAGGAGAGAGAGAGAGAGAGGAGAGAGAGAGAGAGAGAGAGAGAGAGAGAGAGAGAGAGAGAGAGAGAGGAGAGGAGTAGAGAGTAGCGCAAGAGAGAGAGAGAGGGGGTAAGAGAGATAGAGATAGAGGGAGAGATAGAGAGAGAGGGGGCAAGAGAGATATAGATAGAGGGTGAGATAGAGAGAGAGAGAGAGAGAGAGAGAGAGAGAGAGAGAGAGAGGAGAGAGAGAGAGAGAGAGAGAGAGAGAGAGAGAGAGAGAGAGCGAGGGGGGGGTAAGAGAGATAGAGATAGAGAGAGAGATAGAGAGAGAGAGGGGGCAAGAGAGATAGAAATAGAGGAAGAGAGAGAGAGAGGGGGTAAGAGAGGCTCCTTCTCAGTGTACAGGGATTCCAACGATGCCTTCATTGGCCCCCGGTGGCCGCGCGTTGGCTCCAAGTATAGCCCAATTAACGTCACACTATAAGCCCCGCCCTCCTGACCCCTGCCGCTCCCTGCCGACCCCCCCCGTCCCCCCCCCGTCCCCCCTCCCTAGGGAACCGATGTGTGAACCAATCATAAAGGTCAGGGTCCTGTTCCCTGTAACCCCCCCCCCCCCCCCCTCCTCTCTCCCTGCTTTTGAAGTGTGCGCACGCCCAATCTGGGTGATAATCTTCCCCACGTGTCCGTCCCAAACGTCAATTAGGTACGACCAGGGTTTCAAGGCCCTGGAATCGGTTTGTTTTCCGGCACGTTGTACAGAGCAAGCAGGCCACCAGCATAGGGGGTAGGAGTGTGTGTGTGTGGGGGAGGGGGGGGGGGGCGGGATTTCCAATAAGTATGCGTCAAAGGAAGCACACAGGGGGGGGGGGGGGGGGTTAAGGTTGGTTCAAATCCACACACACCGCTCCGATCGGTCACAGATGGCGTGAAAGACAATGCATGGGAATAACGTCATTCACAGAATGGTCACCGAGGTTCTGTACTCGGAGGATCAGCCAGTCACACACAGTCCTGGTCCTCGGTGACCCCTGTGGAGCGCACGTGTGTGTGTGTGTGTGTGTGTGTGCGTGTGCGTTTTGTGGTGTGTACTGTAAATAGAGCACTTTATTTACAGTCAAATATGAGCCCGAGGGCAGAGCAACAATAAAAATAACGAAGTGGCCAGGCCAGGTTCTGAATCAGTCATATCTCCTCCTCATCCTCCTCCTCCGTAGTTTTTTTTGCCACACAGAATCACACAACACCACCACCACCATCACCACCTCCACCACTAGCACCACCACCACCACCACCACCACTCACCACCACTAGCACCACCAGTAGCAGTGGCTGCCTGGGGGCAGAAGCCACGCATGGAAAATGGGCTCTGTCTATTTACAGGTGCCTGCTCACTCTTTCATGTGGGCTTACTGGACCTGCTGACATAACTGAACCACGCTGCACATTGTCAACTGGGCCCCACATGGCCACTCACTCTCTCTCTCTCTCTCTCTCTCTCTCTCTCTCTCTCTCTCTCTCTCGCTCTCTCTCTCGCTCTCTCATTCATGAGCTGGCTTTAAAGACAAGGACACACACCCTCTCTCTCTCTCTCTCTCTCTCTCTCTCTCTCTCTCTCTCTCTCTCTCTCTCTCTCTCTCTCTCTCTCTCTCCCCCCCCCCTCTATCTGTTCTGCCTCACCCCCCCTCTCTCTCTCCTGCTCTCTCCCGCTCTCCCACTCTCTCTGTCTCTGTCTCTCTCCCTCACTCTCCTGCTCTCTCCCTCTGTCTGTCTGTCTCTCTCCCTCTCCCTCTCTCTGTCTCTGTCTCTGTCTCTGTCTCTCTCCCTCCCTCCCTCTCTCTCTCTCTCTCTCTCCTCTCTCTCTCTCTCTCTCTCTCTCTCTCTCTCTCTCTCTCTCTCTCTCTCTCTCTCTCTCTCTCTCTCTCTCTCTCTCTCTCTCTCTCTCTCTCTCTCTGTCGCTCCCTCTCTCCCCTCGTTGAGGACCTACAGAATCTGCCACTCTACTTGCTGCCAAGTGTGACCACCTTTTTCCGCAACACAAAGCGCAGGGCGACCCTGCACACAACCAACACTCCCACTCCTACCCCTCATCTCCCTCCTGCCCTCCTCCCCCCGTTACCCCCCCCCCCCCCCCAAGTCCAGAGTACGATGCAAAGGGTTTAGACGTGAATGGTTCCCATTGTCCATCTGTTAGTCACCAGCTATTTCATGGTGTCTCCTGGCAGAGGGCCCAAGGCTGCACGGCTGAAAGCCCCTAAATATAAAAACAGAGGGAGATGTTACAATTGGTTTAGAGAGAGTTAGAGAGAGAGAGAGAGAGAGAGAGAGAGAAGAGAGAGAGAGAGAGAGAGAGAGAGAGAGAAAATCTCACAGGAATAATGTTAAATCGGATTTTGTGGCGGTGTTAAACCAACTTTAAACCCCGGTCACCTGTGTCCCTGTTTGGTCAACCGTGTCCCACCGTTCACGCTGTCAAACAACTCAAACACCTCCACTAAATAGAGCTGAGGTATCACTACTCCTCACACACGGAGCTGAGCTCCTGAGCACACCACCACACCACCCTGCCAGTAGGACAGTGGGCAGGAGGAAAGCTGATAGGGTGCTGGTATTCACAGGCAGGGGGACAAGGATACCATCGCTTTTTCTGTCCCATTCACTCTCTTTCTATCTAGTCTGAACGGTAGCGCAAGACTAAGCTGCTTCAGGACATGATAAGATAAATGCCCTAAATGCCAGTGCATTGTAATGTGAAGGCATGGGCGGCAGGATAGCTCAGTTTGGTTGGGAACCGAAAAGGTCGCCGGTTCAAGTCCCCCCCGAATCACCTGGGCACTGCCGTGGTTCCCTTGAACAAGGCACCAGACCCCTCTACTACCCTGCACCCCGGGCACTGAATATAAAAATAGCTGCCCACTGCTCCTAATGCTAGGATGGGTTAAATGCAGAGAATCTAATTTCACTGTGTCTGTGTACATGTATGGGCCCAATAAAGAGGATTAAAATCCTTTAGATTTAATGTAATGCATTGTCTCTATATATCACATACAAATAGAGATATACATATATTGATACTCCGTCCAAGTATTCATGCCCAGCGGGGTTTATTCAAGTACAGGTTGCACTTGTTTCACAGCGTGTGTTAGTGAACGTGTTAAAGTGTTATTTTCTTATTTTCTTATTTTAGTGCGGGCATGTTTACAGACACCTATGAGTACAGCAGCAGACCAGTACAGACTCACAGAAGCGGTGGACGGTGTTCTAGGTTCACCAAAAAAAAAAAAAAAAAAATAGAAAAAGAATGAGAGTGAGAGAGTGTTTGAAAGAGTGTGTAAAAATAGAGTTCGCCCGGGGAACTGGTCACACAGCGAGACGAGATGTGTGTACAGTACAAGGAGCCTTTGAGAGAGGCAGCACAAGGCCGCGCTGGTATCCAGGGTACAGTTTATTCTCCACCGCTTTCCATGGGGGGGCCTCCGTCCTACCAGAGGGGGGGGCCCCCCCCGCCCCCCCCCCCCCCGAAAACACAGCCTCCTATTGTATCAGTCTCAGAACACATCCCTCAGCGGCTCCAGCCTCTGGCTCTTTCGGGTTTCAGTGCCGCCGCCGCCGCCGCCGCCGCCGCGGAACAGCAGTGTACACAGTGCGGGCTAGCGCCCGTTAGCGCCGTGACTCACGTCACACCCATCTGCAGGTGCTCTCAGACCTGACCTCCGTCTGGGGGAGGTTCTCTTGTCGTCTGGGGGAGGTTCTCTTGTCGTCTGGGGGAGGTTCTCTTGTCGTCTGGGGGAGGTTCTCTTGTCGTCTGGGGGAGGTTCTCTTGTCGTCTGGGGGAGGTTCTCTTGTCGTCTGGGGGAGGTTCTCTTGCCGTCTGGGGGAGGTTCTCTTGTCGTCTGGGGGAGGTTCTCTTGCCGTCTGGGGGAGGTTCTCTTGCCGTCTGGGGGAGGTTCTCTTGTCGTCTGGGGGAGGTTCTCTTGTCGTCTGGGGGAGGTTCTCTTGTCGTCTGGGGGAGGTTCTCTTGCCGTCTGGGGGAGGTTCTCTTGTCGTCTGGGGGAGGTTCTCTTGTCGTCTGGGGGAGGTTCTCTTGTCGTCTGGGGGAGGTTCTCTTGTCGTCTGGGGGAGGTTCTCTTGTCGTCTGGGGGAGGTTCTCTTGTCGTCTGGGGAGGTTCTCTTGGGCCAAGGAGGCACCAGACCTTGTGATGATTGTTCTTGTTCTATATATAACCCTATGCTATTATATATATATATATATATATATATATATATATATATATATATATATATATATGTATATATATATATATATATATATATGTATATATATATATATATATATATATGTATATATATATATATATATATATATATACATATACCACCCTATATACATATATATATATATCATTGATATAGTATTGGGTTGTATATATATATATATGTATATATCATTGATATAGTATTGGGTTGTATATAGTATATATATATATCATTGATATAGTATTGGGTTGTATATAGTATATATATGTATCATTGATATAGTATTGGGTTGTATATATATATATATATGTATCATTGATATAGTATTGGGTTGTATATATATATATATATGTATCATTGATATAGTATTGGGTTGTATATATATATATATATGTATCATTGATATAGTATTGGGTTGTATATATATATATATATGTATCATTGATATAGTATTGGGTTGTATATATATATATATATGTATCATTGATATAGTATTGGGTTGTATATAGTATATATATATATCATTGATATAGTATTGGGTTGTATATAGTATATATATGTATCATTGATATAGTATTGGGTTGTATATAGTATATATATATATCATTGATATAGTATTGGGTTGTATATAGTATATATATGTATCATTGATATAGTATTGGGTTGTATATAGTATAGCTAAATCTGGAGGATTTAACCCATCCTAGTATTAGGAGCAGTGGGCAGCTCTTGTATATCCAGCTGCCCGGGGAGGGGGGGGCAGTGTAGAGGGGGGGGGGGGGGGGGGGGGGGTCTAGTGCCTTGCTCAAGGACACCTTGGCAGTGCCCAGGTGTTTTTCGGGGACTTGAACCGGCAGCTTCCAGTTCTTCTTCCAAGCCAAGTCCTAACAGACTGAGCTATCCTGCAGTCCCATGGATAGTAGTATATAGTGTTGTTAATAGTATACAGTATAGTATATGGATGGTAGTATATAGTGTTGTTTGTAGTATACAGTATAGTATATGGATGGTCGTATAGTGTGTTGTTTGTAGTAAACAGTAAAGTATATGGTAGGTAGTATATAGTGTTGTTTGTAGTATACAGTAAAGTATAATATAGTATTGCATAGTTTTAGTATAGCATAGTTCAGTATTGTTGTTGAAGTTGCTGAATGCGGGAGGGAAGGAGGAGCGAGCATCTTGAATCTTGAAAAAAAAGGCGATCTACTGCACGGTATATTATTCTTCAGTACAGAATTCCGCTGTTCAGTCTTCACACATACGGGTACCAAGGAACACATTCAACGCAGGGCAAAGCACGTGGACATGCGTGCAGTATATATATATTTTGGATTTACTCGTCTAACTAAGTCTCCGCCGTTACAAATTGACGATAATAACGACTATATGTTATATAAATGAACTCCCCCTCAACACCCACAAGACTGCATGGAGCAGGAAGTGCATTATATTATATATATATATATATATAGGTAGATATAGTTATATATAAGTCACATGAGTCAATGTGCAGGGGGAGGACAGGAGGACAGGACGGGGGGGGGGGGGTCTGGCTCGACAGGTATCATTTGCTCCTTCCCAGGCAAATCCCAGAAATAACATTTATATTTCTGGTGATGTCTCTCTCTATCTCCCTTCCTGCCCCTCCTCTCTCTCTCTCCCTCTCTCTCTCTCTCTCTCTCTCTCTCTCTCTCTCTCTCTCTCTCTCTCTCTCCCTCCCTCCTTCCCTTCTTCCCTACGCCTCTCCCTCTCTCCCACTCCCTCCCTCTCTCTCTCTCTCTCTCTCCCTCCCTCCATCTCTCCCTCCCTCTTTCTCTCTCTCCCACTCTCCCTCCCTCCCTCTCTCCCTCTCTCTCTCTCTCTCTCTCTCTCTCTCTCTCTCTCTCTCTCTCTCTCTCTCTCTCTCTCTCTCTCTCTCTCTCTCTCTCTCTCCTCTCTCTCTCTCTCTCTCTCTCTCTCTCTCTCTCTCTCCCTCTCCCTTCCTCCCTCTCTCCCTCTCTCCATCCCTACCTCTCTCCTTCCCTCCCTCTCTCCCTCTCTCCCACTCCCTCTCTCTCTCTCTCTCTCTCTCTCTCTCTCTCTCTCTCTCTCTCTCTCTCTCTCTCTCTCTCTCTCTCTCTCTCTCTCTCTCTCTCTCTCTCTCTCTCTCTCTCTCTCTCTCTCTCTCTCTCTCTCTCCCTCTCTCCCACTCCCTCTCTCTCTCTCCCTCCCTCCATCCCTCCCTCTCTGCCTGGTGTGCTCGCCCGTCCCCCAGCATGGTCTGCTAGCACGGGACGAGCCTGCCGATCGCTGAAATGTATTAGCTAGACCTTGATTTAGACCCCAGGGTTGCATTTCAGCTGGGGGAGGGGACTCAGGGTTGACCCCATGAACCCCTGCACTCTATTACCTGGAGTCGTGGTATGGGGCCTAGTCATTAAGTTGACTGCTTAACAGCTGAGCGTGTGTGTGTGTGTGTGTGTGTGTGTGTGTGTGTGTGTGTGTGTGTGTGTGTGTGTGTGGGTGTGTGGGTGTGTGGGTGTGGGAGTGGGTGTGGGAGTGTGGGCGTGTGTGTGTGTGTGTGTGTGTGTGTGTGTGTGTGTGTGTGTGTGTGTGTGTGTGTGTGTGTGTGTGTGTGTGAGTGTGTGTAGCGGAGGGATGTATGTATGTAAGCATGCATATATACATCTACATACATTAGTTATGCTGTTTGTGTGTGTGAGAGAGAGAGAGAGAGAGAGAGAGAGAGAGAGAGAGAGAGAGAGAGAGAGAGAGAGAGAGAGAGAGAGAGAGAGAGAGAGAGAGAGAGAGAGAGAGCGCGACAGAGTCACACAGGGGGTCAGGGAAGGTCATCCAGAAAATGGAGGCTCGTAAAAATTGTTAATGAGGGTTCACAGGGTCACAGTTTATTTTTGCCTTGCTTGCTTCTTCAAATACATTTAAAATTTTAAATAGTTAATAATATATTATTCTAATATTTTTTTACAGAATACCGTAGAGTCTAGATAACCGGAGAGTTCCTCTGCCCGAAGCCACACAAGAGAGAGAGAGGCTATCTAAAACAAATATATATATATATATATATAAAATCAATATGTATAAAATATGGATAATCCTTAGTTTGGAATATGGCTTGACGCATCTTTTTCCCTAGCGCTAACACTACGTCCAGGCTACTGACTGGCTGGATCACTGCATGTACCAGAGAGACGGTCCACGTTCTACGGGTACCTGGCTGGTGGAAGTTAGGGGAGAGTTCCCAGGCGACAGAGCGGGCGATCTCAGAGTCCTGGACGGAGGAGATGGCAGCTTGGTCTGCGGCTTCACTCTTCGTCCTGGCGTGGGCCGTCCTGGAAGAGTCCATAAATAAATACATAAATATATAAATAAATACAAACAATGAAAAGAAGATTTTTTTATTTTTTCAATATTTCGGTATGTTGCAGAATGTAAGGAGGAAGGGAAGAAAAACTGCTGCAAAGTTGATAATGATGAGCAATTGTGTATGATACACACACACACACACACACACACACACACACACACACAAGCACACAAACACACATACAACCACACACACACTAACACGCATGTGCAAACACACACACACAAACACACACACACACAAAAAACACACATACAAGCATACACACAAACACATACAAGCACACACACACTAACACACATACACACACACACACACACACACACACACACACACACACACACAAAAGGGGGTGTGAGACAAAACAAGCTTGTGCATCATCGTATGTGTCAATCATCACCGTCTATCTCTATCTCGGGCCTTTCATCGGGACTACACAACCCTCTGAGCACCACCCAATAGCCAAACCGTCCCTCGCTTGCTTAAAAAAATATATCCATATATACGGCTCTCTAACTAAATCGATCCCAATGGGAGGCTGCGCTGTTGGACCAGCGCCCCGAAGGAAGTGTCTGTAAACGTGGAGAGAATCAACATGTCTGTGTTCATGGCTAGGCCCGGCAGTAGCTCAGTCTGTTGGGACTTGGCTTGGGAACCCAGGGGAGGGTCACCGGTTTAAGTCCCTGAAACGGACAAAGTACGGAGTGAGAACTGTGTACTTGGAAAGAAGGTGCCCCTCAAGGTGCCCCTCAAGGTGCCCCTCAAGGTGCCCTTAAGCAAGGCACCAGACCACCCCACTACACTGCTCCCCCCGGGGCGCTGCTTATACAAGAGCTGCCCACTGCTCCTAGTACTAGGATGGGTTAAATGCAGAGAAACACATTTCACTGAGTGTGTGCTTTTTATGTGTACTTGTGTGTGATTTAAGGTCAATGCGACGAAACAGTCATTTCCAGAGGCCCATTTCCCAGGTGTCTATCGAGCGAACTCGGGTTGAATGACCTGGATTCAAACCGTGTATGTGTGTGTGTGTGTGTGTGTGTGTGTGTGTTTGTGTGTGAGTGTGTGTGTGAGTGTGTATGTGTGTGTGTGTGTGTGTGTGTGTATGTGTGTGTGTGTGTGTGTGTGTGTGTGTGTGTGTGTGTGTGTGTGGTGTGTGTGTGTGTGTGTGTGTGTGTGTGTGTGTGTGTGTGTGTGTGTGTGTGTGAGAGAGAGTGTGTATGTGTGTGAGTGTGTGTGTGTGTGTGTGTGTGTGTGTGTGTGTGTGTGTGTGTGTGTGTGTGTGTGTGTGTGTGAGAGTGTGTGTGTGTGTGTGTGTGTGTGTGTGTGTGTGTTTGTGTGTGTTTGTAAATCTTTCCCCAGCTGCCCTGGCGTGGCCCATAACCTCTGACCTCACACGGCGTGAGGCGTGCAGAACGTAAAGTCTTCTGTAGCTGATGTTTATAGATTCGGATTTGAATCTGTCCGGAGCACCATGGGTGGTTACGTTATCATATGACAATACAACATATCATGTATCGATTTACCCTATAACACCACCCACACTGTAAGCCATGTCTTAGCGGACTCTTCGTTGAAACCAAAGGGAGTTGCAGTGATTTGTGTCACTCAGGAGCAGGTAGGGGGGAGGGGAGGAGGGGGGGGGTCAGGCCTAAAGGTAGAACAGCGGATGTTGTTCAACCTGATTGATTATTTTAGAAAGTGGGGTTCATGAAATGATTCAATCACGTGTTGTAGACTGAATGTTAACCCTTTGCGAGATCCTCAGTAGCTAAGGTAAGAAGATACATGATTTTAAACACAGCACTTCATTCATGCTCTGAGGCATGGATACATGAGGTACAAATACATCTGCCACTCTACCAGAAACAAAACACATGAGTGAAAGTGAAAGGAACCCCCGGATCGGATCCACAGTCAGTCAGAGTAAAACTCGTCGAACTGAGTCGGATGGGAGGCCGAATAATAACAAACACAAAGCCAAACCCAAAGGCGGTAATGGAGGAAGCGTTTTTTGGGATCATAGCGAGCTTAGCATTAGCTGCGGGGCAGAAGGGGGGGGGGGGGGGGGCAGCCAGCCATGGAGAGAGAGGCACAGACCCAGGGGCCTGACCTGCTTTCACAAATCCCTCGGAAAAACTCACAAACACAACACAGACCCACAGACCACACATGCAGAGATTAGTGGATCGGACACTTTAAGCACCAGGGTTGGTGCTGGTGGTGGTGGTGGTGGCGAGGATGCAACCGGACTATTGGCTGCAACAACAGGGCTGGTCGGGGGTGAGCATCCCTGATGATTTCACAAGTTGCACGGGTGAACGTTGACAGCCACCATATTCTCTCTCTCTCTCTCTCTCCTCTCTCTCTCTCTCTCTCTACCTATCTCAGAGAGGAGAGCACTGGTGTGGAGGTGTGAAGCTCTAATGAAATGCTCCCTCTCTCTCTCTCTCTCTCTCTCTCTCTCTCTCTCTCTCTCTATGTAAGAAACACACGGTTTGCTGAGACAGGCCCGCGGCAAGCAGGTTACACAAGCCCACACACACACACACACACACACACACACTTGCAAATACACACGCACACATGCACACACAAAAGCATGCGTGCACACATGAATAAACATGCACACACACACATGGTCATTAAAAGTGTGGGTCTGGATAGCGCACTTAAGTCGATTCTGATGGCCCACTTCATCCCTTTCTCTCCCTC
>CM051020.1:5678688-5681188 GCA_027704905.1 Muraenolepis orangiensis
GGGAGAGGGGGAGGGGGGGGTGGTGGGGGGGGGCAGTGAGACAGTCAGGTGAATGGTGGCTCCTTAAGAAGTAACAGTGTTTGTTGCCCATTAGCTGAATACACTGTAGTAGTCTTTCTGGGGTTCAAACGCCACAAAACGCACAAAAACGGCTACACAACAGATTGGTACAAGACAGCATCGATGAATGCGATGACATTTAATTCAACACACACACACACACAAAGACACACACACACACACACAACCACTCATACACACATTCACACACACAAACACATACACACACACACACACAACCACGCACACACACACACAAACACACACACACACACACAAACACACACACACACACAACCACACATACACACACACACACACGCGCACACACACACACACACACACACAACCACACAACCACACACACACAATACCAGAAAAGGTCATGGGTTTACTGTGTGCTGCACTTGAAAGATTAATTCCAATTTAGGGACAGTTCTGCTTTTGTACTATTATAATTATTATTTTTTTTGATTTATGATGTCCAGGAGTACATGCTGTATTTAAAAGGCCTGAGTCAGGGAGCAAGTAAAAAAGAAAAGAAAAAAACCCCCTCGTAAGCTAAATATAGATAGAGCACAAGTCTTGCCTAATGTTTCTCCTGCTCCATCCACTGCTCACATGGATCTAGAGGTGATCGGTCGTCGTTCTAATGATTCAATCCATTGATTCATTCGTCAAAGTAGGTTAAATTAGATGAAACGTACAGACTCTACTCCACCCTCTCTCTTTCTCTCCCCCCTAACTCCCCCTCCCTCCCCTCACACCTCCCCTCCAGTCTATATTAACCCAGGAAGATAGTAAGCTATAAGCACATCCAAAAGGCATCCGCCGTTAAATTGTATGTATTTACAAACCAAAAATCCCAAATACTACAATTATGGAAAACACCAGCTACCGACGACCCCTTTCTTAATGGGTGACCTGCAGGTCAAATATCTATGGAGTTTTAGCTTGTTGGAGAGCACTGGTGTGGAGGTGTGAAGCTCTAATGAAATGCTCCCTCTCTCTCGCTCACTCTCTCTCTCGCGTTCTCTCTCTCTCGCGTTCTCTCTCTCTCTCGCGTTCTCTCTCTCTCCCTCTCTCTCTCTCTCTCTCTCTCTCTCTCTCTCTCTCTCTCTCTCTCTGCCTCTCTCTGTAGTAGGAGCTAAGTCACTTAATCACAGAGACTTGATGAAGGCAGTGATACCAGAGATGAAATTCGCACAGCAGCGCTCAGGGGCTAGCTAGTTTGCCGGCGGGCATGCGGCCCCTGCCGCGGAGGGACCGGGGGGGGGGGGGGGGGGGACTGGAGCGCCATGAGTCACATAATGAGAGGAATATTTTATGAATCCCATTTTTGATGCTGCTGCTGGGGTACTACCACAGACTCATCTGTCTTCACGGTCCAAGCATCCATTCCGTAAACAGGAATGGCAGCTGATCATCGAGGAATCACATTTCAAATGACTGTAGGTTCCCGATGGGGATAGGGAATGTTTTATCACGCTAGCCGTTATGGGGAATTGCACGCGATGATCTCACACTATGCTTAGGAATTGAAAACACCAGTGTAAACTGTCAGTCTAACTGAGGGTCATTGCTTTTAAGAAGTATGTGGAGGTTTGAAGTGTTTTATCGGGCCAAATGTAGTTCTTCTTTCTCACTGACATTTCAAACCTCACCTTTGATCATTTTAAGGTCATATCTTATCATCTTAATTCATTTAGACCATAAATCTGGGCATCACGATAAGTCAATTTCTTAATTTCATGAAGATACAATAACATGATAACACGATGATAAATGATAATATTGAATTATAGCCCGGCCCTAATTTGAATTCCAATCCCCCGTTATATACTATTTGGAAAATAATAACTTGGAAAATATGAATAGATCAGATGTTTGAGTAGTGGACGGTTAAACAAAATCTGTTGCTTTAGCAGTGAATCAAAATTGAAACCCGAGACGGGTTGTTCTCCAGTGGGGAGTCATTCGGAATTCGGAGAAAAACAGCAAACAATTTTGCAGACGCTTTCATCAACTTTCATCCTCGACCAATAGAAAGTAAATCCTAGCACTTGAGGATGGACGGTTCATTGGATGAACGGATAGAAGATAGATAGAGAGAGAGAGAGAGAGAGAGAGAGAGAGAGAGAGAGAGAGAGAGAGAGAGAGAGAGAGAGAGAGAGAGAGAGAGAGAGAGAGAGAGAGAGAGAGAGAGAGAGAGAGAGAGAGAGAGACAGAGAGAGAGAGAGAGAGAGAGAGAGAGACAGACAGACAGACAGACAGACAGACAGACAGACAGACAGACAGACAGACAGACAGACAGACAGACAGACAGACAGACAGACAGACAGACAGATAGATAGATAGAGGAGATGAGGGAGGGAGGTGTCAGGCCATTACGAGCCAGATGTTCTCAGTTGGTCTCCTTCAGCTCTGGCTTCTGAAGCAT
>CM051020.1:5686188-5708688 GCA_027704905.1 Muraenolepis orangiensis
GCGTGCACACACACATACTGTACACACATACTGTACACACGTTTACATGAACACACACACACACACACACACATACTGTACACACGTTTACATGGAACACACACACATACGCATGCACACACTCATACACACACTCATACACATGTGTACGTACATGGAACACACACACACACACACACACGCACACACACACACACACACACACACACACACACACTTGTACATGGAACACACACACAGACACACACATGGAACACGCATGCGCATGGGTAAATGCACACACACACACACACACACACCACACACACACACACACACACACACACACACACACACACACACACACACACACACACACACACACACACACACACACAGACACACACATACACACACACATTCATAAACCTCAGGTTTAACGAGAACAAGACCCATAAATCATTTTTTATTTAAGCTGCCTATTAATGTTCATGGCCATCTTTTAATAAGGCTATGGTGCATGGAACATTACTTCTTGTTGTATTTTGACACTAACTGCGTGTTATTAAATTCATTTTTTTCTGCAAATTATAGTTTTAATCACCAAGGAGCTGTGGAAATATACAGTATAGTCAACTGCAAATGGGCGGCAGTAACTCAGGAGGTAGAGCGGTCGCCTAATAACTGGAGGGTTGCTGGTTCGATCCCCCCCGGCTCCTCCTCCTAGCCAACTGTCGAGGTGTCCTTGAGCAAGACGTGACCCTAACCCTAACTGCTCCTGACGTGCCGGCTGGCTCCTTGATGGCTGACTCCGCCGTCGGTGGATGAATGTGTGTATGAATGGTTGAATGTGACGCATGACTTAAAAGCGTAAAAGCAGTCCTTTACCTGAATGCCCACGTCCAATAGGTTCAAGATTTTGATTTGCCACATGCAACAAGTACAATGGAATGCTTACTCCCCTTTCCCTCCCGCAGTAGGAATTGTCTACAATTTAACACTATATGCCATACATACATGCGTACGATACCTATGCTAGGACACAACACTATACTATAAAAATAATACTGTAAAAGCATTAAAAAAAGCATTCTAAAGTACCAGTAGTGCAGCAGCAGCATTAGGAACACAAGCAAGACATGAACATTCGGGTTAAAAGACAAACTTACACATACAAACGAATCCACTTCACCTCCATTATTTATTTGACCAAAATGATTTGACTTTACAAAATGCGTTTTGTGCTTTCCCGTCTTCATGCCTCTTGTTGTTTGGCGTGTTCTCCGCTCCGCTCATTCCGATGTTGTGTTCCCATACGTTGCTTTATACATGCTCATGATTTGGTTTGTTGTTTGTTTGTTGTTGTTTTTAAGCAGCCATCGTCCCGCGATGTTAATCTGTGTGTCTGTGCTTAAGAGGGCGGGGTGTTCAATCAGGAACGGAGAAGGGTAAGCGTGACATGCGTCCGGAAGGATCCATTCAACAACCGGATGTAAATACAATGAAAAGTCAACACCAGGTTACTGCCTAAGTGCCATTGAGCAAGCACCCCCTACGCTGCTCCCCGGGCGCTGTATAAATAGCTGCCCACTGCTCCTAACACTAGGATGGGTTAAATGCAGAGAATCCCTTTTCGCTGTACTGTACTTGTGCTGTACACTGACACGTTTGAATAATTCTTATTATTTTTAAAATGTCCGTGCTTTTTGGCCTCACGTTTTCACTTCACGTTTTGCATGTCACTCTCTGTCCCGCTGTCCCCGGGGGAGCAGCAGGCTGTCCCCGGCTGGTCCCCGAGGAGGGAAGCACCTACTCCCACCGGGTGCAGCACTACCGCGAGCTGCTGGACTCCCTGCAGATGGACGCCTACACCCACGGGTGCATCCTCCACCCGGAGATCACCGTGGACTCCCACATACCTACCTACGCCACCACCCGCATCCGAGGTGAGGCGCTTTCGGCGGCGTGCGTATGTGGCTTCTGCAGCACGCAAATACACACACACACACATCTATGTTGCGCACACACTTGTGCACACGCACGCACACGCATGCACGGACATACACACACAGTACACATATTAATGCTGCCATCAGTCACTTCTTCTGGGTGGGCTCTAACATAGTGGTGTGTGTGTGTGTGTGTGTGTGTGTGTGTGTGTGTGTGTGTGTGTGTGTGTGTGTGTGTGTGTGTGTGTGTGTGTGTGTGTGTGTGTGTGTGTGTGTGTGTGTGTGTGTGTGTGTGTGTGTGTGTGTGTGTGTGTGTGTGTGTGTGTGTGTGTGTGTGTGTGTGTCTGTGTGACAGCACAGATAGGAAACACGGAATCAAAGCTGAAGCAGCTTGCGGAAGAGAACCCGGAGCTGAAGGATGCCTACATAGCGAAACAGAGACGCTTAAAAGTAATTAATCTTCTAAAGTGTTAATTACCCCCCCCACCCCCACCACACACACACACACCTGGGTTATTATGCTTTCACTGCAACCATATTTAATATATACTGTATGTATTTCGTTTTTCCATTTAATGAATAAAATACTTTTTTTTAAATAGAAAAATAATTTTAAATTATTTTAGTTATTGTTAATGACATTTATATTTTAATATGAATCCGAATACTTTCAGAAATTTAATTTCATTGTTCATGCTGTATCTTTTCACATATCCATTCTCGCTGTATATATTTCAAATTTATATACATACTGTATTTTTTGGAGTTTTACATTAAAAGGCAGATAAAAAAAGCCAACGACAGACCACTCACTAATGCGACTGTATTCAGAACATCTCACAAACGTTTCTTCCTCCAGTCCAAGCTGTTTGACCACGACAACATGAAGTATCTGAAGAAGCTACTGGATGAGCTGGAGGGCGTGTTGGACCAGGTGGAGACAGAGCTGCAGAGGAGGGCGGAGGAGACGCCAGGTAGCCATGGCAACCACCTAGTCACTAAGCAACCCTGAGACACATGACTTAATATGTCTTCATCCTCTCGTCCGTGTTCATTATAACAACCTCCTTTCCATAAGCTACTTCCTCATCTCCCTCTCTCTCCCCCTCTCTCCCCTGTCTGTCTGTCTGTCTGTCTGTCTGTCTGTCTGTCTCTCTCTTTCTCTCTCTCTTTCTCTCCCTCTCTCTTTGTCTGTCTGTCTGTCTGTCTGTCTGTCTGTCTCCTCTCCTCCTCCTCCTCCTCCTCCTCCTCTTCCTCTTCCTCTTCCTCTTCCTCTTCCTCCTCCTCTTCCTCCTCCTCCTCCTCCTCCTCCTCCTCCCCCCCCCCCTCACCGACCGACCAATCTCGTTCTCTCATCCACCAGAGGAGGGCGGCCAGTCGTGGCTGTGCGGGGACTTCTTCAGCATGGCGGACGTGTCCCTGGCCGTCACGCTGCACCGCCTCAAGTTCCTGGGTCTTTCGCGGCGCTACTGGGGCAACGGTAACCGCGGCAACCTGGAAGCCTACTACGACCGCGTGGTGCTGCGGCCCGCCTTCCGCCGGGTCCTCGGCCACGTCAACAACATCCTGATCTCCGCCGTGCTGCCCGTGGCGTTCCGCGTGGCCCGCAAGAACGCGCCCGCCATCGTGGGCACCACGCTGCTGCTGAGCATCCTGGGAGGGGCCACCTACCTGGCCTTCCTGCTCCTGAAGAGGAGGATGACCCTGTGAGCTGGCCGTTTAAACTACTGTCAAGGTCCTCGTTGTTGATTCAAGGTCCAAGAGGTTTATTTGCCATTTGTAACAAAGTACAATGGAACGCTTACTCCCCATTCCCTTCATGCAGTGTGGATTTCTAGAACACAATACTATAAGAATACTATACACGATAAAATATAAAATGAACATAAAAAGAACAAGAAAAGTGATTGATGGTTGATATGTACATATGTGTTATATTGTGCAAAAAGCATTTTAAAGTGCCAGTGGTGCAGCAGCATCACATCAATACAGTGCAGAACAGTGCAGTAACTGGAATGAGTAATGAATATGAGTCCAGAACGTCCAGCAAAGTATGACAGTGTAATGTAAACGATGACAGTGTAATGTTAATGGTTGTTGTGGTGGTGGTTGTTGTTGTTGTGGTTGTTTGGGGGGGGTCTGATGATGGCGTGCGGCAGGTCGTAGATGATATTTATAGGGATGCTGATGGCGTTTAAATAGAGACGCAGGTAAAGGATGTGTATATATGGCACGCTATGTTTTGTTAAGAGTTATTTAAGCATGGCTATGCTCACAGCAGCTGTCTGGACTGCACTGCCGCCGGGTTCATCGCACACACACACAGCGCACTATGGTTTGAAGCCGTCCCCGATCTACAATCCCTGCATTAGAGCGACTCCACATGATGGACACATTGATTATACTTAGAACTCGTAAGATTCTGTCGTAACACTATAGGCTTATCGGTGCACAAACGACCAGTTGTCACCATTCTACAATGCAACGTCATATCAAATCTCCAATGAAACATAAAACCTTGTAGCTCATAAAACATGCTAAAATGACAGTCTGCTTAGTGTCCGCTTGATGTGAAGTCTGCAATAATATATAAGACCCTTATTAAAGGATAATCCTGAATTCTCTCTACATTCTACATCCCCCCCTCCTCTCTGGGAACATGTTGAGTTGCTGAAAGTGTTGACTATGAGTTAAGTTTATTCTCTACCAAAGTACTTGGTATGAGCCTTGTGTCACTTTGCCTTCTCCCCAGCTCACACTGCTCTGAAATTAAACAACACTTACGATACATATCTTCTTGTTCACTGTGAATTATTTCCCACTCCATAACATTCCTATCGCACAGCAGGTCCTGTGTGATTGTATCTATTCTCTCTCTCTCTATTTACTGCTTCTTAGTACTTAGTATTTATTCTATGATAAAGTTAACTCAGAGTGGTTCCACTGTGCGCCAAACTACCTTACCTGCTTTCCTATTTGTGTGTCTCCTACTCGACTAATGAGCCAAGATCTGACTGGATCTAAGTCAATGTCCACATGGACCCCATGGGAACCCATAGGCCCTCGATGACATTTAACAAAACCTGCATTCAGACTCTCTTTCGCTCTCTGTTGACTTTCTGCTGTGTTTAGACCGGCTTTACCACACACACACATACATGCACACAGGCACACAGGCACACAGGCACACACACACACACACACACACACACACACACACACACACACACACACACACACACACACACACACACACACACACACAGGCACGCACACACACACACACACACACACACACACACATACATGCACACAGCACACAGGCACACACACACACACACACACACACACACACACACACAGGCACGCACACACACACACACACACACACACACATCAGCACACAGGTCGCACCACACACACACACACACACACACACACACACACACACACATACATGCACACAGGCACGCACGCACACAGGCACGCACACACACACACACACACACACACACACACACATACACACACACACACGCACACACATACACGCACACACACACACATGCACAGGCACACACAAAACACAACACCAACCTTTCAGTGAAACCTTTCTACAAAGCCTGGCCTTTGTTGCTCCCTCTCCGGAGAGCTGGTTAGTGGAGCTGTCAGAGAAATGCCCCACACGTGTTAAAGCCACATGTGAGTTAGCCTGTCAAAGGTTCATAAACTCACGGTAGCATGCTAGCCCTGGAGAGGCATACTCTTGCAATATGGCAACCACAACGGGAATAGCTTTCTGCCCCCATCGTTGTCTGTCTAAGGTTCTTGGCATTTTCGTTTTGTTTGGCTGCCATGGTGATTCAAGAATGAATGAATACACAATTATGGTATAGAAAATAATTGGTCAAATTAAATGGTCCGGTAAATAGATAAAACTGTGTGTCCTTGGCTATGGGATGACTATTGATTTCAGGATTTGATGAACTACAGTTAGTTTATTCATCGCCTAATCCACTAGAGGGCAGTGTTTATCTATGACAACTACACCCATTTGAAATATCCGCAAATATGCATCGAGACATGACAGATGCATCAGATTACCGTGTGTGATTCCTATGTTGTTGTATTGAGTGGATTGATGTGCGCCTTGTAGTGTCTACCTTAATTCTCTCTTTTTCCCACAGTCTCGTGATGATTGGTGATTCAATCTTTTACGATTAGACTAGTTTCTCAGAAATAGAAAAAAACAAAAAACGGCAATTACAGCCTTACAGCTATGCAAACAGTCAGTGGGGATTCTGTGAGAACGCAGTATACACTCTCTCTCCTCCACGGCGCTGAGCATCGTCTCATCCCGCCTCACTGATTGGACCTGACTCCTCATGCCGCCACACCTGATTGGAGGCCAACAGGTGGCTTCCAATAGCCCAAGTCATCCCTTGGACACAAGGGGTCTCTGTGAATGTTGAACACCCACCTGACTGTGTCAATGTGCATGTTAGGCCTTCATACATACATACATACATACATACAGTACAAACATAGTCCACAACATTTTCAAACTAGGATATTTCCTCTCCTCCCGGGTCGAAAGGGACACGGTTCCATCCCCAATTCAATTATATTAGATTAGATTATATTAGATTCAAATGTATTGTCATACAGTACGGCGAAAATAAGTTGTCATCCAACCAGGGTGCAAATGTTGCAGTAAAGTGCATGGTAATATATAATGTACAGTGGTTAAATAAGATGTACAAACATTCTACTAGGTATTAAAACAGGTATAAAATATGAGATATGCCCACATGCTTAACCTGTAGGCCTTGAGTGATGCCAAACCCTACCCTTAACATGTTTCTGAAGTGAACTAAATGGAAGTTATAGTGGATAAAAGCGTCTCGTAAAGGGAACTATTGGCAGTACATATGGAACCAGAGGTTTGTCCTATAGCGAAACATCTCCTACTTGGCTTGTACCATAGGGTGATAAACCGTGATAACCCACCAAACTGCATAGAGTCTTGGAGAACATTTCTCAGTGTTTGGTCATGTGGCCCAATTTAACTTGGCTCCGCTCCAGAGGCTCAGTGGAATTCTTACAACACACACACACACACATTACAGCAGGTCATATCTACTATCTCAAGGCATCTCGCCAGAAAATGTTAAACACAATCATAATACAGACTATATTGCATTAAAAAAAATGAGGTCAAGCATAATAGTTTGTGCTTAATATGACCTCCTGCTTATAGTCACCAGCAAAAACCAAAGGGGGGCGGGGGGGGGGGGGGGACGACGACCATATCAAAACAAAGCCGTCGGAGGGCTAATGCTAAGCAGTCTTAGCGTCTATGTTAATAATCTATTTAAAATACGCATTGTGCCTGCAATCCACACAATACACCGGCCGTACACACACAGCATTCAGTATGTAGGCCAAGAAGTAGGTTATTAGGATATTAAGCTGCGTCAGCCCGTCCCGGCTGGGAGGCGATATCCTAACTAGCACAGCGATGTCAGGCCACTGACACAAGGATTACACACAACCTTTGTATCTCCAGCAAATGAACAAAAAAATGAAAAAAGAAATGAAAAAAAAAGAAATACAAAACTCTCTGTGTCATCATCATCTTCTGCGTTTATGTATTCATAGTCACATTCATAGTCATACACTCTCTCCCTCTCGCTCTCGCTCTCTTTCTATCTCTCTCTCTCCCTCCCTCTCTCACTTTCTATGCCTATCTCTCTGCCTCTCTCTCTCTCTCTTTCTCTCTTTCTCTCTCTCTTCTCTCTCTCTCTCTCTCTCTCTCTCTCTCTCTCTCTCTCTCTCTCTCTCTCTCTCTCTCTCTCTCTCTTCTCTCTCTCTCTTTCTCTCTAACATAGGCCTTCACTCTCCTAACTGTGGGGGACAGACAGGCAGACAAACCTTAGAGGTCACACATACAGACAGACACAAAAAGAAGAGAGAGAGAGAGAGAGAGAGAGAGAGAGAGAGAGAGAGTGAGAGAGAGAGAGAAGAGAGAGAGAGAGAGAGAGAGAGGAGAGAGAGAGAGAGAGAGAGAGAGAGAGAGAGAAAATAGAAGGGGAAGGGGAAAAGGGGAGAGAGTTAGAGAGGGAGAAGTGAGAGAAAGAGAGAGAGAGAGAGAGACGAGAGAGAGACAGAGAGAGAGAGAGAGAGAGAGAGAGAGAGAGAGAGAGAGACAGAGAGAGGGGAGAGAGGCCGGGTGCATCAGAGGTGTATGCTGGATGGAAGGAAGGAGAGATGGAGAAATGGAGAGAGTGTCTCGGACACTGGAGAGCCAGGGATGACCTGGCTGAGCGCAGGTCTTCTGGGGGTGCCTGTCGCCGCCCGCAGACCAAACAGGTGGTGGGTGAGTATGGAAAGTTTGACATACACACACACACACACACTGAACATACACAGTGACCGTCACCACGGTTACCTATGCTACCAACCAACCTACCGAGAGAGAGAGAGAGAGAGAGAGAGAGAGAGAGAGAGAGAGAGAGAGAGAGAGAGAGAGAGAGAGAGAGAGAGAGAGAGAGAGAGAGAGAGAGGGGTGTGGAAAGGTTAAACGATGGGTGAAGATGTGGTATTAACATTGTGGTACTGAGTCTGCACTGATATTCAGTTCATACGTGTCAAAAATGTTTGGAAAACTATAACAACTATCCTCACCTGCTTTTGTTTTGTTCGCCTCAACCAGTGACCAAAACCTGGCAATATTGGGCCTTTTCTTCTCCATTTTAAGTTTACGGGAGCTTAACGGATTCAAGATTTAAGATTCAAGAACTTCAAAATTCAATGGAATGCTTACTCCCCATTCCCTCCCGCAGTAAACAGTTATAGAACACAATACTATACAAATAATATACAGCGTAAAAAATGAACATAAAAAGAACAATAAAGAGAACAATAAAAATAACAATAAAGTGATTGATTGATGATATGTTCATGTGTTATGTTGTGCAAAAAGTGCAGCAGCATCATGAATACAGTGCAGTACAATGCAGAACAGTGCAGTCACTGGAATTTTGGATTAATGAATATGAGTCCAGAAAGTCCAGCAAAGTATGACAGTGTAATGTTAATGAGCATGTTGATCCAACATGCCGCTGAAATCAGCTCGAACCTCCTTCCTCCTCCTCCTCCGCCTCCGCCTCCTCCTCCTCCTCCTCCTCCTCCTCCTCCTCCTCCTCCTCCTCCTCCTCCTCCTCCTCCTCCTCCTCCTCCTCCTCCTCCTCCTCCTCCTCCTCCTCCTCCTCCTCCTCCTCTTCCTCTTCCTCCGCCTCCTCCTCCTCCTCCTCCTCCTCCTCCTCCTCCTCCTCCTCCTCCTCCTCCTCCTCCCCCTCCGCCTCAAGGTTCTCGGAAGGAAGGAGCAGATGGATCTCCACAGCAGGACAGACGCGTTGGCCGTGTTGTGCAAGACGAAGGCCTTACACAGTAGCCGTGGCCGATGTCAAGTCACTCACTCTGTGTCTCTGTGTCTCCTACCTGTCCGGTCCTGTCCTGTTTGTTTTCTCTTCTCTTCCCCTAATGGTTCCACTGGACGCCTCACTCACAGGCAATGGGGCGCGACACCGACCCTCCCCAGAGGGATGATGGGAAAGGAAGAGAAGAGAAGAAAAATGAAAAGAAAACTAGAGAAAAGAAAGACTGGTGTCTTCCCCCCCCCCCCCCCCCCCCTTTAAACGTTCTGCTGCTCCTCTGAGCTGCTGTTTGCTGAGTGGACAGAGACCCCAGGATCCGGGGCTGTTGACACTACTGTTAAAATGACCCCCCCCCCCCCCCCCTTCCTCTTCTTTGGCTGTTTTTTATGATGAAATCCTGCTGCCGCCATTCAGCTCCACATGTGCTCCTCAAATATTTAAACTGAGGGGAGCTGAGGGGAGGTGTAGGGGGGGGGGGGGGGCTGCATAAACACAGGAGAAGCACAGGACGGATGATACCCCCCAAACCCTCCTGCAGTGACCCCGCAATTCTATTGGTGGGGAGGCTGCTGTGGGCATCAGATGTGGACATGTTGTTGCACTGCAACTCATATTTTACTTACCAGTCTGCTGTTGCCAGGTTGTACAGTTATACGGTTATACAGTTGATTAAGAATTCATTTGTCCAATAGATCTGGAGGTTGGTCAGTGTGTGTGGCATGTGTTTGCCAAACGTCATGTACTTGTACTGTGTGCGATTTAGTGACACAGATTAACGTCAGAGTTATTGCTAATGTATCTTCTGATCTTCAGAACGTAGAGACAAAGCTAATGTTATTCATTTGCCAACGTTTCCTCCACCAGGGGTGCACCAGTCGTACGACAATTTTCAGATTTGTATTGTATTTTGAAACCATCATACTTACATATATACATTTTATACTTTATACGTTTTTCTTTAACAGTGAAATGGTACAGATCTGATTTGGAACCAGCCTGATAATCCAACTTGCATTACATTGTCAGTTGTATATAGAACTATGTCAATAATGAACATACCTACACCACACCGCAGGCGTTAAGTTTCCCACTGTTGAGAGAATCAAGGCCATTTCATGTTTAAATGAAAGAGAGAGATAGAGAGAGTTACAGAGAGAGAGAGAGAGAGAGAGAGAGAGAGAGAGAGAGAGAGAGAGAGAGAGAGAGAGAGAGAGAGAGAGAGAGAGAGAGAGAGAGAGAGAGAGAGAGAGAGAGAGAGAGAGAGAGAGAGAGGGAGAGAGAGAGAGTGAGAGAGAGAGAGAGACCATGGCGATTTGGAAACACTGCCTCCTACCCAAGGACTTCGCAAGTGTTATGTCGTCCCTAACCTGCTGCTACGGAGGGATGAAAGTACCATAAAAACGCCCTCTCGTGTTGCCGGGTTAGAGCTCATATGGAATTACATAGCTCTGTATATACAGTTGTAAAAAAGCGCACATTCCTGGATGGATGTTGTAAAATGTTTGGAGATACACGTGAGCCTTCAACGTGACCGCAGAGAGGGAGAAAGAGAGAGTGGGGAGAAAGAGAGAGAGAGAGAGAGAGAGAGAGAGAGAGAGAGAGAGAGAGAGAGAGAGAGAGAGAGAGAGAGAGAGAGAGAGAGAGAGAGAGAGAAGAGAGAGAGAGAGAGAGAGAGAGAGAGGGAGAGAGAGAGAGAGAGGGAGGGAGAGAAAGATTGAAAGAGAGCTAGTGAGAGAGAGAGAGAGAGAGAGAGAGAGAGAGAGAGAGAGAGAGAGAGAGAGAGAGAGAGAGAGAGAGAGAGAGAGAGAGAGAGAGAGAGAGAGAGAGAGAGAGAGAAGGTGGCGGATAGAAGAATAATTACCACACACGATAATTAACACACACAAACGCACACGTGTTTTTGTGTGTGTGTGGTTGTTGTGCGCATAAAAGGATATTCCACCGAAAAGAAAAGGGAGGAAAATAAATTAAACTATTTCTTCGCCAAGGTACGGCACGGGGGCTTCAGGTGACAATTAACATCATCACTGTGAAAAACAGCACTAAGAAAACATTTCTAAAAAATAGGAACACAAAAACACAAACATACTCAACACAGAGCATAGATATTACAACACAACTAAAAAGCTGAAATGATGAAAGAATGAAGGAACAGCCACAATCAAGCTGGGCTCCATCAAGGGGCTCCAGCCAAATACATGACACCATTATTGCATTTCATAGGCGCTGGCTTTTTGATTAAAGTCGGCCACAGGGGAACGCCATGTGGGCCAACATCCGAGGAGATCCCAACATGACACCTAACTAGATGGATGGGCATTGGAACCCATGAATGCTTTGTCATTGTGCACTGTGTGTCTGTCACAGAGGCACACGGCGCACCAAAGACATGCTAATAAATGCCATGTGTCTGTCTCAGCTTGCCCAACATGTTTTGTAACACATGCACACACACACACACACACACACACACACACACACACAAGCACACACACACACACACACACAGGCACGCACGCACACACACACACACACACACACACACACACACACACACACAGATGCAGGCATGCACACACACGCACACACGCAAACATACACACGCACGCACACACAGATGCAGGCACGCACGCACACACACGCACACACGCACACACACGCATGCACCCAGGCATGCACACACACACACAAATGCAGGCACGCACGCACACACACGCACACACACACACACACACACGCACGCACACTCACACACACGCACACACACACGCACACGCACACACACATGCACGCACCCAGGCACCCACACACACACAGATGCAGGCACGCATGCACACACGCACACATACACACACACACACACACACACACACACACACACACACACACACACACACACACACACACACACACACACACACACACACACACACACACACACACACACACAACAAACAAACCTATTTCAGTTGGTTTTGGCTGGCTCTTCCTGCCGTGGAACACAATATCCAGTTTTTTTATCGACACAATCTCCATTAGCAAGTGTATTTGTGAACGGCTAGAAACACAGAATCTGTATCAAAAACAGCAAAAATTGATTAGGAAACGGAGAGAGTCCAGGTAGGGGTCACTGAGTTCAACATGTCATACAAGAAGACACATTTTAAGGGCAAATTCTATACATATAAATAAATGTATATATATAATAAATGATATACCTATATATACAATTGTATATTTAATCCTATTTATTGGTCACATACATACGTGCACGTGAACATACATGTTCTCTGCATTCATTCAACCCATCCTAGTGTTAGGAGCAGTGGGCGGCAATTGTATATACAGCTGCCCGGGGAGCAGTGGAGGGGTCTGGTGCCTTGCTCAAGGACCTTTTTCCAAGTAAGTAAGTTCTCACTCTGTACTTGGTCTGTTTTTCGGGGACTTGAACCGCCAAGTCACAAGCCAAGTCCAAACAGACAGAGCTACTGCCGCCCCTGTATGTATATATATATATATATATATACTGTATATATATCATTTTATAATTTGGTAAAAGACTAAAGTTAAAAATATACGTATTATAATATAAACCAAATTATATCTAATTATATATATATATATATGTAATTTGGTAAAAGATAAAAGTAAAAAAGTAAGCCTAGCTTGATGTTTTGCGTGAAGTTGTACCCGTGTGGTGCACCGATCCCACTTATTTTTACGGCGATTGTGTCTCGGCGTGTAATGCGTACAGGCGGTTAACCTTTGTGGTGTTGGGGGGGGGGCTTTTTTTAGCCTGCAACTTGAGGTTGGATGGTGTGAGAAGTAGTTTAAATGTCCGCATGTCTTCAAAGGGACATTCCAGGGACAGAGATAGGTCAACGCAGGAATCCCCTTCTCCCGTGTCTCTCAAATTCCACGTCTCTGTTTCGAACCAAGGTGCTATTTTAAAAAAGACGGAGCTGCGAGCGAAGACACAGGGACGCAGTCGGCCACCAAATGGCCTGGTTTGGTTCATGTTTACTGGGTCTCAAACCAGCATACAGTACAGCCTATAATGTCCCTGACACTGGTTCCACTGTTGGGCTTGTTGGTGCTTGATTATCTAGTACTGTTGGGTACTTTTCTATTACATCTTTATTGTATTAAAATGGGTTTTTTTTTCGGTGTTGGAAATGGACCAACATCTTTTGCACAATCTACGATAACCACATGCAACAGTGTCCCTGAAACTGTTATTAGTTATTATTAGGTAGTTAGTCACGGTAGAAGCGTGAGTATCAAGGGCTTTTGAGGAATATTCTGTTGGCTGCTGCGTGAGCTGAAAATGAGGTCACCCACCTGTCACGCTTTGATTAAAGAAATGGATTTTAATGTGTTAATGCACTCTTTTCTATATATATATATAAATATATTCCCTGATTTTGTGAGAAAACAAACCCCAAGGTTGACCCCTTGAGAATACTATAATAAAGATACGAAAGCAATTTAAAGTTTCCTCTGATTGGAACAAAATACCTATGGATGGGGTTTATGCAAAATAGCTCGCAAACAACGTTTATGCAGATTTGATACGTGGAACACAGGTGAAACTATACACGTCCTTGAAATGGAACACAAGTGAAACTGTATAGACGTCATTGTAATGAAACACAAGTGAAACTGTATAGACGTCATTGTAATAAAACACAAGTGAAACTGTATAGCCGTCATTGAAAATGAAACACAGTTGAAACTACTGACGTCATTGTAATGAAACACAGGTGAACCTGTTTATACGGTATTGAAATTAAACAGATGAAATTGTTTCTACGCTATTGAAATGTAATACAGGTGAAACTGTATAGACGGTATTGTAATGAAACACAGGTGAAACTGTTTATACGCTATTGAAATGTAATACAGGTGAACCTGTATAGACTTCATTGTAATGAAACACAGACATATAACTATAGACATCTTTAACAAATCACAGGTGAAACTGTAGACGTCATTGTAATGAAACACAGGTGAAACTACAGACGTCATTGAAATGAAACACAGGTGAACCTATAGACTGCATTGTAATGAAACACAGGTGAAACTGTAGACGTCATTGTAATGAAACACAGGTGAAACTGTAGACTTCATTGTAATGAAACACAGGTGAAACTGTATAAACGGTACTGAAAGCAGGCACTGAAAAGAAGATCATTTTTTGGGTTGTTGTTTTTCCTCTCTGTTGGCGAGTGGTCTTAGGGTGCCCTGCCAAGCACAATAGTCGGTATAATGAGAAACACTTGTCTCAGCTCTCCCAAAACCACACAGTCCGAGTATGAAAATAATAAAAATGCCAGACATTGCATATATATATATATATATATATATATATATGTATATATATATACTTTACAGCCCAAAGTGCGTTAAGTAGGCTCTCCGGCCTTGATATACAGTCGGAGGTTGGGTATGGGGTCAGATCAGTCTCAAAAAGAAATAAAGCACACAGAACCATCCACAAATGCACAGAACGATCCACAAATGTAATTCGGATCTAAATATAAATGTCTCCATCCACACACAAAAACATATCATTTTATAAATGTAAAAAAGTTTCACAAACATATTTACATTTTTTATAAAAAAACGCTTTCTGTGGATTTGTGGATGGTTCTGTGTGCTTTATTTCTTTTTGAGACTGATCTGACCCCATAGTTGGGGGGGGGGGGGGGAGAAAAATATCCACATGGGAACACTTCGTACGTGGGCTTGACGTGGGCCGTGTTTTCTCCGGCGGACGTGATTGAGGAGACACGCGGTGGGGGGGAGGGGAAGTGCGTTGAGGAGAAAACATCAAGCATGGGGAAAGGAAATGAAAAAAAGAGGAGGGGGGGGGGGAGGGAAAGATTACAATACAAGACGCATTCAGTGCGGGCTTCCCAGGAAACCTGTCTTTCTCTTCAGTCTCGACGCTTGTTTTTCGAAAGCCGCTCGCCGCCCGCCATCAAAAAGTTTGTCCGCTCATGGGAAACGGAACCTGCAACGGCCTGTTGCTTAATGAAATGCCACGTGTATCTTGACGTACGACGGACGATGTGATGGAATGAACCAATATCCTACTAACGTTAACGCCCGGCCTGTCTGAGTAGCGATAGAGGAGGGTGTTTTCGCTGTTGGTTGGTGTGTGTCACCCAGCCAGTGACGTCATTTCAATAAAAGCCAAGGTATGGCAAGGTTTTTCACTAAATAACAAAATTAGAACATGTTTGTAGCAACACAACATGACTTGTTTAGAAATATGTTACATTCAAACCAATAGTTTAATGGCGTTTATACCCACCTGAAGGAACGAGAATGATGGACAAGGTTTTAACGCGAATGTTACTCTGTGGCTTGTTTACTCATGGAGTTAGTGCTATTGTGCTGAGGCACTACTAGCGCAGAGCAGAAACCTCTGTCCTTCTCCACTACAGCGCATATTGTCAACATTGTCATTAACATTACACTTTCATACTTTGCTGGACTTTCTGGACTCATCACTGTATTCATGATGCTGCTGCACTACTGGCACTTTAAATGCTTTTAAAGATTTTTGTGGAAGAAAAACATGTACAAAACATTTAACAGTCACTTTGCTGCTGTTTTTGTATATTTTTTATTGTATATATTATTTTTATGGTATTGTTTTGGAGATGTATACTGCGGGAGGGAATGGGGAGTAAGCATTCCAATATACCTGTTGCAATTGGCCAATCAAATATCTAGTATCTGGTATCTTGTATCTTGGCTGGTGGGTGGTGGGATGAGATGATGGACCCGGGAGGATCCCCATGCAGGGGATCTTTCTCCTTTTTTTCCATTTGTTGTCTTAATACATCCGCGGTAACGTGGCACACACACACAGCGGTCCAGCAGCTGTCCTTCCAACAAGTAACAAAATGATCCACGCAAACAAGCCAAACCCAAGCCTGCGCTGCTGTCTTTGACGCCAATTGCCGTTCAGCCAAATGAAAAGATTAAAAAAAAGGAAAACATTTGCCAGCTCAGCTTAAAAAATAGCTTCTCCTCTCCCTTAAAGGGTTCCTCTCCATGGATAACAGCGGTCCATTGTTTAAAGTTTTATTGACCCCGTCGCAATCATGGACGTTTTAGTGGTCGGTTTTCCTCAGACTTGCTGAACCCATAAATAGAGAGAGAGAAAGAGAGAGAGAGAGAGAGAGAGAGAGAGAGAGAGAGAGAGAGGAGAGAGAGAGAGAGAGAGAGAGAGAGAGAGAGAGAGAGAGAGAGAGAGAGAGAGAAAGAGAGAGAAAGATAGACGGAGATAGAAAGAGACAGCGGTTTGTTTCCCACTGCACGTGCTAAAGCAAATTGTGTGTTAGACAAAGTGTTAGCTAGGTAAAGACCTACCGCGTGGTGGAAGAGGTGACATAGCTAACGATAGCCGCAGCAGAATGAGGGTTGTGGTCGACATGATTTAGAGGTATAGAGGCTAATATTAGAGGTAGGAATTAAAAACAAAAACATGCTAATAACCAGGGCTTCAATTAGGATGCTTCCGGGCACGATTTTTTAATCGCCCAAATCCGGGATTCGGCTTTCGCTTCCTACAGTCGAATTACTTGACGTTACTTTGATATTTCTCCTTATGGTTCGCCTTCTCGCATGCCACCATTGGTCGGTCATGTAGGCCATTGTCTTTCTCATAGCTCCGTCTGAGGATCACCTCCTCTCACCCCTGCCTCATCCCACCCTCTGTAGTATCTCTGGTGGTGCATGTGGATGAAGAGTGGAGGAAGAGGGAGGAAGAGGGAGGCTTTGGTCCGGGATCAGGAGGAAATGCTTATCTTGGTGGACGGCTCACGTTTTTGAACTTGGCCCACAGGGTGTAAGTGGATATCCCATTTGCTTTGGGGTTTCGTCTCTCTCTCTTGGTGCAGCTTTCACAACTATCCGAGGACTGTGTGTGTGTTTCCTTAGGTCGCCGTGTTCCTGGGGTTATGATGTTGGTTATAAGGGAGCCAATCCTCCCCCCCCCCCCTGTTTCTCCCACACACAACGACACACACACACACACACACACACACACACACACACACACACACACACACGCACGCACACACGCACGCACGCACGCACGCACGCACGCACGCACGCACACACACACACACACACACACACACACACACACACACACACGTGTGCACACACACGTGCACGCACACACACACACTCACACAAACACACACGTACACACACTGCACAATGCTTACGCAGCGCAGACAAGATCCAAGACAGCTCAATCCACCGTAATCACTGTCCTGAACCCTGACGTACTTCACAGAGTAATACGGTTGGCGGGATAGCGGCGATAACACGGTTAAACCGTTACGGTGACTCCTGGGAGTACAAACCCCCAACAGCCGTCTATCTGTGTGGCGAAAAACTCCACGTTACATCCCCCACCCAGCGTTCAGCCCTGTGTCAGCATGCAGGCGGAAAAAGAGAAATCCTCTTCTTTCTAAAGACATGTCCTTTGTGTTCCCCGGGTGGGACGTCATCTGCACGGTCGGAGCGGCCAAAGCCAATGCTGTGTCTTGCACTCATCGTCTCGTCTTTCTCCGCTTGGCAGTTGACACGCGGAACGTTTCGATACAAAATATGGCCGGTGGCGCGCGGGGGCCCTCGGTGAGAGCGAGAGCAGATGGAGCCGGGGGTTAAGGGGGGTCGTGGAATTCCTTCTAGGGTTTATTTGAGGGTAGAAGAAGAAGCAGAGCGACGTGCTTCACTTGCAGAGACCGTCTCTCTTTTGCTGTCGATGATTCCTCACGGTGGATTTTTTTTTTGGAGATTCCTTGTTGGAATTGGCAGTGCGATGACACACAGTGTGAATTTTTCATGTGCATCGGGGTACGTTGCACATTTTAAGATTGATTGACAGTAAGATTCCCTTTGAAAAATGTGCATCACTTCCTGTGCATCTGGTTGCTCAGCAATTGTTTTGTATTCAAAATCATGAATGTTGAAATTTGGAATTTAAATTTGGAATTTAAATTTAGAGTCGTTGGAATTGGCATGACCTATGGTCATGAACAATGGGTGATGACCGAAAGGACGAGATCGCGAATACAAGCGGCCAAAATGAGTTTCCTCAGGAGGGTGGCTGGTATCTCCCTTAGGGTTAGGGTGAGAAGCTCAGTCACTCGTGAGAGACTCGGAGTAGAGCCGCTGCTCCTTCGCGTAGAAAGGAGCCAGTTGAGGTGGTTCAGGTATCTAGTAAGGATGCTTCCTGGTCGCCTCCCGAGGGAGGTTTACCAGGCACATCCAACTGGGAGGAGACCACGGGGCAGACCAAGGTACAGGTGGGGTGATTACATCTCCACGCTGGCCTGGGAATGCCTCGGGATCCCAGTCAGAGCTGTTCGATGTTGCCAGTTAGAGGGAAGTTTGGAGTCCCCTGCTGAAGCTTCTACCTCCGCGACCCGACCACGGATAAGCGGTAGATGATGGATGGATGGAATTGACATTGGAGTATGTTGTAGGGCTCAATGATCATCAAATCAAAGAGACAGGTCAGATCCTCTAGCACCAAAACGTTTCCAAAAGAGCAGAAATGCACTAAGCTTACACCAACCAAAGAGACAGGATGGAAAGGAGATGATTAAAGAGCTCGCACACGCAAGGGAACAGCCAAACCAGAAATTGAGCCTCTGTGAGGTCAGAAAAAACACTCCTCTTTTCAACCAACAGGTACCAATGATAAAGGATAAAGAAAAATAAAGGAAAATTCTAGCACAATTCGGGAAAAACTCGAGACAGACCAAATCGCCTCACCATACGTCCATCTCCCAAGGAAGGGTAAAGAAAACATCCAAACCCTTGCTCATTCCTAGTGTTCCTATACAAGTATACTGTTACCGAGCATCTCTGGATACGAGGCCAGCCACCCAAAACCCAAAACCCCAAACCCCAAACCCCTGGTCCCGTCAACCTACACAGCGGCCAGCCCTCAAAAACTGCAGCCAAGGGGAATGAATGTGCGTAGCGGTATGAAATTAAAGCTATGCATTACCTTGAAGAAGAAGAAGAAGAAGAAGAAAAAAAATAACATCACTTCTTACCCCAAAACCATCCTTTGGAAAATGAGCAATGAAAACAGATAGTTTGATGGACCTAAAAAAAAGGGCGTGCCGATGAACAGACAGACAGACAGACAGGAAAGGGAACTAAAGGTCATTCCCCCATGATGCCACGCTCACCGCTCATAAGCCTTTACCCTCAGTCGCATAGACACATCTCAGTGACCGCTGTGCGTCTGTGTGGTGTGTGTGTGTGTGTGTGTGTGCGTCTGTGTGGTGTGTGTGTGTGTGTGTGTGTGTGTGTGTGTGTGTGTGTGTGTGTGGGCTCCTGGGCTCTCTTCACCAGTCTAGACCGACCTGGGCTACTACTACACACACAGCCAGTGACCACAAGGCCGGCCGGGGCCTTCAGATCACTGTAGATGTTGACGATTGGGTTGACTGACTGTCGACTGTCCCCACAGTGGCTAGTCAAAGTGGTGGTGGTGGTGGTGGTTTATTTTGTAAGACACCAAATAAAACGGCAGAGAGCATCATCGAGGACGTCATTCGAAGAAGCAGGGGGGGAGAACAACCAAGTGGAGCTGGAATGCGGTCTTATAATTACGTCTTCGGTTTGAAAGGAGGAACCGATTGACTCGAGTAAGAACATCAATCTTGCGCTGCGCTGCGCTGTCTTGTCTCTTCTGTTTTTGTTCTTGTTCGTTCTCGTCTCAAGCTTCCAATAAAACGACTTTTTCTTCTTCTTCTTCTTCTTCTTCTTCTTCTTCTTCTTCTTCTTCTTCTTCTTCTTCTTCTTCTTCTTCTTCTTCTTCTTCTTCTTCTTCTTCTTCTTCTTCTTCTTCTTCTTCTTCTTCTTCTTCTTCTTCTTCTTCTTCTTCTTCTTCTTCTTCGTCTTCGTCTTCGTCATCTTCTTCTTCTCCTTCCACGTGGAAAGATAGGGCGCTCGTGGTGCGCAGGTACGCTGATTGAGATGGTAAATCAAAGGTCCAACTGATTAGTATTTTTATTTTGTTATGAGATGAACCCTGGATCACACCCCAGTGAGTCGGGTTCCGGTTGTTTCCGATGCAGTTGTCCACGAGACATGAGCCGGGAGTAAAACAACTTGTCAAACAAACCAACCCGAGACCAAACTATTGGACGGCCGACGGCATTTAGTTTTGAAGCCCTCAGAACCGCAACGGGAGAACACGTTTTGTTCCTTATTTCGTGCCATGTCGATTACGCGGCTCACATGCGTGGTCACACGCGTCGTCATGTGCCAGTGTGTGTGTGTGTGTGTGTGTGTGTGTGTGTGTGTGTGTTCAAGTGGGTCTATTAAAGCATTGTACATTGTGTGCAAGCCCACGTCATCTGCCCAAGCTGTGGGGAATCGGTGTGTTATGGGGATGGAGAAAAACACACACGTACACACACACACACACGCACACTTGACACACACACACACACGCACACTTGACACGCACACATGCACACACACACACACACACACACACACACACACACACACACACACACGCACACACACACACTGTGCCTGTTGCCCTGTACATACTAAGAACCAGGTTTCTCCGGGTCATTCATGACGTAAAAGGTGGTTGCACGGTTTGTGCGCGCGTGTGACTGTCTGTGTGGGTAACCTGCTCACCTCCATGCTAGAACAACAAGCGGCGGAGGGTGAGGTCAGCTTTCCATCAGTATTCATTTAGTTATTCTCTATTTCCAGAGCCATTAACCTGGAAGCTGGAACCAACACCCACTTGGCCACTTGGGACCATGTGGTTCAACTACAGCCCATCTCCTCATCCTTCATTGATTTGCCCTCTCCCTTCCTCCCCGGACCACTAACACAACGACTAATTGTACTGGTGTGTGTGTGTGTGTGTGTTTGGTGTGTGTGTGTGTTTGGTGTGTGTGTGTGTGTGTGGAGGAAGCCTAAAGACATATATAGGGGGAAAAAAAATGGTGACATGTTGTTTTGGAAGGGGGATGGGGAGGAGAGGGGGGGGGGGGGGGGGGGGGGGGTGGGGTCTTAATAGTATATTCTTTGAGAGCCGCTCTCTTTACGTCACTACCACCCACCACCTTCCCTCCACATATGGCCCCGACACACATATGGCCCGTTTCCTCCAGCCTGCTCTTGATGATGTGGGTCAGCTCATCCTCACTCCCCAGGGGTAGAGGGAGGGGGAGGGGGGAGGGAGGGGGGGAGGGAGGGGGAGGGGGAGGGGGAGGGGGGAGGGAGCCTGCGGAGCACAGGGCACAATCGGTCGGACGCCATAAAAATGTTTCGTCCGTTTTTGATCATTTTTATCGAGCTGACCGGTCAATGCACACATTATTCGGATCTCGACCTGCATGTTGCTCAGGGGACTCCGACAGGTTGACTGCCTATAGACTGTGCCGTCCGATAACTCCCCGCTTACACTGCATCTATGATGAATTTTGAAGAGAGCGACACAAATACACTTTTATTTAGTGCACGCAGTCAGCTTTTCACAAGATCGTGCAGAACTTCCCATTAGAATTTGGTCCAAATATCCCAACACGGTAGGTTGCATCACGTTGTTATGTTAACTGAGGGTTGCAGATTTTCGGTCTGGCTCGATTTAAATTATTACTAATAATGGTTTTCATGGAAGATATCTCATGGCATATTATTTCATCATAACTTCTTAATGATTGCGATTTATTATTGCGAGTTTTGGTACTTTAGTTTTGTTGTAGACTTTCTGTCAATTAAACCAACCATTCGCAGCCAAAGCGGACAAAAACAGTGATATATTAATTAGCAAATGCTCATATAAGTTTGAATTGACCTTTTAGTCACTCAGGAGTATGCCTTCTCAATTAATTTTCTGATTTGTTGAAACTATATTTTTAGAAAATATAATCAAGATAAGAGAATGCTGATAGACCCATGGTTGTTCTACAAGCAGGTATTCTGTTGTTCCTTCTTTGGAGTCATGAACCTATCCATCCACTAAATAAGAACCTCTCCGAAAAAAAGCTTCCGGTGGACCTGGGTGAAGAACAGCTCTTGAATGAGAGAACACACTCAGAAGTAAAACAAAA
>CM051020.1:5713688-5721188 GCA_027704905.1 Muraenolepis orangiensis
ACCAAACTTCAGTTTCGTCAAAACAGACGCAGGTAAAAGAAAAATAAGAAGAATATATTATTTTCAACACATGGGTCCCCACAGGTTTTTGTTTTGAGCTATCGTTTCGCACGTGAAAACATTTGAAGGCAAAATAGTCCTGTGACTGTCAAATTGGTCATTTCCTCTTGACAGAGTTTAAGCAATTACAGCGGGATGAACGGGATATCAAAAGATATCCATATCTCATCACCGTGCTTTCCCCCTGGAAAGCAAACGGCCCACATAACCTCTTTATTCAAAGAGTGAGCAATCAAAAGCCTCGACAAAAGCCACACGCCATCTGAGGATAACCTAAGATCGACTGCTAACAAATTTCAGCAATTAAACCATCGCTCCTTTTTTTTGCAAAGGGATGTCGAGGGGCCTTCGCAAATCCCCTGAAACAACATTCTCATGGTCCGCTCAAATGCATCCATGCCCAGAGAGAGAGAGAGAGAGAGAGAGAGAGAGAGAGAGAGAGAGAGAGAGAGAGAGAGAGAGAGAGAGAGAGAGAGAGAGAGAGAGAGAGAGAGAGAGAGAGAGAGAGAGAGAGAGAGAGAGAGAGAGAAAGCAGCCATGCCAAGTCTGAAAAGGACTCATAAGTCATGCCAATGTTATGAATTATGAATCCGTAGGGCTGGGGGGGGGGGGGGGGGCCGGAGCCGGGGCTGCTGTGTGATAGGGGTATTTATCAAAAACCTGCCGTAATGATGTGTCATGAAAACGTGTCTTTTTTAGACGTACGACCGACGAGAGGAAGGTCGAACTACGGACAGAGTGGGACAATTGTTGACAATTGCGTTTTAAAAAGAAGGGGGGGGGTGTTGACCCTTTGTGTTGGCTTGTGATAACCTAAAGTCTACCGAGCGTAACATACGATAAATCACCGTCGGGGATGATTAATTGGTGTACTGTACATACGTATATGTGTGACGTGTATTTCTTCCTTGCATGTTTGTGTTTGAGTAACTCAAATAACGTATCATTACATTACAAAACATTACAGTCATTTAGCGGATGCTTTTGTTTAAAGCGACTTACAATGGTGTGTTTCAACAAAGGAAGGTAAGAGGACAACTCGTCACCAGAAGTCTGAAGTGCATTTCATTCCTATAACTCCTCCTCTCAGTTCTCCAAGAACTGAGTCGGTGCTCGGGTAGAAGTACAATAAGGTCAGGTTAAAGTACAATAAGGTCAGGTAAAAGTACAATAAGGTCAGGTAAAAGTACAATAAGGTCAGGTAAAAGTACAATAAGGTCAGGTTAAAGTACAATAAGGTCAGGTTAAAATACAATAAGTTCAGGTTAAAGTACAATAAGGTCAGGTTAAAGTACAATAAGTTGGCAAACAACATCGAACTAACACGCAAACAATCTAATGCAATACAAATTCATCATGCCCAAATTCATGAATCCGATAAAGTGTATTTTCTGGCACACTTCGAGGCGCTCTAACGAAACACCCGATGCGTTCCCTCCAAAGCAAGCGGCCTGGTTTCCCGGACATGACGGGACGGAGCTCCAGTGTGTGTGTGTGTGTGTGTGTGTGTGTGTGTGTGTGTGTGTTACCCTCAACACGTATTTGCCCCATAAAACTGGGTTTGTTACCATTGAACCAGACCAGCCAAGCTATAAACTCTTACAAGGGGTTGCCACCTGCCACACCGTGTTCCGACACCGCAGGGGGTGGATGAGGGGGGAAGGGGGCGGGGGGGGGGGGGTGGAGGGGGAGGAGGGGTGGATGTGGGGGGTATATTGCACAATATCCCCGAGCCTCGCTTGGTGTGTTTGTCGTCACGGATAGTGGCACCACCATCAGCCGTAGAGACTGTAAGGGGGTTGGCTTGTGAGGACGTCGATGAATGACGGATGGATGGATACGCGTCAAAACAAGCCACTGCACTCTGTTGTAAACCAGGTTGGAACCCAGTTGGTAAAATGTAATGAAAAGTCGAGTAAGGATAAAGATTGTTGTTGTTGTGTGTGTGTGTTATGTGCCGTACCGTACGGCCCGAGGCGTTATCATTTGGACCATTAGTTGGGCCAATCTTATCTTAATCCAAAACTTAATTTAGAACCCAAATTGGACCGCTTTCCCAGTGACGAATAAAGAACAACATACCACACTACCAGGAACTCTCCGGCCTCCATCCAAAACTAACAAACATGCATTTCGGGTCTCTGGCTTCAGAATTTGGGAAATACTCTGGATGATTCACCCCTGAAAATGGCAACTGTATTTGTTACAGAGGAGAACTGCTCGCCCTCACGTGCATCGATGTGAACCTTGGCCGTGGTGAGATGCCCACCGCTTGGCGATGACAGAGGACGATCAAGAGGCCAAGCAAGGGGTGAGGGGAGGACTACTAGCAAATCCCACAACGAAAGAGTTCCCTTTTCCTCAGAAACATGAACATCCATCACTGACGTACGCGTTAGATAAGGGCTCTCAAAGGCCTAACGCTGATACGTTTGATCCAACAACAACAACAACACTGCAGTGCTGTCACACAGTGTAGGCCAGACCTGAAGGAATGCCAGCGGGAGATGGATGGCTTGTTTTCAGCGTCACCGGGACGCATGAAAGTGCGTATGTGAGGCCTCCTCTCCTCCCCTGGAAGGAGGCCAGCTCGAAAGAAAAAAAATGCTTGAGCTTCTCCAAGGGCTTTCCACTATCACTCTTGGATCAAAAGTGGTTACGGTTTCGAGATGACGTGTTAAAGAGTTGATGGCAACTTTTAGTACGATGCTCCCTGAACTCTTGGATATCATGTATTATTGTTTTATCATGGGCATTACTGCCCTAGGTCAAGGAAAGTTACAGAAAACATTGAGGCCATGCGTTAAAACTCTGTATTGCACATACTTACATCGTGCTTCTTGAACTTTTGAAGACATTTAAGGGACACATAAAACACAAAACACAGCTATATCATTATATCCACAGGCAGTGCGCCTACTGAACTGAGTGCTGCCACTATCATAACATTGTCATCTATATTACATTACACTATCATAAACTATCAAACTTTTGCTGGACTTTCTGGACTTATTACAGCTACTGCACTGTTCGGTGCGGTTGAACATCCGTAAGGCGGCAGGCCCCGACGACATCCAGGGCCGCGTCCTCAGAGCATGCGCAGACCAGTTGGCAGGAGTCTTTACAGACATCTTCAACCTCTCCCTGTCCAAGGCTGTTGTTCCCGCGGTCTTCAAGATGTCCACCATCGTGCCTGTCCCTAAACAACCCAAGGTAACCTGCCTGAACGACTATAGACCTGTAGCCCTCACCTCTATTGTCAGCAAATGCTTCGAGAGGTTGGTCAAGGACTTCATTTGCTCCGTGTTACCTGCCACGCTGGACCCATGGCAACTTGCATATCGTCAAAACAGATCCAAGGACGATGCAATTGCCATGGCCCTCCACACTGCCCTTTCCCACCTGGAGGGAAAGAACTGTTATGTGCGAATGCTGTTTGTGGACTACAGCTCAGCGTTCAACGCGATAGTTCCTGCCAAGCTCGACACCAAGCATAGAGGTCTAGGCGTGCCCCCATCCATGTGCAGCTGGATACTGGACCTCCTGTCGGACCGTCGCCAGGTGGTGAGGAATTTGCAGCACCACCTCAGAGCCACTGACCCTCAACACGGGAGCCCCCCAGGGATGCGTGCTGAGCCCTCTCCTCTACTCCCTCTACACCCACGATTGCATGGCTATGCACAGTTCCAACGTCATCATCAAGTTTGCTGACGACACGACAGTGATGGGCCTGATCGCCGGCGACGATGAGACAGCCTACAGGGAGGAGGTTGGATCACTGGAGCAGTGGTGCCAGGAGAACAGCCTCGCCCTCAACGTCAAGAAGACCAAGGAGCTGATCGTGGACTACAGGAAGCAGAGAGGAGAGCACGCCCCTATCTCCATCGACGGTGTTGCAGTAGAGAGGGTCAGCAGCTTCAAGTTCCTCGGCGTGCACATCTCCGAGGATCTCACATGGTCCACGCACACCACACACGTGGTGAAAAGGCCCAACAACGCCTGTATTTCCTCAGGCATCTGAGGAAATTCAGCATGGGCCCCCGCATCCTGAGAACATTCTACACCGGCACAATCAAGAGTGTTCTTGTATTATCGCGTGGTACGGGAACTGCACCACACTCGAGCGCAGAACGCTTCAAAGAGTGGTGCGGACGGCCCAGTATATCATTGGAGGCGAGCTTCCCTCCCTCCTGGATATATACAACAAGCGTTGTGTGTGGCCAAGGCCAAACACATCATAAAAGACATTGCCCACCCCAGCCACGAACTGTATTCACTGTTACCGTCAGGCAGGCGATACCGCAGTATCAAGTGCTGCACAAATAGACTCGAGACAGCTTCCACAGTCAGGCCATCAGGCTGCTGAACAAGGGTGTATAGCATATAACAATGCATATTTTATTACATTGATCTATATATATATATATTGCTCTTTTTCTGACATATTGCATTTTTATATATTTTACTTATACAGTTTTGTATAATTTGTATTTTTTTACTTATATTTATCCTATTCTGTTTTTTTATAACTGCTGTCTGTCGTCGGGTATTGCGCATAAGATTTTCACTCATTGCTTATACTTGTGTGAACTGTGAAGTGACAATAAACTTGACTTGACTTGACTTGTTCTGCACTGTGCTGCACTGTATCCACGATGCTGCTGCACTACTGGCACTTTAAAAGGCTTTTTAAATGCATTGTGCACAATTCAACACATATTTACTGTATACCATCCGTCAGTCACTTAATTGTTCTTTTTATTGTTCTTTTTATTGTGTACAGTATTTTTATAGCAGTGTTAAATCGAAGGAAATTCTACTGCGAAGTAATGGGGAGTAAGCATTCCATTGTTCTTCTTGCAAATGGCAAATACAAATCTTTAATCAATAAGAACGGCGATACTCCACATGTGATCCAGAGGTGTGTGACACCTCATCGTGCACGGGAAACCTGTAAAACTAATATTTATGTTTGTACACGCCGACATCCGGCCGACCTCTCAATCTAAACCGGGTCTTGGGTTAATGAGCGTAGGGGCCAGGTGCTGCCCACCAGCCGTGAGCCTGGCGACTTAACAGGGATAGAATACGTGTCTAGCGCTTCCATCGCGAACAGCGCAAACAGGAACCTAACAATAATATCCCTTGTGTTAGTGTACTTAGTGGCTTGTATTTCTGGCAGGTAGTTACCCCAATGGGCCATAATAGGATCAGGCAAAGTAAACCTGACATGAGGGGGAGAAAAAAAAATTAAAAGTGTGCAACAATTGGTGCATATTCTTCAGCAATGAATGGTGCAGTTCACCAGATGTCACCGCTAAGCCCCTGCTTTTAACACTGGCCTGTGCTTGGAGCCACACGCACAAAACACACACACACACACACACACACACACACACACACACACACACACACACACACACACACACACACACACACACACACACACACACACACACACACACACGTGTATGTGTGTGTGTGTGTGTGTGTGTGTTGTGTGTGTGTGTGTGTGTGTGTGTGTGTGTGTGTGTGTGTGTGTGTGTGTGTGTGTGTGTGTGTGTGTGTGTGTGTGTGTGTGTGTGTGTGTGTGTGTGTGTGTGTGTGTGTGTGTGTGGGGTGATCAACACTGAAAATGGTTACTATACTGTACTCTTGACGATAACCACCTTCATGATGAATCTTCTGGTCCTTTCCTACATGAACATATATTGGCAGGAAACATACATTAAAATCGATTATACGGTCCGTTATTCATAGCAGTGGTCTGTGAATTCAGTAGCTGATACGTTTTTTTGGTGGGTTCAGGGTTCCTAAACATCTGAGATTCCTGACTCAGGAATAGCTCCACCTGTTAGATGACATACGCTTGTATATGCAGAACATTCATGGTCCAAGACTCTCCTTAAGCCTACTTTGATAGCAACGGCTTTTGATCGCATTATCCGTTCCGAAACAGACAGCTTCATTACTTTGTGCTTGGCCAGTGATGGCCTGCTATTGCGCCCTCCACCCCCCCCCCCCCCCCACTCCATCTTATTCAATCCACTGCAATTAAGGGTCCGTAATAAACAGGCTTACATCAATAAAGTGGACTCGGTTTCCGCTGATCCAGCCAGCCAGTCCGGCCAATCGGCTGACGCGCCAACCAGCAGTAAGCAAGCAAGCAACCGCACTTGACTCCCAGTCGAAGATGTGAGTCCATTGATGCATGGGGGTCAGGGCCAAGCTGGCTCTGAGCCTTGGGGGTCGGCCACACAGGGGCACGCTTCTCTAAAAGGCCTCTCAGACATGACAGGCGGAGAAGGCTCGGATGTAATGAAGACTCAATCACATTAGCCCTTAAAGGGGCAGTGAGCTTAACAAAAATTATAATCGTTCATTTTTGTTGGGGTTGAAGCGTGGTAATGTCTAACATGATAGTAGACATATTATGAAAAAATGTAGATTTTTTTTTTGGTTTTTGCCATCGGTGTTACTGGTACTGTATGTCTTATGGTGTTTATGGTCTTATATTCCCACATATTGTATAAAGTATTTTAATGGTATTATTGTAATGGCGATTCATAGTGCGGGAGGGAATGGGGAGTAAGCATTCCATTGTACTTGTTGCAAATGGCCAATAAATATGTTGTATCGTGTATCATGGGCCTCCTGTAAATGGGATGGTCATCTTGTATAGCAAACTGACTGACTCTGAACATCTGTCTGAACACTTTTAGCACAGTATGATGTAGGCCTATGGCCTAGCATTGTCAGCCTATTTAACTGACGATTGTATTATTTTTTTTATCTTACGTCTGTGATTCATATTAAATATTGGGTTCCTTTCGTATTATTTGCAAAACCGCCTGCCTTTAATTGCCCCTTGAGGGACAAATAAAGTATTTAGTGTATTAAAACTAGTAGTTTTTTTTTCAATATAGACATTTTATTTAGGCTACATTGTCCCTTACATCAACTCTAATATATGGGGCTGTTTTGGTTTTGGCTTCTCACTCCTCCTGAGCTCTGGGTGACGGCATTGTGTTACCTGTAGCCATAAAGATAGCTTCACCGAAAGCAAGCAAGACTTGGCTTTCTAACGCGTCAGGCCCTGCTCGGGTTTTTCATGTTTACCTGTCTCTCTCTCTCTCTCTCTCTCTCTCTCTCTCTCTCTCTCTCTCTCTCTCTCTCTCTCTCTCTCTCTCTCTCTCTCTCTCTCTCTCTCTCTCTCTCTCTCCCCCTCTCTCTCTCTCTCTCTCTCTCTCTCTCTCTCTCTCTCTCTCTCTGGGCTGACATCTGAACCTCTTGTGAAAGGTCTATGTGAGACCACAGTCCACCGTCTCCGCGCGGCCTTACAAGGCCCAAGCATCAAAGATGGCTGTAAATGTCTTATAGATGGGTGAGAATATCTTCAGGCCAAGGAATTTAACATGTCAAAAATAGCCACTCGAGCCG
>CM051020.1:5726188-5753688 GCA_027704905.1 Muraenolepis orangiensis
TATTCTCTACCCTCTCTATTCCACTATTCTCTCCTCTCCTCTACTCTACTGTACTCTACTCTTCTCTACTCTATTGTACTATACTGTACCCTTCTCTTCTCTGCTATGTTGTGGTCTACTCTGCTCTACTCTCCTCTTCTATATTGTACTCTACTCTATTCTACTCTTCTCTTCTATTCTCTACTCTACTCTACTGTACTTTACTCTACTCTACTCTACTCTTCTCTACTTTACTCTACTCGATTCTACTATTCTCTACTTTACTCTACTCTACTCTACTCTACTCTACTCTACTCTACTCTACTCTACTCTACTCTACTATACTCTACTCTACTCTACTCTACTATACTCTACTCTTCTATTCTCTACTCTACTCTACTGTACTTTACTCTACTGTACTCTCCTCTACTCTTCTCTACTTTACTCTACTCTATTCTACTATTCTCTACTCTACTCTACTCTTCTCTACTCTACTCTACTGTACTTTACTCTACTCTACTCTACTCTACTCTCCTCTACTTTACTCTACTTTATTCTACTCTATTCTACTATTCTCTACTCTACTCTACTCTACTCTACTCTACTCTACTCTACTCTACTCTACTCTACTCTACTCTACTCTACTCTACTCTACTCTACTCTACTCTACTCTACTCTCCACTCTTCTCTACTTTACTCTACTCTATTCTACTATTCTCTACTCTACTCTACTCAACTATATTCTACTCTACTCTACTCTAATAAACTCTACTGTACTATATTCTCCTCTATTGTCCTCTTCTTTACTCTACTCTACTCTACTTTTCTATTCTCTACCCTCCTCTTCTCTACGTTACTCAATTGAACTCTCTACTCTACTCTACTCTACTGTACTCTACTCTTCTCTACTCTATTGTACTATATTGTACCCTTCTCTTCTCTGCTATGTTGTGCTCTACTCTGCTCTACTCTACTCCTCTATATTCCACTCTACTCTATTCTACTCTTCTCTTCTATTCTCTATTCTACGCTACTCTACTTTACTCTTCTATTCATTTCTATTATATTCTACTGTACTCTACTATTCTCTTCTCTACTCTACTCTACACTACTCTACTCTACTCTACTCTACTCTATTCTGCTCTACTCTTCTATGCTCTACCCTCCTCTTCTATTCTTTACTCTCCTCTACTCTACTCTATTCTACTCTACTCTATTCTGCTCTACTCTATTCTACTCTACTCTTCTATGCTCTACCCTCCTCTTCTATTCTTTACTCTTCTCTACTCTACTCTACTCTTCTCTACTCTACTCTATTGTACTATATTGTACCCTTCTCTTCTCTACTATGTTGTGCTCTACTCTGCTCTACTTTACTCTTCTATATTCTACTCTACTCTATTCTACTGTTCTCTACTCTTCTATTCTCTATTGTACTCTACTCTACTTTACTCTTCTGTTTACTGTTCTCTACTCTCCTCCACCCTGCTGTAATCAGCTCCACCCCGATGCGCCTCACTGCTCTGGAGTGAACCCCTCTCCTGAGGTCATGGTGGCTTGTGGCCCACCAGAGTCTGAACTGAAGGGTTGGATGTCTCCTGTCTCTATGGCTAAGCCCTGCGTGATAGAGAGAAGGAAAACGCTCTCTCAGAATCCTGCTGCTATTATGTTATTTCCGATTGTAGAATATTAAAAACAATGCACAGTAAGGAATTGTGTCTAATACACAGCCTTAATAATCACCTAAAGCAGCTCCGGTTAAGCCAGAGCGGCTAAAGGAGCGACGTCTTGGTTCCCGGGTCTTGACCTCGGAGGCCCAGTTACCGAGACTCCCTCCATTGTCTTCCCCACACCTGAAAAGTCCATCACTTGTGGGGAAGAGCTGTGGACAAGAGGAGAAAAGGGAGAGAGCGAGAGAAAGAGAGAACGAGAAAAGAAAGAGAGAAAAGGGGGGAAAAAAGAAAATAGTTCCTGCGTCAGATTGCTTTAATTTGTCCACCAGCTGCCAAAGAAAATGACGTCCTGCTGTTTCTTTTTTCTTCTTCTTCTTCTTCTTCTTCTTCTTCTTCTTCTTCTTGTTTTATTGTTTTTTTTCAACTTGGCTCAGGGTTTGGGCTTGGCAGAGAACACAGCTGGACCCAGACTCTGAACAAGTGTCATTTTTACAGTAAAATGAATGGAGTATTGACACAGCTCTTTTTTAACAGATATCAGTCAACCGAAACACAAAGGAAAAGCAACAATTCATTAATTAGATAATTGGAAGATTGTTTTTATTACCTGAGTGGGGCTACCACTCACTTCAAGTACTTTCAATTACTTCTATTACTTCTATTTACTTCTATTTATTTTTTATTGGTTTAAAAATTAGAAATGTATTTATTTAAATTAACAATCGACGATAATGATGACGATCATGATAACTATGATATTGATGATGTTGATGACGATGACGATGATGATGATGATGAGGATGACGATGATGATGATGATGGATGACGATGATGATGATGATGATGATGAGGATGATGATGATGTTGATGAGGATGATGATGATGATGAGGATGATGATGATGATGATGATGACGACGATAGTTTGCCATAAGTAGACATACATATCAGACATACATATTATATGTACAGGGTCTTTGTAATGTTTCCACCTGTTGTCTCCATTGTATTCGGAGCTGGCACCTGATTCGCATCAAACCTGTACAACCTTGTTTTATTGCCTCGGTCTGCAGCAGCTGCTGTAGAACCCTAAAGCAGATGAATCGTTGTTTTAAAAAAAACCAATAACAATAAAGAGGTCATATGTGCCAGATTGTTTTTTCTTTTGGAGACACGCCAAAAGAGCGATTCTCCAAAGGAGCCTCTATGTTTCAGGTGACAGGGAGGGGCTGAGCGCCGGTCACTATAGGTCTCCAAAGTCGAGCGCACATTGCGTCGTCAACTGCAGTATATAGACCCGCCGAGGCGCACTACAGCTCCAGCCCTCCTATAGCTGCACACACACAGAGGAAAGCCCTCCCTCTCTCTCTAATATAGCCTTCTGCAGAGCAGTAGCCTGACAAACCCAGACACAAGCCACTACTACTACTACTACTACTACATCTACTACTACATCTACTACTACTACATCTACTACATCTACATCTACTACTACTAAGGTAGGAGTCCGATTCCGTTGACAAAACCACGTAAACAAAGTGCGCCAATGTAACAATACAATACACGCACACGCGGGTTTGAATACCCTTTAGCCGTTTAACCATTTGCGTAAAAGTTTGGATTTCTTTCCACTTTCTTTCTAAAGTTTGCATTTCAATTTACTCTACAGGACTTCGGATATTTTATCAGAATCTGCCCCCCCCCCTGCGGTAACAAACATGACGCCTCGGTTCTTTGCCATTGACTTGGTGCTTTTGTGCATATCCTGCGGAACAAGTGCATTATTGGCGCCCGGCGCCAACTCGCTGCCAGCTGCCAATTCCACCGCTCCTGACGCGCCGCACAGCCATGGGACCGATACCGCGTCTATTTCTAAGACCAGGACCAGGCGCTATATTTCACAAAACGACATGCTTGCCATTCTTGATTACCACAACAAGGTCCGAGGAAAAGTCTTCCCCCCGGCGTCCAATATGGAATACATGGTGAGTTGCTCCAAAAAAAAAGAATAAAATACTGAATTATTATGATTCACAATTAATTAGTGGCATTTGTTAAAAATAATTGGCTCACACAGCTTAACACAGGGGTTTGGGTTGACTCTTTTCCGCAGTACACTTTTTTGAATGACCCTCTGCTGGAATCGTAACTTCCTTCCACCGCTTCCCCTGCTGAGTGACCAACATGTGATGTAATGGGTTTCTCGAATAGAGAGGGAGAGAGAGAGAGAGAGAGAGAGAGAGGGTGAGAGAGAGAGAGAGAGAGAGAGAGAGAGAGAGAGAGAGAGAGAGAGAGAGAGAGAGAGAGAGAGAGAGAGAGGGAGACGCTGCTGGTTCCATAATAGATGTGTCGTTTAACACAGGAAGCCACACTGACAAATATCCCCTCAACCTCCCAACACACTCACCCAATCCCAGCTGTTTAGCAGATCGCACGGGGGAGAGTAGACCACCAAAGTAGCCCCTTCCTTAGCCCGGGGAAAGAGAGAGAGAGAGAGAGAGAGAGAGAGAGAGAGAGAGAGAGAGAGAGAGGTGGGGGGGGGGGGTTAGGGTCATGTCTAAGACCACTAGTAGACCACTGGTGGGAAATCCTTTGTGTACCGGTGCCTGCAGTGGTCTGGTCCACAGCCAATGGACCGACCGGGGAGAGCGAACCGGGGAGAATGAAACTCAATTCAAAATGCCAAGTCAACCTGTATTCCATGCAAACATCAAATAGATGAAGAAAAACGGTGTTAAAATCATTCAGGAGATAACAGATCACATATGTTGAACAAAATAAACATCACTGATACATCAGTGATGAATGAATATACAGTATGTAGGGGCAAGACGGTCTAGGACGGTTCAAAATGGGCTGACTTACTCAATCAGTAGCATGGGTTCAAGTTTTTATTCCTTCTTGCTGTTTCCAGCGAGTTGTAAATTCACATCTCAACACACAGAATATAAGAGACATCTGACGACGGAGACGGAGAGGAGGGGTGGGCAAAGAGAGGGCGTTTTCCGTTTGGTTATGTAATCAGGTTCAGTGTTTCCGATATAACTGTGTGTGTGTGTGTGTGTGTGTGTGTGTGTGTGCGTGTGTGTGTGTTGGAATAGGTGTGGGACGAGTCACTAGCCAAAACGGCGGAGAGCTGGGCGCAAGGCTGCCAGTGGGAGCACGGACCCCAGCACCTCCTCAGGTTCCTGGGTCAAAATCTCTCAGTCAGGACCGGACGGTGAGTCACCCATGACCTCTGACCCTCTAACCCCCCCCCCCCTCACACACACACACACACACACAGACAGACCCCCACACTGACCCCATCCCTTCGACACATCTGCTGCTCCTCTTAAGGTTAGCATGATGTCATGGCTACTGCATGTTGCAAACGTTTTCTTTCTGCTCTCTGTCCTGCTAGAATGTGTAGGTCTTCTCCTGTGACCCCGTGAAACCCTCAGGAAATGCTCCCCCCCCCCCCCCCCTGTGTGATCCCCATTCCTGTGCTTAAAAGCAGGGTTTCTTTCCTGCTAAGGGATACTTCAGGGGTTCCTTCAGTCGGTTCATGACCCGCTCCCAGGCTGAAGTAGTCGCCGTAGTCAATTTGTCATTACTCAATCTTCTTTCTTTGAAATAAAGTTCTAGTGTTTTTGATTTGATTTTTATGTCCATTACTTTATGACTATCGTTGACTTGATTCTTTCTTGGTTGACACCGCTCTCTCTATATTACTCTAAATATGGGCTCTATATTACTCTAAATATGGGCGGAGACCATATTTAGAGTAATAAAGAGAGAGCGGTGTCACCTTCAGTTGCGAGGGTATGTATGGTCCTCATGTAATACATGAGGACATGTAATACATACTGTCCGGTAAGACCCTATTAAACCATCGGGCGATCCTTTAACAAAAGGATAAAAGAAGGGGTTTGTGTTTTGTCCTCCGTCCGTAGGTATCGATCCATCCTTCAGCTGGTGAAGCCGTGGTACGACGAGGTCAAAGACTACTCCTTCCCGTACCCCAGGGACTGCAAGCCCAGGTGTCCTCTCAGGTGCTACGGGCCCATGTGCACCCACTACACGCAGGTAGGTCGACCCCCCCCCCCCCCCCACCACCGCCCCCCGGGAAGGCGACGTGTCATTGAATGGTAATACCGCCCGAGTGATCGAAACTTGGCGGAGCTGGAGAGGAGATGGGGGGCGTTGCTGAAGGCTGTTTTGGCTTTGCTTGGCAGATGGTGTGGGCCACGTCCAACAAGGTGGGCTGCGCGGTGCATACCTGTCACAACATGAACGTATGGGGCTCCGTGTGGAAGAGAGCCACGTATCTGGTGTGCAACTACTCACCCAAGTAAGTCACACAGTAAACACAGTTGAAGAGTTAAACGGGGCCACCTTCCCCCGGCTATAAGAGAGCGCTGTTTCATACCCATGGGTCCTGAAGAAAAGAACAGTTGGACCGTTATTGGTTCAATTCGGAGCAATATAAAACCCAAATTTCCGGACCAATGAAATGTGCATGATTTCCTTTTTAATATTGCAAGTTAATGTTGCAGACACGGTTAGATCAGAGCACAGCCGAACGCAACGAAGGTTCACCTTCAAAAAAAGCATAATGTATTCCCTGATATATTAAAAGAAATAAGGAAAAGTGTGCTTACAATGAACCACTCATTCAACCACGATCATCCATTCAAATGGTTCAAGCTCATTTTTATCGCAGTCCTCACGCTTCACAAGTCTCAATGCCACCGAGTCTCAGTGTGACGAGGAGGAGACATTGAGACTCGGTGGCATTGAGACTTGTGTAGTGTGTAGACAGACACCACTTTGAGGGAAAACTGAAGACACCCACAAACTTAAGACACCCCCACAAAAGTCTGCCTTCTGAAATTCCTGCCCTAACGCCAGACTCAAAAGCTTTGGGGTTTCATGATCCGTGTCAGAAACATGTGACTGACTTGTGACCTACAGTATAGGTTCTTGTAATCTACTTCGGGTGGAGGTGGATATTTTCAATATCGACGGTTATAAGACGGTTGACCTGCTGTATTTCCTAAAAGTTGACCTATTTATTTACATTTCATTACGTGTGTGAGACGTCTCGCTGTGGCCAATTGATTGCCGTCAGAAACATTATACGACAAAATACACACAGTAAATCATCATCATCATCATCATCATCATCGTCATCATCATCATCATTAATTCATACATATCTCTTTTCTCACAGGGGTAACTGGATTGGCGAGGCCCCCTACAAAGTGGGCGTCCCTTGCTCTGCCTGTCCCCCCAGCTACGGGGGCTCGTGCAACAACAACATGTGCTTCCCTAGCCCCAACACAAACTACCTGCATTGGTTCAAATAGACCCCGCCCCCCACACAGACACACACACACACACACACACACACACACACACACACACACACACACACACACACACATACACAACACGCACACACACACAACACGCACACACACGCACACACAGGCACACACAGGCACACACACACACACATACACAACACACACACACACACACAACGCACACACACGCACACACACACACACACAACGCATACACACACACACACACACACACACACACACACACACACACACACACACACTACGCACAGACACACAGACACACACACACACACACACACACACACACACACTACACACACGCACAGACACACACACACACACACACCTTCCCACATGGTAAGCTGCCAACCCCAAAGACAATGTTTGCTGTTATTTCGTCTTCCGTATAAGGAAGTGCACAGAATCCTGGACCATGCTTATTTTAATTTTTATGTTATTGTTTTGTATATAAGGGCTTATTTAAAGTCAAAACCGTGGGTTTGCACGCAGCAGACGTTTCAACGTTGATCATATGTAAATATATACAAAAGTAAAATAATTGTTTTTGTAAGGAAATGTACTTAGACTGTTTCGAATTTCCTTTGAGGATTGATATGGATTGACGGAGGGGAAGGATGTTTGGATGTGGAGGTATGTGTGTTCTGGATACCCGCATACGCATACCGCTAAAATATTACCGCATCCACTGGGTGTCTATGTGCTCGGACCTGAGCTATATACAAAGGAAGGGTTTGGTAGGATACTCTCACAGTTGTGAGTCACTATTCACTCTGGTGCTAAGAACACTACACACCTGTTATGTGTGTGTGTGGTGCCATTATTTAAGAGTGTACTGTATTATTAGTTTGGTATTTCTTTGTTTTCTTTACTTCAGTTAGAGTTTTTTTTGCTTGTCAAAAGTGCACTTACTGTAAAAAAAAAAAAGAAAAAGAGAGAAATACGCATCAATATGAGGACAGGAATATGCAACAGTTGGCGTTCTCCTCGACCAATCAAAACGCAGTATTGATATGACAGGCAGGTGTTCCACATGTTTCTCATCCACAAACAACAAACTCAGTTGGTGTTTTGTCTATAGTTATTTTGTTTTCTGTTCACTTGTGTCTATGTTCTTATTATACCCTTTGATTTCGGTACTGAAATGCACCTTAATTGCCTTGTCTGATTACCAAGAGTATCAAAGTAATGTCTTCTTCTATGGCTATAGGTTAATCAATATACCGTACAGGGGATTGACTATATTCTTATACGTGTGTACTCTAACTTATTCAGTTTTATATAGGAAAAAATGTATTTATATATATATAACAAAGTATATAGTTTGAAATGAATATTAATTTGAATTGTTTTTCGTAAAATGAAGAATTGTACATATGAACATATAAGTAGAGTTAAGGCCATGGATTATATTGTATGCCATATATATACTCATAAACTAAGCACTAGCGCAGTATTGAAAAGTCATTCATATATATGAATATATATATATATATATATACATATATGTGCATATCAAAATCAGTTTGCCAATGATATATTTGTCACTGACTGCCCACAATGCATTGCCAAAAGTCTGTTAACACTTGGATGCACTGACTGTATTTAAAATATTGTATTCAAATATTTATACAATGAATTGCTTTTGCTGTTGTGTTTTGTATTTTGTAATAAAATTCTCTCCTTCTTTTTGTAATGTGGTGTACTTTGTGTTGTTATGAGCCTCGCGAACAGCCTCACGAACAGCCTCACAAACAGACTCACGAACAGCCTCACAAACAGCCTCACGAACAGCCTCGCCAACAGCCTCACGAACAGCCTCACGAACAGCCTCGCCAACAGCCTCACGAACAGCCTCGCGAACAGCCTCACGAACAGCCTCGCCAACAGCCTCACGAACAGCCTCAGGAACAGCCTTGTGAACAGCCTCAGGAACAGCCTCGTGAACAGCCCCACGAACAGCCTCACCAACAGCCTCACGAACAGCCTCGTGAACAGCCTCACAAACAGCCTCACGAACAGCCTCACCAACAGCCTCACCAACAGCATCGCGAACATCCTCACAAACAGCCTCGTGAACAGCCTCACGAACAGCCTCGTGAACAGCCTCGCCAACAGCCTCACAAACAGCCTCGCCAACAGCCTCACAAACAGCCTCACGAACAGCCTCGCCAACAGCCTCACAAACAGCCTCGCCAACAGCCTCGCCAACAGCCTCACGAACAGCCTCGCCAACAGCCTCACAAACAGCCTCGCCAAAAGCCACACAAACGGCCTCGCCAACGGCCTCACGAACAGCCTCGCGAACAGCCTCACGAACAGCCAACGCCAACAGCCACGCAAACGGCCTCGCCAACCGCCTCCCCGAACCATGCTCAGAGATGTCTGAAAGCAGTTAGCAGAGATTCTGCTCACACACAAACAAACTCTTCCACTTATTTTCCCACTCCCGACTCTCTCTCCCAATTAAACAGTGCTATAACCCAAACACACAGTCTGAAACAGATCAACTCGCAGGGCTTTTTATTCTGTCCCATGAAACTGAACTCACAGAGACGTAGAGAAACTCTAGGGTGGTGGGGAAGGGGGGGGGGGGATGGTATCCTTCCTCTAGTCTCCTTTCCTCTCCCCCTTCTCTCCTCTCCTCTCCTCTCCTATCCTCTCCTCTCCTCTCCTCTCCTCTCCTCTCCTCTCCTCTCCTCTCCTCTCCTCTCCTCTCCTCTCCTCTCCTCTCCTCTCCTCTCCTCTCCTCTCCTCTCCTCTCCTCTCCTCTCCCCCCTTCCCTCCTACCCTCTCCTCTAATCTCCTTTCCTTCCCACCCCTCTCCTTTGCTCTTCTCTCCTCCCCTCTCCTCTCCTCCCCTTCCCCTTACCTCCTCCCCTCTCCTCTCCTCTTCTCTCTTCTTCTCCTCCCTCTTCTCCCCTCCCCTCTCCTCCCTTCCCCTCTCCTCTCCTCCCCTTCCCCTTACCTCCTCCCCTCTCCTCTCCTCTTCTCTACTCCCCTCCCCCATTCTCCTCCCTCTTCTCCCCTCCACTCTCCTCCCCTCCCCTCTCCACCCCTCCCCTCTTCCCTCCTCTCCTCCCACCCTATCCTTGCCTCACCTCTCTTCCCCTTCCCTCTCATATCTTCCATCCTGCACTCTATTCACCTCCCCTCCCCTTTTTCCTCACCTCCCCTCCCCTCCCCTCTCCTCCCCTCTCCTCCCCTCTCCTCTAGGCTCCTCTCCCCTCTCCCCTCCTTCTCTCCCAAACTTAAATATAAATAAAGTAGCACTTGGCACCCTCCTCTATACCTTGCTCAACAATGCGGCTAGGAATGAACAGAGCGCAATTGGGTTCTGATAGGTGGCACAGGCACCGGCTACTCCCCGCTCGGGTGAGCAGCTGGGAATAGAAAGACCAGCCAAAAAGGGCAGATATAGCCCTAAAACGAAATAAGGATCCGACAAAACTTAGGGGAAAGTTACAAACCGCACGGTAGCGACCGAGCACCTGCACCTGAAGAGCAGGACACTCTGTCAATGTGTCCCCTTCTTCCAGAGAATATCAGAACCAAACAATTTAGTATGCACGGCTGAGGAATATTGTCTTTTTCCCGGCGTATTCACTGGTGGCGGAGACAGATGTTTAGAGGGGATAATGAAGAGCATTGGGAGGGTGTGCATGGCGAGACTGCAAACCCGGAGAGAGAGAGAGAGAGAGAAGGAGAGAGAGAGAGAGAGAGAGAGAGAGAGAGAGAGAGAGAGAGAGAGAGAGAGAGAGAGAGAGAGAGAGAGAGAAGGAGAGAGAGAGTGAGAGAGAGAGAGAGAGAGAGAGAGAGAGAGAGAGAGAGAGAGAGAGAGAGAGAGAGAGAGAGAGAGAGAGAGAGAGAGAGACAGAGAGACAGATAAACCATGGTCCATATCATAATGATTTATTTCTGTCTCTTAGCATTGCCTTTCTCCACCATACATTAAACATGAACAACAAATGGAGGGCAGAGAGCCAAAGCAAAATAGAGCTATTTGCTACATAGCCTAACAGACCGACCGACAGACAGACAGACAGACCGACAGACAGACAGACAGACAGACAGACAGACAGACAGACAGACAGACAGATGAGAACTGGTGCTATTCGAACTACCAAATAGATAATTTCTCTCAGCGGTACTGTGACTGTTAAGGTTCACTCGAGCGTGTAAGTGAGGAAGTGTTTATTTGGAGAGAAGATTGGGGATTCCAGGGCGCCCAAAGGCAAGGCAATTGATTATAAGGAAGGAGATGTTGAGGTGTAATGGGGTCATTTATCAAACGCGCCCAGCCACCGTCCAAACAACTGTCGGGTATAAACTCCAATGAGTTTGACTTGTGATCATGAGTTTGTACAACAATTTAAGTGGCTGCAAAACTGGTAAATACCCATTAATCTGGCGGGATGGTGATGGATAGTTGTCGTGCGCTTTTTGTGTACTGTGAGACGTGACGGATACCTCTGCTCGACCTTCTGACTATTCTCCTCTGCTCATTCCTTCTCTCTTATGCTTTCTAGTTTTCTCTTCTCTCTCTCTCTCTCTCTCTCTCCTCCCCTCCCTCTCCTCTCCTCTCCTCTCCTCTCCTCTCCTCTCCTCTCCTCTCCTCTCCTCTCCTCTCCTCTCCTCTCCTCTCCTCCCTCTCCTCTCCTCTCCTCTCCTCTCCTCTCCTCTCCTCTCCTCTCCTCTCCTCCCCTCTCCTCTCCTCTCCTCTCCTCCCCTCTCCTCCCCTCTTTTCCCCTTTCCTCTGCTCTCTTCCACTCTTCTCCCCTCTTCTCTCTCCCCTCTCCTCGACTTTTCTCTGCCCTCCTCTGCTCTCCTCCCCTCTCCTTCCTTCTCCTCTCCTCCCTCTTTCATTTTATTCATCTTTGGCCCAAAGTACTCTGCTAAGAAGAAGGGTGTGCACACCCTTTTGAACTTTCTGTCCGGTGCTGCCAAGATGGCTATCTGGCTGACACGCAGGAACCGAGTGCAGGGTGTGGGGAGCGTGGCGCTGCTGCCGGTGCTGCGGGGGCTTCTGAGAGCCAGGCTGAGGGTGGAGTACACCTACTACCACCTGATGGACAATATACAGGCTTTCAGCCACATGTGGGCTGTGGGGGGGTGCTTGTGCTCTGTGGGGGGGGATGGTGAGCTGAGACTCCACATATGAGTGCTGTGTTTGTGAGTGACTGTTTTTGGTCTATTGATTTATTATTTTAAAGTATTGAATCCCTCTATGTGATGAGGTGATCGTTATCCAATGTATTTGTTTTGAAAGATTAAAGGGATTTTGAAAAACCAAAACCAAAACCTCCCCTCTCCTTCCCTCTCCTCTCCTCCCCTCTTCTCTCCTATCCTCTCCAATCCTCCGCACTTTTCTTCTTCTCTCCTCCTCAACTTTTCTCCTGTCCTCCACTCCTCTCCATCTCCCCTCCTTCTTCCCTCCCTCCAATACTTCTTTCTCATGCTTCCCCCGTGACCTCGGTGTCCTTCCTGAGGTTCTTGGAGGAGTGGATATGAAAAAACAAAAAACAACAAAAATACTTGGCAGAAGCACTACTCCCCCCCCCCACCCTCCCCCCCCCCACTTCAGTCCTCTGGAGGACCGGTCAGACGAGGTGTTTGCGAGTCAACTCGCCGTATTTCTCATTTTATTTTCCGTCGGCGAAGGATGGAAGCCGAAACAAGTGTGTTTATCCCCCCCCCCCTCCCTTCCCCCCCATTCCAGCCACCCCCCACCCTCTTCCCCCCCCCCCCCCCCCCTGAGAAAGAGTTGTCGTCGAGTGTCAGCGCGGGTCAGAAGTGTTTAGAGGAAACGTGGCGCGGCGCTAAGCTAGAGGCGAGAGGCTCCACATGGGTGCTGGTTGCCACCGTCTGGAGAGGAGAGTGTCTTTCTGGCTGTGCTTTGGCTCCCAAGGAGAGGCACGGAAAGAGGACAGTGGATACACGACCATGCATACCATAAGGAGGGTTGTCCGTTGTGATGTTCCTCAGCGTGTGTGAATGTAGGACCTTGTAGGGATCAGCCAATATGTGTGCATTACAATGCACATGAGAGTGTACATACTATGGAGCACTGCCTTGTCTGCCCCTCTAATACCCAACCCTTGCAGCTGAAAAGACCTTGGAGCAAGAAATGGGAAACATGTAACCACATATAATCATATAAGCACCACCCTTCAAATAAACAAAAAGAATAAGATGTAAATACGTTTATACACGTATAAGTTCAATGTACAGTCCAATTTCCCCTCGTTTTTGGTTACCCACTACTACTACTACTACTACTACTACTACTACTACTACTACTACTACTACTACTAGTAGGAGGTAGAGCGGTCGCCACCTGGCAAAAACAGTCGAGGTGTCCTTGAGTAAGACACCCTAACCCTAACTGCTCCTGACGTGCTGGCTGTCTCCTTGCACGGCAAGGAGCATGGCATAACAAAAAGCTATATAAAAGCATCCATTACCATTACTACTACTACTCATTGTTGTCGTAAGCTGCCAAATCAGTTTTTTCAACGGTGTCTACATTATCCACACTGTAAACCCGAATAAGTTAGCAGAACTTTTTTTGAGTTTATCAACTCAAAAATCTCAAGTTCTCAGTACTCAAAAGTTTTGAGTTCTGAGAACTCAAGTTTTGAGTTCACAGAACTCAAAAGTTTTGAGTTCTCAGAACTCAAAACTTTTGATTAGGTGCTACTTAACTAATTTAAGTTACTATGACTTAAAGTTGTCAGTTTTCAGAACTCAAAAGTTTTGATTAGGTGCTACTTGACTAATTTAAGTTACTATGACTTAAAGTTGTCAGTTTTCAGAACTCAAAAGTTTTGATTAGGTGCTACTTGATTATTTTCAGTTACTACGACTTAAAAGTTTTCAGTTTTCTATTGTTGAAACAATAGAAATCAGTGGAATTTATCATTTTGAATATGTAATTACTTAATTATTTAAATTATTTAATTTAATTTTTTTATTATTATATATTATTATATTATTATAATTATGATTTAATTCTCGTGCTTAAGTTATGCTTACTTAATACACAAATAGTTCAAGTCAATCAAGTTAATCAATCAAGTTAAGTTGCAGTTACTCAAAAAAGGACGACAAGTTACACGAACTCAACATTTTTGAGTTCGTAGAACTTTTTTGAAACTTTGAGTACACACTACTTAATCTATTTGATTACTTTGAACATTCGGGTTTACAGTGCAAGTTCATGGAAGCCTTGAACCGAAAGCAAAGTTTATGCTTGCTCAAAATGACCTGCAGCTCAGCGCGAATAAGTACACAACCACATTATTTGAACTTAATAAAAAATAGTTTTATGTACACAAGTCAAACATAAATACAATAGAATCACTAGAATTAAACAACTTTACAACAGTTAAATATGGCAAATAAAATAAAAACAAATCATTCTTGAGTGTCTGCAACCTGGGCGACAGTTTACCAGCTTCTAGACCAAGTACAATCTTCTGAACGAATTCAAAAGTGTTGGTCAGCGCTTTAGGATAGCTGAGGTGTAGTGCATAAATCAGTCCAAACATGACCAGGAAGGCATCACCAAATCTGGGGAGGCTGATCACAATGTCACTTTCGAGGACGACAGAGATTTTCACAGGCTGGTAGTGAACTGGACTTGTGTCATGGTCACTGATGACAGTAAGGAGGGCCACAGCAACATCGTCAAGCTCTGGCTCATCAGGCTCCTGAATGAATGAAAGAGACATACTAATCACAAACTAATCCATGGTTTCTACTAATATAAGAGTTAAATAGAATTATTTTTTCCACAAAATAGTACTTAATTTATTTTATAACGTTTTATTTGGTTATTGTTGTTGACAAATCATCTCTCCTTATCATTTAAGTACTGCTGGTGCAGCACAAAGCTAAGTATATGGAGTTATGTTTGTAAGTTGTAAGTAAAAACAGAAGATGCGTGTTCTGGACACAGGAATCAGCCGAGTTACCAGAGAATCTAAGTGGCGGGAGATAGACTGATACTAAGCTCAAGAACACATACAGGAAAATGTTTTACTAAACTTCTTATCGCTTTGAACAAAACACCAAGCCAGTTCATTTGTAGTAGGGTGAAATAAAACAGACCATACCTCTCCAAATCACACAAACTGTATGGATAGACTAAACAAGGGTAAGTCCTAAAACATGTTAGTATTTGGATTAACTGTTCACTTAATACACAGTGGTACTGTTCATTATTTAAGGAGACTCACTGTGCAGGTTCTGAAAAATCCAGAGACTTCCTCGTTCAGATACACAGGAAGTGCATGGAGAACAGTGGTGCGCCTGGTGTGGATGTCATGGATTTCCTATTAAGATAAAAACAGAAGTGTATATACTGAAAAGTTCACTGAACAATGTTGATTTTAAACAGTCCAATCAGAACATACTGTATGTCCACAAATAACCTCTACACATCTTTAATGCAATCAGACAAATAGCAAACACAAAGTGGACTAATTGTAAAATGTAAAAGCTCATTTGAATCATTGAAGCTGTCCAATGTTAGAGGTTCAACCTACGACATGTATAATAATCTATTCACCTGTTCATCGTGGATTCGTAAAATGTCTGCCAACGCAATTGCTGTGGTCCCAGTTTTGGTCGACTTCTGTCGAAATAACGTCATCAGTCTACGAATATGGCGGTCAAGCTCTGCGTAGAAGGTGTTGGGCAGGTTCCGGTTTGTAACCATCTGGAACTCTGCATACACCTACATTTAAAAACAGCATAAGGACAATACATCAACATCAATTAGTCAGTTCAACTTGGAGGATCTCTTAAACTTCTATAACGCAGCAAATAGCCGCCAAATGAGTAAGAACCACAACTTTCACTTTAAACCACACAGAATGTGCAATATGTTAACACAGGAAAAAAAGATCCATATTACCACAGACTCTATTTTAAGAGCAGGCCAGGTCCATGAGCTCGTTCACTGGTGGGCAGGAGTTTACTATGGTCTGTCCGCGCAGGGCAAATGTGGTCTGCATCATCTTGGTAATGAGAGGCAGGTTCTTCTCAGTCTTCTTCAGTTCTTCAGCAATTGTCTGCCTCAACTGCTGAATGATGACTGAAATGTACACACGCAATCAGTATAGAGGCATGGAAGAGGGCTGTGCTGCAGTCTGTAGTGTTTAAATAACTGTATTCTGGAAGTGAAAGAAGGAGCGCACAACTTACACTGCCAGACCATATCGGAACAAGCCACCTGAAAGGGAAAAAAATGACAAAGTTTAGACCTGCATCAACAACATTCAAACCAGAATTACTTACAACTCAATGTAACAAAAAGTTCATTACTATTAGCTTACACAAACATGACCATGGAATACAGAATACACAATACTGCTGTGCGGTTGGAAACCCAGCTGGCTAGCTAATGACCAGCTAGCCATAAGTTATCCCTTACACGTGTTCTAACCACCATGAATGGAAGGAAACCACGTGCTCGAAATTTTAACACCGTTTTGGGCTTCGGTTTGGTTTAGATAGTAAAAGTTAGTAACCAGAGTTAGCTCTTAAAAACTAGATTCATTTTCCCATAACCTGAATACATTTACATTACATTTAGGGCATTTGTCAGACGCTTTTATCCAAAGCGACTTACAAAGAGTACAATTGTTGAAGACAGCAATATATCTCCGTGGTGCATAAAGATAAGAAAAAGAGTAGGTTTCAAGCATTCCTGCTGAATAGTGCAACGTTACATGAGCCTCACACATGTGCTCTGCACTACACCAACATGCGAGACTAGCGAGAACAATTGAGCGAAATTATATTTTTAAGTCAGGTAGATTAAATGAGCAGAAATAACTAACTATAATTGGTATAATGTATGTGATGTATCTATTAATTAATACTTTAAGTAACTTACCATGCACTTTGGACAAGATCTTGGAGTTCTTCAACGCGGTTGGGGGGAGGAGAGCAAATGATCGCGGTGGAGGGGGGAGGGGGGTGGAGCGAATCAAATGGAGGTGGGGGGTGGGTTGAAACCGCCCGTCAAGGGGGGAGGGGCGTGTTGCTGAAACAGTTCATGGAGGGGGGAGGGGGAGGGGTGTTGCTGAAACAGTTCATGGAGGGGGAGGGGTGTTGCTGAACAGTTCATGGAGGGGGGAGGGGGGTGTTGCTGAAACATCGTCTGACCCTCAAGGGGGCGACTAGACCAATGTGTGCGTTCATGCAGCGTTTCCGCTGGTATGGTTTCCACGGCTAAAACCTTGCCGCCACACCATACATTTGATAATAAAGAATAGGGCTGTCAAGGTTAATGCGTTACTAACGCGTCGCCGTTAACGCCCCCCCGTTCGGACCTGAAGTCCCGCCGCCACCCTCCCCCCCACCCCCACCGCTGGCCATCGCGACCTGAATCCCCCCCCGTCTGACACCCATGAGATCAATTCCACAGGAATCACTGCTTCCATGAGTATATACCACACACCCAACCCCAGATAAATGCCAGAAGAACCCATGCCATGTGGATTAAAGACCAAAGATCGTACCTCTTGTCTTGTGTTCTGACCGACACCGCGATATACAGAGTCATCATATACAGTCCTTTAAAGTCCTCCCCAATACCCACTATAATGTTACTGACATCAGACACATACAGTAATGTTGAAACAATAGAAATCAGTGGAATTTATCATTTTGAATATGTAATTACTTAATTATTTAAATTATTTAATTTTATTTTTTTATTATTATATATTATTATATTATTATAATTATGATTTAATTCTCGTGCTTAAGTTATGCTTTTAAGTTATGCTTACTTAATACACAAATAGTTCAAGTCAATCAAGTTAATCAATCAAGTTAAGTTGCAGTTACTCAAAAAAGGACGACAAGTTACACGAACTCAACATTTTTGAGTTCGTAGAACTTTTTTGAAACTTTGAGTACACACTACTTAATCTATTTGATTAATTTGAACATTCGGGTTTACAGTGCAAGTTCATGGAAGCCTTGAACCGAAAGCAAAGTTCATGCTTGCTCAAAATGACCTGCAGGTCAGCGCGAATAAGTACACAACCACATTATTTGAACTTAATAAAAAAAAGTTTTATGTACACAAGCAGGGGTGCAAACTCATCATGGATAAAAAAGGTGACAAGGTTCGAACCCCCTAAGGGGGTCCGGGGGTAAGCTCCCCCGGAAGATTTTTTTGAATTATCAGCTTTAAAATGTGGATTAACAGGCAATTTTAGCAATCAGAACAACAAAACAAGCAGTGGTAATAATAAGAAAAACACAGAATTTCCATTTGTAATATAACAATGCATTTATTTTGTAGAGCCGTACCACTATCTAACACAATTTGCAACTATAGAGTTGAGTCATATCACAGGTGCTAAAATTTTACCGCCACAAACAGAAAGGGAAATTCTTCTTTCTGCCAAGAATTCACTTTTTCATTTAAGAAAGGGGAGCATTTTAAACCTCTGCACTGAAACACAACAATATTAAGAGTGAGAAGACAAAGTGGTCTTGCAATGAGTGTGTCAGGAGGAATAATTCAATGTGTTGCAGAAAATATCATTAACACACATCAGTGGACGGTGTAAACTCAGTTAGCGGTAGCCTTTTTTCAACACTATAATTGTCTAATTTAGCCAATTTTACAGAGAACATCAGCAGCACACTTTACTGCTTGTGCTCTACTTTGAAAGAGTGCCATGTCCTCTCTGAGAGGAATCAGCATTAACGTGACTGCACAATCATACTTGTTGAATCGTTGCTTCATGAAATACTAGAAAAACAGGCCTTGCACATGTTGGATTGGGACTGAAATGTGACCGATGCTACTGTGCCCTTCACAGCTTGCAGCAACACAATAATAATTTCGCTCTGTCTGGGTCAAAATGTCTCGGTAACATTCACTTCCTCACACGTAGTTCTCATTTCAAGGGTAAAGACAGTTTTACTATTCTGTAAAGGTGCAGGCCTGTTTCCGGCAGCCTTCAAGACTGCCAGAATCAAGCCGCTCCTCAAGAAACCATCCCTAGACATCACTGATGTCCAAAACTACAGACCGGTATCTCTCCTATCATTCCTGTCCAAAACCCTTGAACGGGCTGTCTCCTCACAACTTTCTTCCTATCTCTCCCAGAACAACCTCCTCGACCCTCACCAGTCAGGCTTCAAGGCTGCGCACTCCACGGAGACGGCACTGCTCGCAGTGACAGAGTCTCTTCGTGATGCCAGAAGCTCGTCCCTCTCATCGGTACTGATCCTTCTCGACCTATCTGCGGCGTTCGACACAGTGAACCACCAGATCCTCCTCTCCACTCTCGCCGAGCTTGGAATCGCTGGAACTGCGTTATCCTGGTTCACCTCCTACCTTGCAGATCGGACTTATCAGGTCACATGGAACGGTTCCCTGTCCAAACCCTGCACCCTGGACACCGGAGTTCCTCAAGGCTCAGTATTGGGACCCCTTCTGTTTTCTCTTTACACTAAATCGCTAGGCTCTGTAATCGCATCTCATGGCTTCTCCTATCACTGCTATGCGGATGACACTCAACTGTTTCTCTCCTTTCCCCCCTCAGAAACCCAAATAGCAACACGCATCTCGAAATGCCTGGCCGACATCAGCAGATGGACAGCCGCCAACCACCTGAAGCTCAACCTTGACAAGACTGAGCTCCTCTTCATACCGGGGAAAGACTGCCCTCAGATGGACCTACTGGTCACCATCGAGAACACCCAAGTCTCCCCCTCAACCACAACAAGAGACCTTGGTGTGGTGGTAGATGACCAGCTGTCCTGCAATGCCAACGTCACCGCGGTGGCCCGATCTTGCAGAATTGCCCTCTACAACATCCGCAGGATCCGGCCCTTCCTCACACGTGAAGCGGCGCAGATCCTGGTCCAAGCGCTCGTCATCACCCGCCTCGACTACTGCAACTCTCTCCTGGCGGGACTCCCCGCCTCTGCAACCAAGCCCCTCCAACGCATCCAGAACGCAGCAGCACGCCTGGTATTCAACCTACCGAAATTCTCCCACGTGACCCCTCTCTTCCGCGAACTCCACTGGCTTCCGGTAAATGCTCGCATCAAATTCAAGATTCTGGTGCTGACCTTTAGGGCAGTCAACGGAACTGCCCCGGCCTACCTCCAGGCGTTGGTCAAACCCTACATCCCAGCCAGAGCGCTCCGCTCAACTTCTGCCAGGCGACTTGTTCGACCTTCACTAAGATCAACCAAACATCGCTCGTCCAAAACCCAGCTCTTCACGGCTCTGGCCCCACAGTGGTGGAATGAACTCCCGTCTCATGTCAGGACGGCAGAGTCCCTCGCCAGCTTCCGCAAGAGACTCAAGACCCACCTGTTCAGAGTCCACCTGGACTCTCCTTTGTGAAACCCCTAAACTTGCTTAAGTCCTGACATTAATAGCTCTTAGCATGTTGTATATGTTAGCAAGTGTATGTCCTTAATGTTGTTAACACGCTCTTATCACAGCTACTTAAGCAGGTGACCTAGCAGTACGAAATTGTGTTATTCATCTTGTCAATATGAATACTTGTGAACTGCTGTATTTATATGTTTGCGTACCCCAGTGTTATGCTATTGTCTGCTTCAACTAATGTACACCTTGTAAGTCGCTTTGGATAAAAGCGTCTGCCAAATGCCCTAAATGTAAATGTAAATGTAAATGTAAAGGTAAAAGTAAAGAGAAAGGCAGAAGACAGTGACTCTGACACTTCTTGCGGCACACCTTCCTTTTTCATCAAGATGATTTCTAAAGGGAAAATAGAAACAATTTGTCAGCAGCAGTTCCCTGTTGAACATTTAGAAAACGTATGAGAAAGTCTCTGCACTAGACTCTATACCACTATTGAATCGGAGTACTTCTAATCCACCTCTGATTTGTATAGCACATTTCATACACAATGGCAATAAAAAGCTATATTATAAAACAGCAAAGGAATAAAAGGACATTTAAAGACAAATAATTATGAGTCCTTGGCGGTCTCCATCACCCTGAAGTGACACATTTTTGATATTATATTATGTTATTTGAAGATGGAACATCTTTTTTAATTGAAAAAGAACAAAAGAAAATATTTTACTTTACCTATGGCGCGAAAATATCTTATATTATGTACATATATAATATATACATTTTTTATATATTATATGATGTTATTTCAAGATGGATTTTAAATTTTTTTGTTTAATTAAAAAAGAACGAAAGAAAATATGTTCACATCTGGTAGCTACAGGTGTAGTCAATAAGCCCTTGGCTAACAATAGCTTCGCTAGCTCCCTTGGTAAGCTAAAAAACACATCAGCAGCTAACCTTAACTAACTCATAATAACTGAAATAACAGATAGCTTACCTTGAGAGCGTGTTCCACGTTCTGCGACAGGAATGTAGGCTCGTAGGTAGCTTCATGTAGCTAGGTTTTACGGCTATCGACTCGACGCAGTGAAGTCCGAGAAGCGTAGTTCCTAGAAAGCCGACAGGAAGACTCGCGCGCACAGCTCAGCTCGCGCGCTAGCTGTCATGATGGATTGAGATGACAGCTCCCGGGAGGAGTGTCATCAGGAGTGTCACCTGTCATTAATCTCAATCCATCTCAAGATCCAAACTCGCAGTCGCAGGTGACCCCCCCCCCCCCCCAAATATTTTTATTGCAGATCTACACGAACCACACAAACGACCTATTTTGGTTTCAAAACGGCGAATTTCGCCGAAAGGTGACAAGTTTGCAGCCCTGACAAGTCAAACATAAATACAATAGAATCACTAGAATTAAACAACTTTACAACAGTTAAATATGGCAAATAAAATAAAAACAAATAGAAAAAATGAACAGTGCACATTGTGTAGTAGGCCTATTGATAAATGTGTAGAAAGAAGGATACCTCAGTGAGGTATTATTGAAGGCCTTCTGAATCAAAGTTCTTTGCTTACTTCTTAAGGCACTATTGTGACAAAGGGAAAGAACTTTGATTCACAATAATAATACCTCACCCCACATCCTTTCTACACATTTATCATCAAGTCATTCTTGAGTGTCTGCAACCTGGGCGACAGTTTACCAGCTTCTAGACCAAGTACAATCTTCTGAACGAATTCAAAAGTGTTGGTCAGCGCTTTAGGATAGCTGAGGTGTAGTGCATAAATCAGTCCAAACGTGACCAGGAAGGCATCACCAAATCTGGGGAGGCTGATCACGATGTCACTTTCGAGGACGACAGAGATTTTCACAGGCTGGTAGTGAACTGGACTTGTGTCATGGTCACTGATGACAGTAAGGAGGGCCACAGCAACATCGTCAAGCTCTGGCTCATCAGGCTCCTGAATGAATGAAAGAGACATACTAATCACAAACTAATCCATGGTTTCTACTAATATAAGAGTTAAATAGAATTATTTTTTCCACAAAATAGTACTTAATTTATTTTATAACGTTTTATTTGGTTATTGTTGTTGACAAATCATCTCTCCTTATCATTTAAGTACTGCTGGTGCAGCACAAAGCTAAGTATATGGAGTTATGTTTGTAAGTTGTAAGTAAAAACAGAAGATGCGTGTTCTGGACACAGGAATCAGCCAAGTTACCAGAGAATCTAAGTGGCGGGAGATAGACTGATACTAAGCTCAAGAACACATACAGGAAAATGTTTTACTAAACTTCTTATCGCTTTGAACAAAACCCCAAGCCAGTTCATTTGTAGTAGGGTGAAATAAAACCATACCTCTCCAAATCACACAAACTGTATGGATAGACTAAACAAGGGTAAGTCCTAAAACATGTTAGTATTTTGATTAACTGCTCACTTAATATACAGTGGTACTGTTCATTATTTAAGGAGACTCACTGTGCAGGTTCTGAAAAATCCAGAGACTTCCTCGTTCAGATACACAGGAAGTGCATGGAGAACAGTGGTGCGCCTGGTGTGGATGTCATGGATTTCCTATTAAGATAAAAACAGAAGTGTATATACTGAAAAGTTCACTGAACAATGTTGATTTTAAACAGTCCAATCAGAACATACTGTATGTCCACAAATAACCTCTACACATCTTTAATGCAATCAGACAAATAGCAAACACAAAGTGGACTAATTGTAAAATGTAAAAGCTCATTTGAATCATTGAAGCTGTCCAATGTTAGAGGTTCAACCTACGACATGTATAATAATCTATTCACCTGTTCATCGTGGATTCGTAAAATGTCTGCCAACGCAATTGCTGTGGTCCCAGTTTTGGTCGACTTCTGTCGAAATAACGTCATCAGTCTACGAATATGGCGGTCAAGCTCTGCGTAGAAGGTGTTGGGCAGGTTCCGGTTTGTAACCATCTGGAACTCTGCATACACCTACATTTAAAAACAGCATAAGGACAATACATCAACATCAATTAGTCAGTTCAACTTGGAGGATCTCTTAAACTTCTATAACGCAATAGCCGCCAAATGAGTAAGAACCACAACTTTCACTTTAAACCACACAGAATGTGCAATATGTTAACACAGGAAAACAAGATCCATATTACCACAGACTCTATTTTAAGAGCAGGCCAGGTCCATGAGCTCGTTCACTGGTGGGCAGGAGTTTACTATGGTCTGTCCGCGCAGGGCAAATGTGGTCTGCATCATCTTGGTAATGAGAGGCAGGTTCTTCTCAGTCTTCTTCAGCAATTGTCTGCCTCAACTGCTGAATGATGACTGAAATGTACACACGCAATCAGTATAGAGGCATGGAAGAGGGCTGTGCTGCAGTCTGTAGTGTTTAAATAACTGTATTCTGGAAGTGAAAGAAGGAGCGCACAACTTACACTGCCAGACCATATCGGAACAAGCCACCTGAAAGGGAAAAAAATGACAAAGTTTAGACCTCCATCAACAACATTCAAACCAGAATTACTTACAACTCAATGTAACAAAAAGTTCATTACTATTAGCTTACACAAACATGACCATGGAATACAGAATACACAATACTGCTGTGCGGTTGGAAACCCAGCTGGCTAGCTAATGACCAGCTAGCCATAAGTTATCCCTTACACGTGTTCTAACCACCATGAATGGAAGGAAACCACGTGCTCGAAATTTTAACACCGTTTTGGGCTTCGGTTTGGTTTAGATAGTAAAAGTTAGTAACCAGAGTTAGCTCTTAAAAACTAGATTCATTTTCCCATAACCTGAATACATTTACATTACATTTAGGGCATTTGTCAGACGCTTTTATCCAAAGCGACTTACAAAGAGTACAATTGTTGAAGACAGCAATATATCTCCGTGGTGCATAAAGATAAGAAAAAGAGTAGGTTTCAAGCATTCCTGCTGAATAGTGCAACGTTACATGAGCCTCACACATGTGCTCTGCACTACACCAACATGCGAGACTAGCGAGAACAATTGAGCGAAATTATATTTTTAAGTCAGGTAGATTAAATGAGCAGAAATAACTAACTATAATTGGTATAATGTATGTGATGTATCTATTAATTAATACTTTAAGTAACTTACCATGCACTTTGGACAAGATCTTGGAGTTCTTCAACGCGGTTGGGGGGAGGAGAGCAAATGATCGCGGTGGAGGGGGGAGGGGGGTGGAGCGAATCAAATGGAGGTGGGGGGTGGGTTGAAACCGCCCGTCAAGGGGGGAGGGGCGTGTTGCTGAAACAGTTCATGGAGGGGGGAGGGGGGTGTTGCTGAAACAGTTCATGGAGGGGGGAGGGGGGGGTTGCTGAAACATCGTCTGACCTTCAAGGGGGGCGACTAGACCAATGTGTGCGTTCATGCAGCGTTTCCGCTGGTAAGGTTTCCACGGCTAAAACCTTGCCGCCACACCATACATTTGATAATAAAGAATAGGGCTGTCAAGGTTAATGCGTTACTAACGCGTCGCCGTTAACGCCCCCCCGTTCGGACCTGAAGTCCCGCCGCCACCCTCCCCCCACCCCCACCGCTGGCCATCGCGACCTGAATCCCCCCCCGTCTGACACCCATGAGATCAATTCCACAGGAATCACTGCTTCCATGAGTATATACCACACACCCAACCCCAGATAAATGCCAGAAGAACCCATGCCATGTGGATTAAAGACCAAAGATCGTACCTCTTGTCTTGTGTTCTGACCGACACCGCGATATACAGAGTCATCATATACAGTCCTTTAAAGTCCTCCCCAATACCCACTATAATGTTACTGACATCAGACACATACAGTAATGTTGAAACAATAGAAATCAGTGGAATTTATCATTTTGAATATGTAATTACTTAATTATTTAAATTATTTAATTTTATTTTTTTATTATTATATATTATTATATTATTATAATTATGATTTAATTCTCGTGCTTAAGTTATGCTTTTAAGTTATGCTTACTTAATACACAAATAGTTCAAGTCAATCAAGTTAATCAATCAAGTTAAGTTGCAGTTACTCAAAAAAGGACGACAAGTTACACGAACTCAACATTTTTGAGTTCGTAGAACTTTTTTGAAACTTTGAGTACACACTACTTAATCTATTTGATTAATTTGAACATTCGGGTTTACAGTGCAAGTTCATGGAAGCCTTGAACCGAAAGCAAAGTTCATGCTTGCTCAAAATGACCTGCAGGTCAGCGCGGGGAGTCTTTTGGCATGCGTGGTCGGCCGGCGGGAATGGGACGACCCGCGGCCGGCTCGAGGCGTGTTTTTGGATCCTCACAGGTGTTGGCGTGTACACGCTAAAAGCCCTCTGCTCTGCTCTCATCAATGATTTCTGGGAGAAGCCTCGGAGAAGATTGAACTGCTGGGCAAGGTTTGCAAAGACTTTATTTATTAATTAATTAATTAATTGATGTATTTATTTATTTATTTATTTACGGCTCGTTCAAGTTTATGTTCACTTCAAACGCGTTTGAGTTCACAGAACACAGAACATGGCTATATTTTGGTCGCCGATCGTTCTTCATAACAACGCGGTTGGATGATGTCATAGTTTAAAGCTTTTGTTGTGGAGTCGTATAATCGCTTAATTACAGACCGTACAGTGAGCCGTTTGTTTGTTTGATGGTTGTAATGACCACCATGCTACAGACGCCACGTTTATGAAGTCTGTGTACGTCCGTGTGTGGGTGTGTGTGTGAGCTGTGTGTCTATTTATTCGCTTATTTGAGTCTCACAAAAGAAAAAGTTGGATTGGTACGCTTGCTTTGCAAAGCAAGCTTTGCGTCAGCGGCTCCCAGAGGAAGAAAAAAAACTAAAACGACATCTACTCTGTTGACATGAAGAAGAACTAACTAAGCGCTTGGCCTCCAAACTTGGCTGGCGTCCCGTGTTTACCCTGCGTCCAGCGCCTGGGTCTCGCTCTTGGAAGGGGCTTTACTATTGGGCTAGTGAGGCCCCTGGCAGGTTCCCTTTTAGAGTGGCAGCAGCGTCCTGCACAGGCCAAGATCAATGTCCAGAGAGCCCACCAGCTGGGGGAGGGGTTCCATGTTATCAGATGGGCCCCCAGGTCCCGCCGTAAGGTCTCGTACCGACCGCTAACACAATCACACACTGTAGTCTTTCATGTGGAAGCTGGCTAACAAACACTCTGACCTCAGCGCTCTGCTGATGTATCGCAGGAGTAAACGCATGTGAAACCCCTACAGGGTTTCTGTGGTGGATAGTAGATTAAAGTGTGTATTTGCATGTGTGTGTGTGTGTGTGTGTGTGTGTGTGTGTGTGTGTGTGTGTGTGTGTGTGTGTGTGTGTGTGTGTGTGTGTGTGTGTGTGTGTGCAGCACTGAACACGTTTTGATGTTATGTTATGTTCTTGCCCTGTTTTTGCAACACAGACACAGACACAGACAGACAAACAGACACACACACACACACACACACACACACACACACATTAACACACACACACACACACACACACACACACACACACACACACACACACACACACACACACACACAAAGATACAACAGCTAAATCAAGACAGCCAAGATGACAGACTCCAAAGTAGATCTGACGTGTGCTATAATACATTGATTGCCAGCATATTATTAATTATTATTGTTAAATATATAACACTATAGTTTCTCAGCAGAGACATACATCTCTGGTTAGAGGCAACGTTTTTCGATGAATCATCACACGCAATCAAATTGCTCTCCGGCATCTACAGCATGTATCTTGAGTATTGATGAGTCGGGTTTCAGACCTTCCCTAATGTGAACATAACAATGTACACAAACCACTGTCATTGTGGAGCACGACGTGGAAGAAGTCTGGATTCCTTTTTTGCCAGAGCATGCATTTAGAATGCAGGAGGAAAGGGTTCAGGGTTCTAAATCAAGAAGAAGAGTACAAACCCCGTCGCATATTAAATGTGATTTAAACCTATGCCCGTTCATCACTGCTGAATGACACTGCCCCCTGTTGGTTAGAGAAGAAGCCTCGTTATGTATCGGGCGCTCGTATTATTCCCCAGAAACATAGGAC
>CM051020.1:5758688-5761188 GCA_027704905.1 Muraenolepis orangiensis
AACAACCGTATCTTGGAGAACGTATCTTATATATATAGATACGCACGCACGAAGATATATGCACGCACGAAGAGACCGGGGCGCACCAGAGACGCAGAGACGCACTAGAGACGCAGAGGCGCACCAGAGACGCAGAGGCGCACCAGAGACGCAGAGGCGCACCAGAGACGCAGAGACGCACCAGAGACGCAGGGGCGCACCAGAGACGCAGAGGCGCACCAGAGACGAAGAGACGCACCAGAGACGCACAGACGCACCAGAGACGCAGGGGCGCACCAGAGACGCAGAGGCGCACAAGAGACGAAGAGACGCACCAGAGACGCAGAGGCGCACCAGAGACGCACAGACGCGACCTCGTTATGAAGGAGTGGGTTGTTTCAAGCACTTTCTAGAGGCGTGGCCAAGTGGGAGTCAACTCTAAATCGCGGTACAAGTTAAGGATGAATGTGGAGAGATGCTGGTCCGGATTCAGTTCAGGCTCTCGAAAGAACCGGTCCACTTCATCATAAATATACAGTACAGGACCTGAAGTGATTCTACGAATGATCTGTTTTCTGCGGACCCCGACGCGTCAGAAATATTACGCCTCAACTCTCCGCGCAACTACAAGGGATTCTTCGAATATTGTTCCTTACTTAAAAGTACTTATTTTGTCGCAAACATCGTAGGCTACTGTAAGAATCAATGAAGTCCCGGACCAATAGTCCAGCTAACTAAAGGTAAATGATATTCATTATATTCATATTATGATATAATAATAAATAATAATACATTTTATTAATATTGCAAAAAATATCTCAGAGTGCTACAAAGTTTAAAACATAGCAAACTGTATAAATAGTAGTAGTAACAATATTAACTATGTAATTCAGATGTATATAAAGACCATAGGCCTATAGGCCTATATGTTGTGTTGTCATTGTTGTAGTATCCATTGTCAATATTTCAGAAATGTGGAAAAGGTTAAATAAAACATAGGCCTACATAAAACATAGGGCCTTGGCTACATGAGCTTTCAGCCTGGGTCGATTTTGATTGCATGTTACTATTTATGGCTTTTAAAGTTTACTCCACAAAACATTGTTTTTTGAAACAGCTACAAAAGTGCTGAACACACAAAGTGGCTCTTTTGCATTGACTTGACTCAAACTGAGTCGTTACCATCCCCTCCCTCCCTCCCTCCCTCCCCTCCCTCCCTCTCTCTGACTTGCATCCAACAATGTCCTCCAGAATGTGGTCAGTCACGGCACTCACTCCACCAAACCCCGGCGCTGTCCGCCCGCCAATAGGGCTGTGGTCCAAAAGAAAAAGAAAAAGAAAAAGCACTGACCCCGTTGACTCCGAAGTTATTCTGACCCATCTGAGGAGGAGTCCTTCATTAGACTCCAAGTACAATACCAAAAAGTAAACCTTTCCAGAAACAAACTGACTCCTGACTTGTCCCCTTCCCTCGCACCCCCCCACCCCGCCCCCCTCTCTTCACCACGCAGGCTCTGTCAGTGCCGAGATCTCCCTAAGCGGGAAGGGAAGTGACCGCCTCGATCGTCATCGATCATCATCAATCACCGATCATCAATCATCGTCCATCCTCCTCGCCGTCATCATCACCACCATCGTTGTCATGGCGTCACTGTTGTCGCTGCTGCTGCTGCTGCTGCTGCCGCTCGCCGGGCTGCAGATGGTGGCGTCCAACTTCACGGAGAAGATTGAGCCCATCCTGGACATGCAGCAGATGTGGTGGCGGGCCATGCTGCAGAGGGGCAAGAGGGCCATCACGGACTCCGACGCCAAGCTCATCGTGGACCACCACAACAAGCTGCGAGGGCAGGTGTACCCCCCCGCCTCCAACATGGAGCACATGGTAAGGCAGTGTGTGTGTGTGTGTGTGTGTGTGTGTGTGTGTGTGTGTATACATAGATATATGTATGCACATGTATGTGTGCATATCTATGTGTATGTGTAAAGAGGATTGAATCCTCTTTATTGGTCACATAAATGTAAACACACAGCTCCCCGGGGAGCAGTGTAGAGGGGGGGGGGGGTGGGGTCTGGTGCCTTGCTCAAGGGCACCTCGGCAGTGCCCAGGTGTTTCGGGGACTTGAACCGGCAACCTTCCGGTTCCCAAGACAAGTCCCAACAGATCATGCCGCCTGTGTGTCTGTGCATGTGCATGTGTTTATGCATATGTGTGTGTGTGTGTGTGTGTGTGTGTGTACAAGGATCAATTATGTGTGGACAATGTGAGCGTATATGTTAGTTCATGCATGTGTGTGTGTATGTGTGTATCTATGCATGTGTGTGTGTGTGTGTGTGTGTGCGTGTGTCTCTTTGAGTGTGCGTGTCGGTGTGCGCATGCGGGTGTGCGTGTCAGTGTGGTCAAGTGCATATTTGTGTCAGTGTCTGCATGTGCGTTTGTGTGCACATGTATGTGTGTGTGTGTGTGTATGTGTGTGTGAGTGTGTGTGAGTGTGTGAGTGTGTGTGTGTGTAGAGAGAGAGCG
>CM051020.1:5773688-5776188 GCA_027704905.1 Muraenolepis orangiensis
GGGGTTTAATATTGTTGTAGTAGTTCATGCTGCTGGATGGAATGGGGAGTAAGCATTCCGTTGTACTTGTTGCACATAACAATAATGTTGAATCTCTTTCATCACGATAAATGTATTCCATGGAAGTAGAAGCTTATAATTCATTGTTATTCTTTTCCAGCAATCCAGTGTGTGCAGGGCAGGGCTGCACGCCGGCGTCATCGACAACGACGGTGGATGGCTGGACGTCACGAGGCAAGGGAGGAAGGAGTTCTTCATCAAGTCCAACAAGAACGGCATCCAGTCCGTGGGGTGAGTCCACCTCCACCTCCACCTCCACCTGCACCTCCACTAACACCTCCACCTCCACCTCCACCTCCACCCGGCTCCATGGCGATCGGCCACCTGGATACACCCATTGACCGACACTTCTCCTCGGCTCATATGTTGTATTTTTGTTTCTTTGATCTTATAGGAAATACCAAAGTGCTAACGCCTTCGTCGTTTCCAGAGTAACGGGTGCGTCTTTATATACATATACAGTATATATATATTACTCAACTAAATCAACTTTTCAAGGCAGCGGAGAAAGGCATTCATGTGCAATGAAATGGTTTCTAACGGACAGTTTGTGTCTTTTCCCCACAGTCAAAGGCATAACATGTGAGACCACAGTAGCAACGCTCTGTCCGTTCCAAAGGCCTGCCCGCCATTGTCCACGGTACAAACCTCTCTCTGTGCCTTCAAATGCTCTCTGAGCCACTGAGCTGAGCTGTCACAGAATACATGTATTCATGAATATATGTACCGGTATACCCGCTCTTGGCTTTCAGACTATACTGTCCAAGGAACTGCATGGAAGAGAACCCTCACATCTCCAGAGTTATCGGAACCAGAATATACTCCGATGTGAGTCTCTCTCTCTCTGTCTCTCTCTCTCCCCTGCTCTCTCTCTCTCTCTCTCTCTCTCTCTCTCTCTCTCTCTCCATGAGTTTTAACTAATACTACAACTCTAACTCTACCACCGGCTGTCTCTCTCTTCTCGCTCGCTCTTTCTCTGATACAGAAGTCCAGCATATGTCGGACGGCGGTCCACGCCGGGGTGATCCGCAACGCTGCCGGCGGCTACATCGACGTTATGCCGGTAGACAAGCGGAAACAGTACGTGGCCTCATACCAGAACGGCATCTTCTCCGAGAGGTACGGTGGCGCCACCATGCTAATCTGTTTATCGCTAGCTGAGCCCGGCCGTAACGTAATGAGTCGGCAGTGCCGTGAGCTAGACAGTCTGGGAGGGAAAGAGAGACAAAGAAAGAAAGAAAGACATTTTATAAAAATATACTTGAAACAGCTTTCATTGAATATTTTGTTTGAAATCAATTAGGACCGACTAATCGTATTGACCAGATGTCTCCTTTTCCCGGGATTTCTAAACCGCCAAAAATGTCTCGGAGAATCGGCTTTTGCGTCCTACAGTCGCATTACTTTACATTACTTTGACACTTCTCCTTATGTCCCGCCTCCTCCCATGTCACCATTGGTCGGTCAACTTAAGCCCGTCACACAAACATTGGTCAAACTGCAACTCAATCGTTTACCCTCCACTATCCTGAAACCCAGTGTACGCTTTTTTGGGAACCAAATTATGGTCACCCTCCCAGACTATGGGCCTGACTTATTGTTTGAGTTGGACAGACATTATGCACACCTACAAAATGTCAACTTACCGCATGCATGCACGCACACACACACACACACACACACACACACACACACACACACACACACACACACACACACACACACACACACACACACACACACACACACACACACACACACACACACACACACACACACACCTCTCCTCGCTCCCACTTTCTCTCCTCGTCTCTCCTCACCACATCCATCTTTGTCGTCGCCCTCCCCATCCCCCCCCCCCACCCCCTGCGTTTGCATCAGCCTGTCACTCACCCGTCTCCCCCGATAATGTCACACTGTGTCCCTTGTCCTGCTGGGGGGGGGGGGTCAAACCAAAAACAAACTCCAGCAGGATTACCCTGTTGGAGTTGGCAATCTGCTTGTGTTCTCTCTCTCTCTCTCTACCTGTCCTACCAGGTAGGCACGTGGTGGGTGTGTTGTGGGTGTGTCACCTATGTGTGTGTGTGTGTGTGTGTGTGTGTGTGTGTGTGTGTGTGTGTGCGTGCGTGCGTGCGTGTGTGCACCCCCCAGACTAAAACCCTCTTTTTTTCACTTGTTCCCTTCTCCTCTTCTCCCCCCTCTTCAGTCTGCAGAACCCTCCTGGAGGCAGCGCGTTCCGGGTGTTTGCTGTGATTTGAGTAACCCCCCCCCCCCCACACCCCCCCCCACCCCCGGCTCGCCCGGCTGTTCCCCTCCTCACCTGCCTCCCCCTGGATGGGCGACATCACCAAACAAGAGAGAGAGAGAGAGAGAGAGAGAGAGAGAGAGAGAGAGAGAGAGAGAGAGAGAGAGAGAGAGAGAGGGAGAGAGAGAGAGGAGA
>CM051020.1:5778688-5783688 GCA_027704905.1 Muraenolepis orangiensis
TTTGGTTCGGAAATGTGAAACTTTAGGATTCAACTTAAATTCTAAAATTGTTCTGTAACACAGCTGTGGAGTGTGTGTGTGTGTGTGTGTGGTTGGTGGCTGGTCTATGCAGCCTCCCCTAGCCTAAAATGGACTGATTGGCTGGTGAGGCTGCACACCTGTGGGTCTTTGTTAATCAAGGCCCACAGGTTAAAACAGCCTCCACCACACACACACTCAAGAGAAGCACTCTAAGCATGTACCATCTGCTCTGTTCACTATGATTCAAAACTCAATGCAATAAACCGGATTCCTCATCACCCTGTGTCCTTGTCTTCGGGGGAGAACCCTCAAGAAGCCGTTTTAATGGCTGGTGGCAGCGTTGTCTGCTACAACAGCATATCCTTTAAATATGTCAATCCCGCTACTTTTAATTTGCTGATTGTCTAGGAATGAGGAATAGGAATAGGAATTGTCTAGGATACGTATTTGATTGAAGGGGAACTGTTCCTTTAAATAGGAGAGCCGTTTGTATTTCAGTTCATTCATTTTAAGCCCCTGTCCCACTGGACAAAAAAACGAACCCCACTAACACCCAACCAACTAGCATCTGGCTTTTGTCTTTAGTCGGAAAGGTTACAATACATTTATTCTTCGAACAAAGGAGGTGTTTATCGGCTTCAGCTCCGACCGGTAACACGGATGGAAACACGTGAGACTCGAGTGGACGTGCTCATTTCCTGGCATGATGCCATGACTCTGTCTGTCAAACAGCGCTCAAAAACGTCATTCAAAATGAGTCGGCACTGAGTTTGAAAGAGAGACTAAGTACTAAGTAACCGATACAACTGCCACACCAAAAAAAGTCCCCAGGATCCGGATTGGTATCCAGCACCAAGTTTTGTCCAATTCGGTACATACCTTTTTGAGTTGTCTTGCTAACAGACAAATGGGCGTGGAAACATAACCTCCGGTCCATCTTCCATGGCGGAGGTAAAGTAGGGTAGTAGGTAGTCGTAGGGTTCCAGTGAACCACCCAAACCATCCATTTTTATTTCAATTAATGGTGGTTACATTTTCACTGGCCTCCATGCTGCTTCCGACTGTTTACTCACCCTGTTGAGAGAGAAAGTTATAATGTCACTTACACGTCCTTTGGGTGTGTAGTCCCCGCAGTTTTACAACAATAACTGCGTCTTACTGAATTACCTTTTAAATTGACATATGTGTCATTCATGATACAACTCAAACGGGACCAACAACTGTATTTAAATAAATATCTTGTATCGTGCATCTTGTATTTGTCTCTCACTGTTGACTACACTGTGCACTTCTCTTCTACTGTAACTGTATGGAGCAGTGAGTGTCCCTCACTGGGCTGGAACTCACCACCTCCGGCGTGACAACGTGAGAAGCTAAAACCAACGGGCTCTAGCTTCATCGCTAGAACGTCTTTCAGGTGTGGGGGGGGGGGGAGGTTTACCACTGCACAGCACCACCTGCTGGCGTCGGTTACATGTCAACATCCAAAATGAGGTCCCATGGTGGTCCAGCGGAAGTGGAGGGACTTGTATGCTCTGTACGGGAAATACAAGATACACGATACAAGATACAAGACACAATATACATGATACAAGATACAAGATACAATATACAAGATACAAGACACATGATACAAGATACAAGACACAAGACACAAGATACAAGACACAAGATACAAGATACAAGATACAGATACAAGACACAAGATACAAGATACAAGACACAAGATACAAGATACAAGATACAAGACACAAGATACAAGACACAAGATACAATACACAAGATACAAGACACAAGATCTTTTTATTGGCCAATTGCAACAGGTACATTGGAATGCTTATTCCCTCCCGCAGTATACAGCTCCAAAACAATACCATAACAATTCAAATAATATATACAATAAAAATAAACAAAAAGAGCAGCAAAGTGACTGTTAAATGATATTTACATGTGTTCAATGTACATGTTGTTGTTTTTTACAAAATGAGACTATGCCTATGATGTCAAGTACTGAGAGTCTGACAGGTACACAGGCAGTTTGATTGGTTGTAGTACACCCAAAACACCCAAATCAGCTAATGGTAAATAAAACACTTAAAACACAATAGAAACGCAGTCAAAATGATAAAACGATTGGGTGAATGTACATAAAACATACCAGTAGAAACCAGGACGTGAACCTAAAACGTGACCTCCCACATTGGAGACATGAGGGAGACTTCATATACTAAATGCGCTAAACAATACATCAAAGACACCGGCATCAAAACACGGCATCAAAACACAAGTCTTTCCATTCCCCCCCCCTATAATAAAATGAAATGGACTTGACCAATCAGTCCCTATTGATCATCCACACCTGTCTGAAAACCCAGCTGCTGGGTGACTCTGGCCTCAGCAGAGGTCAACTCAAATAACGATCAATGAATGAAACCAAAGCTATGTGTTACCATTGTCTGAACTGGATTGTGTGCTTTTAAGGTATGTTAAAATAAATAGAAATAAAACATGTATGGCTGGAACTCCAGCCCTCACAAGCGGGTTTAGAAAAACCTGTATATATGCGCTAATTTTGATTGAAAAAGGCTAGTCCGGTCTGTATCGGCCTTATTAAGGAAACAGATCTGTTTTTGGCTGAGAGCGCGGCCAACCCTGTGGGTTGCCAGCAGCCGGCCTGCTTCTGCTGAGAGTCAAATCTAAGCAGCACTATCTTTAAATTTCACTTCCATTTACTCTGTAGGATATACCCCCCCCCCACCCTACTGTTTCCCAGCAGCGGAGGAGGAAATCAATGTGCATTAGCGCTAATAGCGACAGGCCTTCTTTTAAAAAGTTACATAGGGCAGCTTTTATTACCGCCATGAAATGTAATCACACCTGCAGGCAAACAGTTAATTGTCCTCTGATTAAAACGGAAATCTAATGTCAATTTGATTTAGTAATGTGCGGTCTGCTGAGGTTCATCGTCGTGTCTTCGTTTTTTTGAAAAGGCTAATGGCTACGAGCCAAACAAATTTAATACCGGCTGGATTAAATACCGACCTGCTAACTACCGAGGGCAGGATGACGGGAAGGCCCTGCGTTCCACAATCCCCGACCTCGATCGCCACAGTCTACAGCTGCATCCTTACATCCATAACGACATGTTCCTTATATTCTTATATTGACGCTCAAAACAACATCGGAAGAATTGACACGACGGAAGCTGCGTCAGTCCTGAAATGGCTGAACTACGAATACAGCTAATACTGCTATTAATGTTACGAGAAGAAAACATTTTACCAAGAGAAGGGAAGTTCTTCAAGGTAGTACGAATAGTGCCTTCAATCATTCTTTCATTCATTCATTCGGAAAGAGCATTTCGCGTCCACGAACCGAGTTACAGATGGGGAGAGAAACGATGAAATGCAGAGTCACCCTCCCTGGGCGCAGTGCACTCAGCCAGTGTCCAGACGACCAGCCTGTTAGCAGGTCTGGAAGCAGCCATCTGGGGTTGGACGGGTGATTAGTCGCCTGAGATGGGGGAGCGCTTGTTCGCCGAGGCTTCGCTATGGTGACTTTTAGTGGACTTTTATAGTTCCACCTGAGGGACACACAGAGAGGGACCCAACTGGAGGACGGAAAGAAAGTTCCACGGCCCTCGTGTTTTTCTCACCCGTTTTGACCTAAAATCTCGTCCAAAAGTTGGGACATATTTCACCCATGAGCACAGAAGTCAGTTAATCAATGAAGAAAATGTGAGGGAATAGAGGTAGAGTCGAGCATAACGTTACGCTCACACACACACGGGCACACACACACATGAGCACACACGCACACACACACACACACACACACACACGCATGCACACACGCATGCACACACGCACACACATACTGTACGCGCACACACACACACACATGCACACATACACATGTGCACACACACGTGCACACACACACACCCACCCACACACAACCACACACACAGTCTCACACACACACGCGCTCACACGCACGCGCACACACACATGTACACGCACACACACACGCGCACATCACACACCACACCACACACACACACACACACACCACACACACACACACACACAATAGGGACTGGGACTTACAATAATGCCACAACACCTACTGTTTATTAGGTAAAACAATGCCAGGCGTTAATGTTTTACAGGTGCAAAAGGAAGAAGGAGGGGAGGTGGATGGAGTAATTAAAGGCAGAATTACCGCACGCAAGGGAGAAAACACACGCGGCATAGGAACAAACTGGCCATGCCGCATATTAGCCTTCACGACGTTTGTTAGCTTGCAAGCTTGTTAGCGAGCGGAAGCTAATGCAAGCTTGTTCGCTAGCGGAAGCTAATACAGCCGAGTCACTGTTAGCTTTGAACCGAGAGGAGAGTAGATACAGGCTAAAATATTAGAGGTGGGCTCTCGTTGTGTGTGTGTGTGTGTGTGTGTGTGTGTGTGTGTGTGTGTGTGTGTGTGTGTGTGTGTGTGTGTGTGTGTGTGTGTGTGTGTGTGTGTGTAACAGTCAGTGTCCCACACTGGGCTCGAACTCACAACCTCCGGCATGAGAGGCGATGTTCTAACGTGAGAAGCTAAAACCCACAGGCTCTCATCGCTAGAACGTCTATTAGGCGTCGGAGAGTGAGGTTTACCACTGCACAGCACCACCTGCTGGCGTCAGTTACACGTGTGTGTGTGTGTGTGTGCCAGTGTAATTGTTGTCTAGGTGTTTGTGTGTGGCCTGACGAAAGTTTGTCATGTACTGGATGCCGTAGTTGTTCCACAATGGAACAACTATGTGGTCCACATGCCACAGATCTTTACAATTACCCAATTAAGTGTTAAAATACCTGCCAGAAGTCCATATTTAAAAAATGCTTTTTATCAAATCTCTACAGACACGGACACACACATATACACACACACACACACACACACACACACACACACACACACACACACACACACACACA
>CM051020.1:5791188-5796188 GCA_027704905.1 Muraenolepis orangiensis
GGGGGGGGGGGGATAATGTAAGTGAGGGTGGGGGTAGGGTGAGGGTGGGGGGGGGGGGGGGGGGATAATGTAAGTGAGGGTGGGGTAGGGTGAGGTGGGGGGGGGGGGGGGATATGTAGTGAGGGTGGGGTAGGGTGAGGGTGGGGGGGGGGGGGGGGGGATAATGTAAGTGAGGGTGGGGGTAGGGTGAGGGTGAGGATGGGGGTGGGCGTGGGCTGGCAGGACAACAAGGAGCCGTCTAGTGGGAGGAGTTAGCCACAGTGAGTGGTTGTTGGTGCGAAAAACACATGAGATGAGAGTGTGAGTGACCGCGGGCGGTCACTCACACTCAGTTCCGTGCAGTCAGTCATAATAGAGGGGAAAATCGAACTACGACACAAGAGGTGCGAAGGCGCCAAGGCAGCAAGGAAGGTCATGGAACAGGAAAGGAGCGGCATTGAAAAACGGTGAAAATAACACCGCTAACAGCGACCAACAGAGCATCGGCGTACAAAACAAATACCTAAAATAAAAAAACACCCAAAAAATCGAAAACATCGAAACAAATTCGGTATTATTTATTTCCATGTTAGTTTTTCCTTTCGGAATTGAACTGTTAATTAACCTGAGAAAAGTCATCAACAGCCAATTCATCTTTTATTTCTTTCTTCTTTAGTTGTAGCGTTCGGCAAGATATTTTCTTCCTGGAGCCGTCTGACGCCGTCAGGGCCACGTTTAGGTCTGACGTGGGGGGGGGGGGGGGGGGGGGGAGAGATAATAAACAGTACGGCCGATGTATTTAAATCGGGATCATGGTCAGGAGCGCACGCAGGGCACCACATAGTGTAACCGACGGACGAGGCAGCCAATCGGGTGCGGCCGCCTAGCCGCAGAGTCTCCGCGGAGGCGGGCCCCCGCCCGGGCTCCGACGTCATCGCTGACCTTTTCGGTGTTTACGGAGGAGGTTTGATTTCCACTCACTGTGCACGTGTGTGTGTGTGTCCGTGACACACACACACACACGCACACACGCACACACGCACACACGCACACACACACGACACACACACACAAACATACACATGGGCCGTTGTGGCGCTGGAGGTGCAGGAGGTAAAAGACTAGCTTTGTCCCTCCCTCCCTCCCTCCCTCCCTCCCTCTCTCCCCTGTCCTGTCCTGGATGCTGAGCGACTCAGGCTCCGCACTTCTCTGCCAGGAGCGCAGGAGGAGGAGGAGGAGGAGGGAGGAGGAGGAGGAGGAGGGCTCCCGCAAAAAAAAACCCCAAAAAAAACCTGCAGAGGCACAGACATCACCTGTTTCATATTAGGCTTGTCACAATGAATAAAGACAGCAATAACCGGCAGCTCTCCCTGTGCAGTTTATAGACAAATACGACCCTCACCGCCGGCCATCTCTCTCTCTCTCTCTCTCCCCGGGCCTAGTAAAAAAGGCCCAATTATAGCAAAGGGGGGGGGACAGGTATCGGCTCCCTGCGAGTGTGAAGAATCTCCCCCCTCCTCCCCCTCCACGGTCAGACGGTGTTCTGAGACGGTGTTCACTCACGGGGGGCCCCCCTGGATGGAAGTTTCAAGTCGATTGTCCCACAGACTAACCGCCACTCACCCCCCAAACAACAACAACAACAACAGTCTGCTGGGTTTCCTTGCAACTCACAGCATGTTGTTTCACAGCATAGTCATATTCAGCTTACAGCAATCAATAGCAAAACGCCATAGAAACCAGGGGGGGGGGGGGTGGGGGGTTGGGGGGGGTCCGGGGGGGGGGGGGGGGTCCGATCAAAGGAGGAGCATAGTGTAACTCATCACAGGCTTGTCGTGTGTCCAGGGATCCAACCCAAGGGATGTGTCCACTCGCCGGGCCAAAGTTCTATTGTAGCTGCGGCTCCACTTAGTCCTTCCAAAGCAGACAATATTGCCCTCTGCAGGGGGAACACATCACTCACAATCGTCCGCTCTGCTATTCATTTCCTACGGGCCCTAGAGAGACCCAGTGAGTTAGAGGGGCGCAATGGATTTAGAATCTAAATCCGGAGGGTTGAATCCTCTTATTGGTCCCATAGAGCACATGTACACACACACACACACACACACACGCGCGCACACGCACACACGCACACACACAGTGGAATTTGTTTCTCTGCATTGAACCCATCCTTGTATTAAGAGCAGTGGGCTGTTACTGTATATCCAGCTGCCCGTGGAGCAGTGTTAGGGGTCTGGTGCCTTGCTCAAGGGCGACCTGGGCAGTGCCCTGGTGTGTCGGGGACCTGAAGCGGCGACCTTCCGGTTCTCAAGCCCAAGACCTTACAGACTGAGCCATCCTGCCACGCCCTGGTATCGGTAAACGGTTTAAGATTATTATATTATACTATATTATATTATATATATATATATATATATATATATTTTATATATATATATATATATATATGTACCTCAAGTATGTACTCTTATGAGGCTTATGGGGCAGTGAAACACGTGGAGGCCAGAAGAGGCTGTGGGTCACGCCTCCGAGAGGAGCGAGTTAGCGGGTCGTTGTTACGGAACATCACCTGTCTCTCACCGCTCCGTTGGACCCGTTCTGTTCTGGGCTGACCCTGTTCTGGGCTGGGCGGTACGCCCCGTTCTGGGTTCTGCTAACCCGAAACACTTTGTTCCTTTAGCAGACACACACACAGGTCTAAATCTAAATCTGGATCCGGAGGTTTGAAATCCTCTTTATTTGGTCTGGTCACGTACACACACACACCACACACACACACACACACACACCACACCACACACACGTACACACACACACACACACACACACACACACACAGTGAAATGTGTTTCTCTGTATTTAACCCATCCTAGTATTAGGAGCAGTGGGCAGCTATTGTTAAATACAGCTGCCTGGGTGGGGGGGGGGGGCAGTGTAGGCCTTGCTCAATACAAGATACAAAATACAAGATGCAATATTTATATATATTTTTAAGTACAATTTTACAATTTGTACTTTTTATTAGGTACAATGGAATGCTTATTACCTCCCGCAGTGTGAATTTCTAAAACAATACTATAAAATACTATACACAATAAAAAATGAATAAAATTACACCCCGGCAGTGCCCAGGCGACGAACTGGAACCTTCCTCCAAGTACCTGTCCTCACTCCGTTTCCGGGACTTGAACCGGAAACCCTCAGGTTCCCAAGCCAAGTCCCAACGGACGGAGCTGCTGCTGCTGCCTCAGGGCACACGTTCTCTCAATATTTCATGCTGGGAAATTTGAAGCTCAAAATGAGTCCGGAGGTGTTTGTGAGAGGGTACGGGGAGGAAAGGAAGATTCTAGATACAATGAGGAACAGATACTGTAACAAACCAGTAACAAAAACACAAATAAATATCCTTTTTGACATATTTGTAATGACAAATTACACAGGATACTACTATTAGGCTGTCATAATAGATACTACAGCTACTACTATTTTATTTAGCTGTTTTTGCACAATTCAACACATGTACATATCATCCATCAGTCACTGTAATGTTCTTTTTATTGTTCTTTTTAATGTGTACAGTATTTTACATATACTGTATATAGATTTATAGTATAGTGTTTTAGAAAATTCATACTGTAGGAGGGAATGGAGAGTAAGCATTCCATTGCACTTGTTGCAAATTGCAAATCAAAATCTTGAATGTATTATATTAATACAAGTTATAATAAGAGTATCACTAATAATAATTATAGGCTATAATCAATAGTGTGGAGTGTGTTGGCCGAGGCACACTGATCAGACTCTGGGTCTGGCGAGGAGGAGGCTGCACACCTGAGGCTCCTTAAGGTGATCAAGGCTCACAGGTTGAAGCAGCCATTACCACCCAAGAGCATGGAACATCTGCTCTGCTTGTCAACAAACAACTACAATGCAACAAATAAACCAGTTTTTTTCGCCTCATTCTTCCACAGGTGTGCAAGCCTCACCCAGCCCCTCCAGAGTCGAGTAGGTCTGACTGGGCGCCAAGTGAGGCTACTTAAACCAGCCACCGAGCACACACACTCCACAAATAGCGACAACAACCACAATAACTGCATACCCCAGCTCACAACCTGCTGTAGATATATCAGTGGCGAACCGTGTCTATCACAACTGGACCTTCTGTGTTTTTTATAATGTCCATCTTTTCTCTGAATGGTCGTCTTGAAAATGGTACTAACAACAATTCCGCAACAACATCATCTTCACCTGTTGCCATTTTAATGTAAAAAACCTACTTTGAAAAAAAACCCTGTATAGAACCAGTATACCTTCTAGCGCACTATGGACCTGTAGGGCAATCTGAAAGAATACGCCCATTGGCTACAAATCACTATATGATTGGTTGATCAAATTGTCAATCCAAACGTACGCGCTCATTCAGTCTAAGGGCCAAAGCATTCGCGAGTACTTTGGTTGAAGGATATTCTTCCCAGCAACCCAGAAAAATATCTGATTGGTTGCATTGTTTTTCCAACACAAAACCACTCAAATGCGTCGTGCATGGACCGAGAAAGACAAACAAATCAACGTAACACTGTAATATAGCATAACAACACAGATACCATTCTCATTTATTCATTTTATTTCAATTGTATTACATTTTATTAAATTGTATTACATTTTATTAATACAATTCATTCGATGTAATTCGGTCATCTGAGAGTTCCAGGGTCTTCTCTGAATACCTTGAAGGCCCTGACGCTTCACCACTGATATATATTTATATATATCTACAGCTGTTGATATAACTGCATACCCCTGCTCACTACCTGTTGATACTTGTATACTCACCTGTTTATACATATACCTATATCTGCACATATCTCATACCTACTCTATAAGTTATACCTCATGGCCAGTATGGCTACCGTAGTAGACTACACTCTATCTCTGTACATAAATATACTGTATACCCACCAGGGTTTTATACCTAGTAGACTGTTTTCACGTCCCATTAAACCACTGTACCTTGTATA
>CM051020.1:5801188-5806188 GCA_027704905.1 Muraenolepis orangiensis
CCTGGGGGGGGGGACAAACACGCTAACTCAATCGCTCGGTCTTGAACCACGGCAGGTCCATTACTCCGAGTCTCTTCAAGAGAAACGAGGAGGACGCTACAGTTCCTAGAAAATGGACAATTCCCTGGAACACGCCCCCCTCAGTCCGACAGGGAGAGAGAGAGAGAGAGAGAGAGAGAGAGAGAGAGAGAGAGAGAGAGAAGAGAGAGAGAGAGAGAGAGAGAGAGAGAGAGCCCTCCTCCCTCGCCACTGTCAACAGTTGACAACAAGAGGATGGGGGCTAGGCGACTCACTGGGAAGGCAAGGAAGGAGGCAGTGGTTGTGTGCAACGAGGATTATGAAGACAAAGCAACCTTGACAAGTCCCGAAGTTCGAGGACACTTCCACAGAGACACGAGGAAAAATCAAAGTCAAGCTGTTCGCTGTAGACAACAGAGGCAACTCTCTCTCTCTCTCTCTCTCTCTCTCTCTCTCTCTCTCTCTCTCTCTCTCTCTCTCTCTCTCTCTCTCTCTCTCTCCCTCTCTCTCTCTCTCTCTCTCTCTGTAGCTCTCCCTCCCCGCTCTGTCTCAGTATCTCTCCCCCTCCCTCTCTCTTTCGCTCTCTCTCTCTCTGTATCTCTCCCCCTCTCTCTCTCTCTCTCTCTCTCTCTCTCTCTCTCTCTCTCTCTCGTCTCTGTCTCTCTCTCTCTCTCTCTCTCTCTCTCCCCCCCTCTCTCTCTCTCTCTCTCTCTCTCTCTCTCTCTCTCTCTCTCCCCCTATCTCTCTCTCTCTGTATCTCTCTCTCCCCCCTATCTCTCTCTCTCTGTACTCTCTCTCTCTCTCTCTCTCTCTCTGTATCTCTCTCTCTCTCTCTCTCTCTCTCTCTCTCTCTCTCTCTCTCTCTCTCTCTCTCTCTCCCCCCCCCTCTCTCTCTCTCTCTCTCTCTCTCTCTCTCTCTCTCTCTCTCCTCTCTCTCTCTCTCTCTCTCTCTCTCTCTCTCTCTCTCTCTCTCTCTCTCTCTCTCTCTCTCTCCCCTCTCTCTCTCTCGCCTCTGTGCCCTTGTGAATGAGCACAAACACAACAGCAGCCACACAGTGTTCCTACCCCCCGGACTCCAGTAGCTTGATGCTTTGACAGAGAGTTTTTTTTTTGCGTCTCCGAAGACAAACCGTCAACCGTCAACCGGCACGCACTCGGTTAGCCTGCCTCCATGGCAGCTGTAGCAGGCTGTGTGCTTTCCCTTTTACCAAAGGAGAGCAACGGAACAGAAACTTGATGCTTGATGCCTATTGGGCCACGCCGGGGACACAAAAGAGCCACGGAAGACGAGAGTGAGATGAGACGAGTGCAATGAATAATCCGGGTTGTTGGTGGTGATTATGACAGTGACCCGGTTTGGGGGGGGGGGGGGGGGGGGGGGCTGTCATTTCGCTTTTCGGTTCAACAAAGAGAACGTTCCATACATACTGTGCAGTGCAGTAAACCTCACTCCCCCCCCCCCCCTGACACACTAATAGACGTTCTAGCGGTGAAGCTATAGGGCCTATGGGTTCTAGCTTCTCACGTTAGAACGTTGCCTCTCTCGCCGAAAGGTCGTGAGTTTGTGAGCCCAGTGCGGGACGCTCACTGTTACAATAAGCCGATAACACGGAAAAACCCCAAAAAATGTGTGTGTATGATCCCCATTCTCCTCCTCCTTCGCCTCCTCCTCAACGATTAAGTAATATAATAACCCCAAACATGGGAGAGGCTTGGAGGCCACACTACGATGTTAGCCTCCGCCGCTCCGCTTCCAAGTGCCTTCAAACGATTGTGACAACCCGTCTTTACACTTTCCTTCTCCGACTTCCGATTTCTTCGGGATCCAGTGTCTTATTTAGTTGTGATGGCTAACAATGGGAAATGTTAATTTTTTTATTCCATTCTTTGCAATCCGGTGTGTGTTCCTCTTGTTGAGAGTCGTGTGCCGACATGAACAGAATCCAAAGGAAAGTCGCTCAGTGTTTGAATGTTCTATTTACAGTGTATTCTTAATTGTATTGTTAAGTATTATAAATTAATACTGTAATAAACAATAAACAGATACCATAAGCTTGGATGGCTGATCATCATCCTAAAAAAAAGACTTCATCAATAATTTGTATTATTTGATTAATGAATTGCTTCTAACCATATTGTTGTGTACATACATAATGTGTTATATACATGTGCTTCAATTAGTTTGATAATGATCGGCTACCTATTTCAGGTCAAGGTCCGCCCACCCCCCCTATCCCCTCAATTTATAGGGATGGTATGATCCAGGAAGCGAATGGTATCTCCCTCCGCCCCGACGGACCACCGCGTCGCTGCTGAAGCCCGCGATACTGGAGTAGCTTTTCATTCAACGGCGCTCCTCTCTCTCTCTCTCTCTCTCTCTCTCTCTCTCTCTCTCTCTCTCTCTCTCTCTCTCTCTCTCTCTCTCTCATCCACCTCTCTCATCCACCTCTCTCTCTCTCGCTCTCTCACCCCCCCTCTCTCATCCACCTCTCTCTCTCTCGCTCTCTCACCCCCCTCTCTCTCATCCACCTCTCTCTCTCGCATCTCTCTCTCTCTCTCTCTCCCTCTCTCTCTCTCTCTCTCTCTCTCTCCTCTCTCTCTCTCTCTCTCTCTCTCTCTCTCTCTCTCTCTCTCTCTCTCTCTCTCTCTCTCTCTCTCTCTCTCTCTCTCTCTCTCTCTCTCTCTCTCTCTCTCTCTCTCCTCCCTCCCTCTTTCTCTCCCTCTCTCTCTCCGCTCCTTGCTGGAAGTAAGTGTGAGTCAGACTGGTACCCAAGCAGACTTCGGAGGAGGGGGGGACACATTAAGGCAGATAGTTTTCCAGGGGGGAGCTCTTCTTGCCATGGCTTCCAACTTCAACGACATAGTGAAACAGGGATACGTGAGGATACGGAGTAAGAAGCTCGGGGTGAGTAGTAGCACACCATCCTCCTATGGCAACTTGTTTTAATTTTTAATATTTTAATCAACTGGATTAATTAAGATCATTTTAATTGCACCATCTCTAAGCAATTTGCTGAATTGGACCTCCGCTGTATTTCAACCGTTCAATACATTACATTACACACACACACGCACGCACGCACACACACACCACACCACACACACACACACACACACACACACACACACACACACACACACACACACACACACACCACACACACACACACCAAAAGTGTGGTGTTTTATTTATAGGCTGTCCTAGTATTTTTTAATTTTAACCAACCTACACTGTCGCAATTATATTCTATTATATTAACAGGCGGTCGAAATGAGCTCATAGCAGTACATTATTCCCTATTATCTAGTTTGTACTTTCTCATCTTTCCTCCTCCGAACAGTATGCCTAAAGTTGACGTGTGCTGGATTAGGCTATGATTTAAATGACAAACGGCATTAAAACATGCACTGAACATGACACATACTGTACATATTGCAAATAAACATGCATGCATCGCAGGCGTCGTTGATTCATTGTGCGTTACACGATGTGTTATTATAGCATAATAACAACAATCATGATTCATTGCAACAACAACAACAACAACAACAACAACAACAACACAAAGACGTGCAATCAGCCATCAGCCAATCAGCCAATCAGCAACCCTCCTGTTTTCCGCCTCTGTAATTGAGTCCGGGTGAATTCCGGTTATTTATTCATAAAACGAAATGCTGGTGACCTGCAGCGTTTTAAAATGGGCCACTACCCCCCCCCGCCCGCCCCCCCCCCCCCCCCCAGTACACCACACAATGAATGGAAGATAGACTGATGGAAGATACAATGAGCCCGCCGGTGCGGTGATGCATGCCTTTAACGTGTGACTCATGAAGCCATCTGCTTCTGTTCATACTTCCAGCTCATGACACGCAGGAGGACAGAGGCGCGACGTGCTCTGGAGGACGGCTGCCCGTCCTCACACCATAGGGTCCAGTAGTGTACAGTGTAATTACACAAGGGATTCTATCTGTGCTTAAGACGGATGCAGCCAAGTCAAAAGTCTAAGGTGGTGGTGGAATAGTGTGAAACCAGCAGTAAGGGATATAGGGGTTAGGGCTATAGGGGTTAGGCTGCTCCATAACGTTATTATATATGACATATATGCAGGTTGTTCCAGGTTGTTACAGTATTGCTGAGCATATGCTATGCGTATACACTCTGTCAAAGGACACTGTGATGTAAAGTGTAACCAAAAATTGTCAACTCAGTCCTCTCATATTGTGTTTGTATGTTCAATAAACCCAACACAGGATTATTATTATTCTAATTATTATTATTATAATTATTAATAATAATATTTGTAATATTATTGGGGTTCCTGTTTGCCATTGAGCTCACTTGAAATGTGTGTGTGTGTGTGTGTGTGTGTGTGTGTGTGTGTGTGTGTGTGTGTGTGTGTGTGTGTGTGTGTGTGTGTGTGTGTGTGTGAACTTGGCTCTGTCCACCCACCTTCTCCTGGTCCCCTGTGTGCGTGGAGCCTATGTTCCTCTGGCTGTAGCCAGCCAGGATGCTCCCCACTGTGCGGGTTGAGCCGGAGGTATAGATGCCTTATCTCTGCCAGGTCTAGCTCTCTGTCCTGCTGTTCCTGGAGCAGTAGGAGGGAGAGGGATTGAGGAGAGGGAGAGAGGGAGAGAGAGAGAGAGAGAGAGAGAGAGAGAGGAGAGAGAGAGAGAGAGAGAGAGAGAGAGAGAGAGAGAGAGAGAGAGAGAGAGAGAGAGAGAGAGAGATGTATGTTTATTGTGTGCATGGTCACTGATAGTCCCTCGAACCCTGGGTTCGCCTTCCATTAGGGAGACTCCGTGCTGCTGCGATGCCCTCTCTGGTCCGTTTGCCTGCCCTCCCCTTTCCCCTGGAGCAACATGTGATGAACTGTGGCCCCAAGGAAGTCTGGATGAATGTAAAAACGTCCTCCTCCTCCTCCTCCTCCTCCTCCTCCTCCTCCTTCTTCTCCTTCTTCTTCTTCTCTTCTTCTTCTTCTTCT
>CM051020.1:5818688-5826188 GCA_027704905.1 Muraenolepis orangiensis
AAATACCTAAGTATGAACACACAACTACCTATGTACGAACACACACTACCTAAGTATGAACACACAACTACCTACGTACGAACACCAACTACCTAAGTATGAACACACAACTACCTATGTATGAACACCAACTACCTACGTACGAACACACAACTACCTAAGTATGAACACACAACTACCTACGTACGAACACACAACTACCTAAGTATGAACACACAACTACCTACGTACGAACACACAACTACCTAAGTATGAACACACAACTACCTACGTACGAACACACAACTACCTAAGTATGAACACACAACTACCTACGTACGAACACCAACTACCTAAGTATGAACACACAACTACCTATGTACGAACACCAACTACCTACGTACGAACACACAACTACCTATGTACGAACACACAACTACCTACCTGGGAACACCAACTACCTAAGTATGAACACACAACTACCTACGTACGAACACACAACTACCTACCTGGGAACACCAACTACCTAAGTATGAACACACAACTACCTACGTACGAACACACAACTACCTACTGGAACACCAACTACCTAAGTATGAACACACAACTACCTATGTACGAAGACACAACTACCTACCTGGGAACACCAACTACCTAAGTACGAACACCAACTACCTACGTACGAACACCAACTACCTACGTACGAACACCAACTACCTACGTACGAACACCAACTACCTACGTACGAACACCAACTACCTACGTACGAACACCAACTACCTAAGTATGAACACACAACTACCTACGTACGAACACCAACTACCTACCTGGGAACACCAACTACCTACGTACGAACCAACTACCTACGTAGACACCAACTACCTACGTACGAACACCAACTACCTACGTACGAACACCAACTACCTAAGTATGAACACACAACTACCTACGTACGAACACCAACTACCTACGTAGAACACCAACTACCTACGTACGACACCAACTACCTACGTAGACACCAACTACCTAAGTATGAACACACAACTACCTACGTACGAACACCAACTACCTAAGTATGAACACACAACTACCTACGTACGAACACCAACTACCTACGTATGAACACCAACTACCTACGTACGAACACCAACTACCTACGTACGAACACCAACTACCTACGTACGAACACACAACTACCTACCTGGGAACACCAACTACCTAAGTATGAACACACAACTACCTACGTACGAACACACAACTACCTACCTGGGAACACCAACTACCTAAGTATGAACACACAACTACCTACGTACGAACACACAACTACCTACCTGGGAACACCAACTACCTAAGTATGAACACACAACTACCTATGTACGAAGACACAACTACCTACCTGGGAACACCAACTACCTAAGTACGAACACCAACTACCTACGTACGAACACCAACTACCTACGTACGAACACCAACTACCTACGTACGAACACCAACTACCTACGTACGAACACCAACTACCTAAGTATGAACACACAACTACCTACGTACGAACACCAACTACCTACCTGGGAACACCAACTACCTACGTACGATCACCAACTACCTACGTATGATCACCAACTACCTACGTACGAACACCAACTACCTACGTACGAACACCAACTACCTAAGTATGAACACACAACTACCTACGTACGATCACCAACTACCTACGTATGATCACCAACTACCTACGTACGAACACCAACTACCTATGTACGAACACCAACTACCTACGTACGAACACCAACTACCTAAGTATGAACACACAACTACCTACGTATGAACACACTGTTAGACCCCAACGAGACCGAAGAACCAAATGTGCCAAAAAACCCAGAAGTAGCGAGACACGGACACTCAAAACAAAGGAAAAAATGTCTTTACTGTAAATCTCCAACATCAAAAACATAAACAAGGCAGGGTTGTACTGGATAGTTGGCGAGGTCGGAGCTGGAACATGCAGTCTCTCGTGACGGTGGTTCTCAATAACCGAACGCCCGACGTCGGTCCTCGGCAGCCTAAAGAAGGGTAGATCCCAGGTGTTAATTAGTCCCAGTAGGCCTGATTATGATGGGCAACACCTGGGATCGATTAGAGCGTGGGGGGAGGCACAACAGTATCCCCCCCCTGAGGGGAGGCACCAGCAGGGAGGGGTCCGCGAGATAGGAAGAGGGCACCCAGCTCCGGTCCTCCGGACCGAAGCCCTCCCAATCCACCAGGTACTGGAAACCCCGCCCCCAGCGGCGGACGGCGAGGAGCTTACGGACCGACCATACCGGATCTCCATCCGCCAGGACCCGGGGAAGCGGAGGAGCTGTAACGGGGGGAGACAAGGGACTGGAGGCCACGGGTTTTAGCTGTGAAACATGAAAGACGGGGTGAACCCGGAGAGCCGGAGGGAGAACCAAACGCACCGCAGAGGGGTTAATGATTCGATCCACGGTGTAGGGACCAACGTACCGGGGATTCAACTTACGAGTTGATGTCTGGGAGGTCTGGAGGGGCAGGTCCCGGGCCAACAGCCAAACCCTCTGACCAGGCTGGTAGACAGGGGCAGGCACCCTCCGCCGGTTCGCGGCAAGCCGGGCCCGCTCCGTGGCCCGGAGTAGTGCGGCCCGGGCGGTCCTCCAAACGCGTCGACACCGGCGGAGGTGGGCCCTGGTGGTCGGGACCGCCACCTCCAGCTCCTGTTGGGGAAACAGCGGGGGCTGGTAGCCCAGGGAACATTGGAACGGGGACATACCAGTAGCGGAGCTCTCCATCGCGTTGAGGGAATACTCCACCCAGGGCAGGTACTTGGCCCAGGAGGTGGGGTTACTTGAGGTGACGCAACGAAGAGCCGCCTCGACGGCCTGGTTGGCACGCTCCGCCTGCCCATTGGACTGGGGGTGGTACCCAGAGGATAGGCTGGCCGTGGCCCCAATTCCCTTGCAGAAGGCCTGCCACACCTTGGAGATGAATTGGGGACCGCGGTCGGACACAATGTCAGAGGGGATTCCATGTAGGCGGACCACATGGAGGGTCAGGAGGTCCGCTGTTTCGGCCGCCGAGGGAAGCCCTGGGAGGGAAACAAAATGAACCGCCTTGGAGAAGCGATCGACCACGGTCAGGATGGTGTCACAGCCTTGGGAAACAGGAAGCCCCGTAATAAAGTCCAAGGCAATGTGGGACCATGGGCGACTGGGAACGGGGAGGGGGTGCAGGAGACCTGCTGGAGGGCGATGCGAAGCCTTGCTCCGGGCGCAGGTGGTGCAGGCGGCTACAAACCCCCTGACATCCCTCCTGAGAGTGGTTCACCAGAACCTCCGGCTGATGAACTCCGCCGTCCGTCGCTCCCCGGGGTGACAAGCAAAGTGGCTGGAGTGGCCCCACTCCAACACCTGCGGGCGGACAGCAAGAGGCACAAACAACCGGTTACAGGGACCGTTTCCTGGGTCTGGCTCGGCCCGCTGGGCCTGTCTCACCAGCGGCTCGATGGCCCAGGTGACTACACCCACCACCCGGGCTGAGGAAAGGATGGTGTCGGGGTTCTCCTTGACGGCAGGACCCTCCCCCGGGGACTGACGGGAGAGGGCGTCAGCTCTGACGTTCTTGGAGCCCGGACGGTAGGTGAGGGTGAAATTGAACCGGCTGAAGAAAAGGGCCCAGCGGGCCTGCCTGGAGTTCAGCCTCTTCGCCGTCCTCATGTAGGCCAGGTTCTTGTGATCCGACCACACGATGAACGGGTGCTCCGCTCCCTCCAACCAGTGTCTCCACTCCTCCAGGGCGGCGTGAACCGCCAACAGTTCCTTGTTGCCCACATCATAGTTCCTCTCAGCGGGTTCGAAACGCCGAGAGAAATAGGCACATGGGTGGACCCTGTGGTCCTCCTCTGACCGCTGTGAGAGAACGGCTCCGATGCCCGTGTCAGACGCATCTACCTCGACGACGTACTGCCTCGCCGGGTCGGGGTGGACGAGAACCGGGGCTGTGGTGAACAAACTCTTGAGTCGGCGGAAGGCCGACTCCGCCTCAGGTGTCCACACGAATGGTCGAGAGGAGGAGGTGAGGGCGTTGAGGGGGGCAGCCACCTGGCTGAACCCCTTGATGAACCGCCGCACAAAGCCTGCAAAACCCAGGAAGCGCCTGAGCTGCGTGTGGTCAGTAGGGCGTGGCCATTCCTCCACCGCCTTGATCTTGGCGGGGTCTGCACGCATCTGTCCATCCTCCACCACGTTGCCGAGATACGTCACCGAGTTGGTGTGGAAGACGCACTTCTCAGCCTTCACGTAGAGCCTGTTCTCCAACAGCCGTTGTAGCACCAGCCGGACGTGCTGGTGGTGTTCCTCCATGGACCTAGAGAAAATCAGGATGTCGTCCAGGTACACCACCACAAAGATGTCTAGCATGTCCCTCAGCACGTCATTCACCAGGCCTTGGAAAACTCCGGGGGCATTGGACAGACCGAACGGCATGACGCGGTACTCATAGTGGCCGAGATGGGTGTTGAAGGCCGTCTTCCACTCGTCCCCCTCCCTGATCCTGACCAAGTGGTATGCGTTACGAAGGTCCAACTTGGTGAACACCCGGGCGTGCGTGAGTGGCTCGAAAGTGGAACTAAGAAGTGGTAGGGGGTACCTATTCTTCACCGTGATGTCGTTAAGTGCCCGATAGTCTATACAGGGCCTCAGGCCACCGTCCTTCTTAGCCACGAAGAAGAAGCCCGCTGCGAGGGGCGAAGACGACGGCTTTATAAGGCCCGAGGCTAGGGACTCAGCGATATAGTTGCGCATCGCCTCCCTCTCCGGCTGGGAGATGTTGTAGAGCCGCCTCTTAGGAAGGGCGGCCCCAGGGTGGAGGTCGATGGGACAATCATAAGGCCGTGAGGGGGAGTGAGAGGGCTCTGTCCTTACTAAACGCCAGAGAGAGGTCGTGATAAATGTGAGGCACCCCAGTGATATCTGGTGGAGAGGACACAGGCCTGGAACCGCTGGACGGAGACAAGGCGGAACGCAAACAGGTAGCGTGACAAGCTGTACTCCACCCCAAAACCCGTCCAGATGCCCAGGAGATGTGAGGGTCGTGCCTCTCCAGCCAGGGTCTACCCAACACTAGAGGCGCCGTGGGGGCGTGCACAACAAAAAACAAGACTCCGAGTGATTTCCCGAAAGAGTGAGTGTGAGAAGGTCAGTAGCGTGCGTAATAGTACCCAAAGAATGCCCATCTATGGCCCGAGGAGAGAGGGTGCGATCTAAAGCCACCAAAGGGACTCCCGCCTGTCGGGCTAGAGTTACATCCAGTAGACACTCGTCGGCACCCGAGTCTATGAGAGCGCCAACCGACAAGGTCTCCGTACCCCAGGCTAAGGTGGCCGGAAAAAGACGATTTAATGAACTATGGGGCGGGGAAAGGGATGTCTTGCTCACCCGTATGCCCCTTACTGGCGAGCTTGGTCGTTTGGGCGGGTTGGGCAGGATCTGACATAATGTCCCTCCTTCCCACAGTAGAGGCACTGTTGGTGGGACATCCTGTAATCTCTTTGTCCTGCCGAAAGGTGGGATCGGCCAATCTCCATGGGCTCTCCGGGCCCGGACGTCGACCTGTCAACAGACAGCGCGTGCTGAAAAGGGGGCGTGGCCAAGCCCGCCGCGGACTGGGTGGCGGTCGCCGAGGCGGAGCGACCGGGAGCCGGGCAAAGGAACGAACGCTGGGCTCGGTCCAAACGGCGTTCACGCAGCCGTGAGTCCATTTGGAGTGCCAGGGTGATTAACTCTCTCAGCGTCTCCGGGCTGTCTCGAACGATGAGGTCCTTGACGGCGTCGCTCAAGCCCTTGCGATAGAGACAGAGGAGTGCTCTATCGTCCCAACCGCTCTCAATTGCAAGGATCCGGAACTCCACCGTGAAATCGGCCACCGAGCGAGACCCCTGACGGCAAACTAGCAGCCGGCTTGCAGAATCCAGCCCGTCCAATGGATGGTCAAAGACCGCGCAAAACTCTCGCTTGAACAGGGGGTAATCGGTGGCATAACCCCCGTCGCTGTTCACCGCGGCTATCGCCCAGCTGAGAGCTCTGTCGGCAAGGAGGGACATCACAAAAGCAATCCTGGCCCCACCCGAGGAATACTTGGACGGCTGATGTGTGAACAATAACTCACACTGAGCTATGAACCCACGGCACTGGTTCAAATCACCCCCGAACGATCTGGGGCTAACCAAGCTGGGCTCGGCGCAACCGACAGACCCTGCGGGGACATCGGGGCCAGCTGGGACGTAGGACGAACTGGTTCCCGGACCGGAACCTGGGGCTGGATAGGTGCTGATGGCTAACGCGTCCAGAGATCGCTGGATGGACGCTAGGGCTCCGGACATAGCATCCACCTTGGCGGTGAGACTGGTGACCGTACTGACGGTAGTCTGCGACGTGTTCTCCAGCACCGCAATCTGGGACTGGACCGGGGGAAAAGCCTTTCCCAGTTCGGCCTGCAGTTGGGTAAGCTCGATGGCTTGTTCCGTTACAATCTTGCGTAACTCGGACGGTGTCCCGTGCCCCGCTTCTGGGTTCCCGGCTTGGCTCATTTTATGGTTCGGTTATTCTGTTAGACCCCAACGAGACAGAAGAACCAAATGTGCCAAAAAACCCAGAAGTAGCGAGACACGGACACTCAAAACAAAGGAAAAAATGTCTTTACTGTAAATCTCCAACATCAAAAACATAAACAAGGCAGGGTTGTACTGGATAGTTGGCGAGGTCGGAGCTGGAACATGCAGTCTCTCGTGACGGTGGTTCTCAATAACCGAACGCCCGACGTCGGTCCTCGGCAGCCTAAAGAAGGGTAGATCCCAGGTGTTAATTAGTCCCAGTAGGCCTGATTATGATGGGCAACACCTGGGATCGATTAGAGTGTGGGGGGAGGCACAACACACACAACTACCTACGTACGAACACCAACTACCTAAGTATGAACACACAACTACCTACGTACGAACACCAACTACCTACGTACGAACACACAACTACCTACGTACGAACACACAACTACCTACGTACGAACACCAACTACCTACGTACGATCACCAACTACCTACGTACGAACACCAACTACCTACGTACGAACACCAACTACCTAAGTATGAACACACAACTACCTGCGTACGAACACCAACTACCTACCTGGGAACACCAACTACCTACGTACGAACACACAACTACCTACGTACGAACACCAACTACCTACGTACGAACACCAACTACCTACGTACGAACACACAACTACCTACGTACGAACACCAACTACCTACGTACGAACACACAACTACCTACGTACGAACACCAACTACTACAACCCACCGAAAGTCTTCTAATGCCCTCCCCGGGTTGTTTCTATTAAAACCGCTTTTGATAAATTCTCAAGAGTTATTGTTCAGAGGGTGCCTTTAAAGCTGCTACTCCGTGATGCTGGGAAGGGGAAGGCGGAGCCAGCAGGAAGAAGAAGAAGAGC
>CM051020.1:5836188-5841188 GCA_027704905.1 Muraenolepis orangiensis
AGGCCTTATTTGACCTGTCACTGTGACGTCGAGGAGATGGTGGTCATTTGATGAATGTGTGTGTGTGCCTGTGTGTGTGTGTGTGTGTGTGCCTGTGTGTGTGTGTATCTGTGGAACACATTGCGGACAGGAACTACTCCATCTGTCTGGCTCTTAATGACCAGCCATTCCACTTATAAATCATGATTTTGACGTGCGTTAGTCCATGTTCCTCATTCAGACCTTAGTCTACCTCAAACCCCTCCCCTCCACAGCCCCCCCCCCCCCTCTCTCTCCTGCTTCAGCTGCTTAAATCAAGTTGATTCTGTTATTCAGGCCTTCCTGTGGTTGGTAGTCTGTACATCCGGGGATGTGGGGGTGGGGGTGGGGGTGGGGGGGGGTTAATGTTTTTATTGTTATTTTATTGTTTCAAGCCGTAACAAATGACCAGACACTACACTACAAGGGTTTCCGTTGACTTCCATTGTGTAACCCATCTCACGGTGAGGATTTCTGATCCTTAAGTGCATGAGATGTGACGTGAGGTCGAAACCCTGGTAGTTATTCCCCAGAGCAGTGGTTTCAAAACTTACAGGACCTTGGCCCCTTACAACAATTAAGCCTCCTGCTGTGTACCCCCTATACTTCTCATCTGATGTTACATATGAAGACAAGACAGTGTTATTAACTATATTTAAGGTCCTGTACCCCTTACAAAAATTGACCCTCCTGCTGTGTACCCCCTCTACCTCTCATCATCTGATGTTACATATGAAGACAAGGACAGTGTTATTAACTATTTAAGGTCCTGTACCCCTCAGACATGTAACCTCCTGCTGTGTTACCCCCTCTAGCTCTCATCTGATGTTACGTATAAAGGCAAGGCAGTGGTATTAACTATTTAGCTCTTTGTTCAGCCTCGTAGAAAGCACTCTCATATTTCAAACAAGTGATATGCACATCAGCCCAACCACAATATGAAGGACTTCTCTGGAAAAATAAAATATACAATTATTTGAAGTCATGAGAATAAATGTCTGTCTTCTTCTAAATGAGTGACCCATTGAAGCAAAGTAGGGGTGGCTATGTGTTGCTTTATTGTTGACACAGAGAGGCTGTTATAGTCAGGTTTTCTTCACCATATTTGGATTCACATTTTAAAGTATCGCAATAGAAAATGTTGATGGAAACGGCCAAAATTCGAATCAACTTCCTCTGATTCCCATAAAGTTGATTTGCTCGCTTGAGGTGGTTTTTGACTGATTCAAATCGAGTTCATTCGCAAAAGCGGAGATGGAAACAACTTTGCCGAATCAATTCTGACGTAGCGAACTTTGACCTCAAATATCTTACGCCGTCGGCTTCTTCTCGAGCGTTCCTATGACCGGAAAAACATGGCTTATTTCCCCGGACGATATCCGTCATCGCTGACGTAGTTTGTTCGCTCCAACTAGTTGACGGAAACACAACTAATTTGCATTTAAAAGTTCAAAAGTTTACTTAAAATTCGCTTTGACTGTTAGATGGAAACCCAGCTACTGTGCATACCCCTGGGGATACACGTACCCCAGTTTGGGAATAGCTGCCCCAAGGGAGTAACCAGACAACCAGGCAATTTGCCCAGGAGACGCTGGTTGACAGCCCGGGAGTGGAGCCCTGGACCCCTGGTTCCTCACACACAATGGGCATTGAGTGAGAACACGCGCTCATGAACTTGAATGACTTTTTTCCTTTTTCGTTCTTATTTAATAGTAAGTGTATTTCATTCCCCCCTCGCTGGTTTAGGTTTTTCTTTTCAGTTGGCCGTGGCTTCCGCCTTCATGATTACTTTGTCTCTGCTGCTAGAACCCGAGAACGAGCGAGAGAGAGAGAGAGAGATAGTCCTAGCTTTCAGAATGAAGCTAGGGGAGAGAGAGAGAGAGAGAGAGAGAGAGAGAGAGAGAGAGAGAGAGAGAGAGAGAGAGAGAGAGAGAGAGAGAGAGAGAGAGAGAGAGAGAGAGAGAGAGAGATAGTCCTAGCTTTCAGAATGAAGCTAGGGGGAGAGAGAGAGAGAGAGAGAGAGAGAGAGAGAGAGAGAGAGAGAGAGAGAGAGAGAGAGAGAGAGAGAGAGAGAGAGAGAGAGAGAGAGAGAGAGAGAGAGAGAGAGATAGTCCTAGCTTTCAGAATGAAGCTAGGGGGGAGAAAGAGAGACAGACAGAGAGAGACAGAGACAGAGAGAGAGAGAGAGAGTCTTATACACCTCTATGTAATTAAAATCAGCGTACGAGTGTCTCTGAATAAGACCCACCAGTGTGCTGAGAATATCGACGGTTTGACAATGCGTTGACAATACGTGGAACAGGCAGAATTAAGCCCCCCCTCCCTCCCTTTCATACCTGGAGTCCTTATTATGTTCTCAGCTATCTCTCGCTGAGCTTACTTTTGTGTGCAGGCATAATGACTTAATCTGAGCTCTCCCTGGGCGGACTACTATATGTGCCGAAGGCAGGAAAGCATGACTTTTTTTTTACAAAGCTTTGAATGTGGGGGGTGGTTTGTATTAAATTGATGAGCATTGTGGGAAATGATTTATTCTACTGTGTTGACTTGTGTCACCGCCTGCAGTTCAGTTCAGTTCAGTTTTCTGTTTTTGTTTTTAATACCAGAGACGCACGCGGCACACATAACGGATGGACCGGTGGTCGGTTTTATGGTAATTTATGATGGTAATCGATTGTTTTATGGTAATTGATGATGCCGCTTTTATTTTTGGCTGTGTCTGCATTTTTTTTTTCATCCCTTGTTGCTGGCGATAAAAAATGACACATCACTCCCCCCCTCACCCCCCCTCCCCCCCCTCCTCCCCCCTCCCTCCCCTCCTCCCCCCCTCCAGAACTCTTTGCCCACTCTCTGTATGTTTGCACGGTCATCCATTCATTCCAAAAACAAGCAAACAACGCCGCCTCACAGAAACATAAAACACACCCAAAGGCACGCATTCGTCAATAGACTCCAAGCAAGCAGCTGCACATGAACAAATATTATTTTTGCAATAACATTTGCCAGATTCCATAACAAATGTGTGATTACTTAATGGAGGAGGACAGGATTGCCTGCTAGTCTCCCCCTGTCTCCCCCTCTAGTCTCCCCCTGTCGCAGCACGCCGGGTTGGGCTGGTTTTGCCAGGTCATTTAAGAACTCTGCATCAGACTGCTGTCTGGCAGGCATACGGGAGGGCCCTTATCGGGCCCCCCCCCCCACGGAAACACTCGGCCAGGACAGAGGCCCATCGATGGGGGAGGATAAGGAGCCGTATAGCTGGAATCCCTCTTGGACTCAATTACCTCAAAGTACCTCAAAGTTCAGCGAGCAGCCCGGCTCATTATGAAGGACCGCTAGACGGGGCAAAGCGGACGAGTCAGCACGTATCTCGCTCCGCTAACAACCCGCCGTCGAGAGGACGCCGACCGTACAACACTCAGTGAGAGTGATGCGGGCGCTGCAGGAGAATGGGAGCTAAATACTTGTTTATTTCTTGCCGGAGGTATAGGAGAGGGGCCCCCGCAGAATTTGCGACTCGCAAGGTCATTTCCACGGCTGCTGTTTGTCTGCATCGGTGCTTAACACGTCCGCCATTAGCTCCTAATGCGACATGGAGGAAGAAGAGGAGGAGGAGGAGGTTCTGTATTGGAAGACCAGGGTTTTCTTAATGGTGTCCATTTATTTTATTGGGAGGGCCGATAGAGGGTGGCGGCCAGCCAGGATGCCTGCCCTCGCTAAGCGGCGTGGTGAGAGGATAAAACACGAAATAGGCAAATCATGGACGGCTGCCATTTTAATGGATGAGGCCTCGTGAATGGAATCACAAAATATGTGTGTGCGTGTGCGTGTACTTGCACGTGCACGCGTGCGCGTCTGTGTGTGTGTGTGTTTTGCTAGTGGGGATAAAATTGACAGGAAGGACACGTGTCATGATTCTTTAATCATTGCTGTGTGTGTGTGTGTGTGTGTGTGTGTATATGTGTGTGTGGTATTGTTTCTTTGCGTGTGTTGACCTTGATACACACGGCAGGCAGTGTGAGCATATGTGTGTCATCTCCGGTTAGAGGATGGACCACGCTTTTGATATACTAGTCGATACGCTCAATGCTGCACCTTCCTTTGGGGAAACTCATCGGAGGGGAGGAGGAGGGGGGGGGGGGGGGAGCACTTGCCGATATCCACGCCCGCAAGCCCCCTAGGCGTCGTCCGTTAATAATTCTAAACAAACAAATAAATGTAATTTTACTTGTAAGCTGTTCGTATGAATGTCTTCACAGAAAAAAAAAATCACGTGTTTTCTCTGTGTCATCTCGACACATTTCCGTACAACACTGACGCCGCACACACGGGTTCCGTCGCCAGCGTTCTGTTTTAGTTTGTAAGAGAGTACAGTCAAAACAGCAAAGCCACGCAGCAAAGAGCCACTGATCGTTCACCAGCGCTGAATTGCCTCTCTTCTCCCTCCCACCAATTGCTGATAACCATAATGTTCCTCAAAAAAAATGTTCCTCACAAATGTAATTAGTTTTCCTCCAAAGTGGCGGCGGGACGACCTGCAGTGACCTGCGGAGTGTATATCAAGCTAGACAGAACAGCGACCACATCCAAGATCCAAGAGCCAGACAGACAGAGAACGGCTGCCTGGCCCAGTTTTGTAAATAGTACACTCATCGCACATAATCTGCAAACTGCAGCCTCTGTTCAAAAGAAGCGTTTTGTGGAAGCAAAGTGTGTGTGTGTGTGTGTGTGGAAATACACGGTAAATGGACTGCGTTTTTATACGGTGCTTTTGGTAGACAGTGTGACCACTCAAAGGGATACACACATTTTTTCCGCCTGTTTTCCCCGCCAGGCAGAATAGTGTCTCGACTACTACTGGCTCTTAGGCTCTTTGACTTGTCCAAAAGGAACCGGGTTTGATCCCGTTTTTGGATAGAAAAGAAATGAAATGAAATCCAAATTCCGCTGACGTAGAATGAATGCGACATCATTAATTAGTG
>CM051020.1:5873688-5903688 GCA_027704905.1 Muraenolepis orangiensis
AAAACAAACAAAACGTCATAAACCGGTGACTCATGCACATGAAGGACTGTGGCATTCCAGGTATTGGTGACCACGCTCTACGCACGCACACACACACACACACACACACACACACACACACACACACACACCACACACACACACACACACACACACACACACACACACACACACACGCACACACACTCACACGCAAGCACAGTGTGTTTGAGTACTCTGCCTGTTATTCTAATGAGGTGTAGCAGCATGCCATAATGGAAGGCCTGCTGGCAGGCTGTATCCGTACCACATCATTAACTGAACAGGAGACTGACGGACTGACCTCATAACCACACCACCTCATCACCACTTCATAACCACAGCACCTCATCACCTCCTCATGACCACATCACCACCTCATAACCACACCACCTCATCACCACTTCATAACCACACCCCCAACACCTAATAACCACATCATAACCACCTCATAACCACACCCCCAACACCTAATAACCACATCATCACCACCTCATAACCACATCACCACCTCATAACCACCTCATAACCACACCCCCAACACCTAATAACCACATAACCACATCACCACCTCATAACCACATCACCACCTCATAACCACCTCATAACCACCTCATAACCACACCCCCAACACCTAATAACCACATAACCACATCACCACCTCATAACCACCTCATCACCACCTAATAACCACAGCAGCAGCTAAGGGAGGACTAGAGAGTAGGTCAAACCACCTCCTGGGCTCTGTGTGTGTTACGAGATATTCTACCTTCTAATTTATTTGTTAGTTAAATAAGCTGTCTGTGTGTGTGTGTGTGTGTGTGTGTGTGTGTGTGTGTGTGTGTGTGTGTGTGTGTAGACAAGATTACAATGAAATGATAAAGCCTCAGTCACCCTTTGAGAGCAGGTTGCATTGTGGCTGCACGATGGATTACAGCATTGTGGGGCCTGAATTATTGATCGATCACCGCTTGGACGGAATCACGCTAACGTAGCATATAGCGCTGCTGCCGCGGTATCCCACTTCATCCTGCGCCCCTGGGCTGCTCATCCCCTCCCCCCCGGGGGACACACACAGCATATGGAGAGGCTTGTTGTACATGCAGAGGAAAGCCTTTATTCGCTCGGGCTCTCTCTTGGGCCACAAAGATTAAAACAATTCATTTGAATTAAGGAAAGAGAGAGAGAGAGAGAGAGAGAGAGAGAGAGAGAGAGAGAGAGAGAGAGAGAGAGAGAGAGAGAGAGAGAGAGAGAGAGAGACAGAGCAGACACAGACAGACAGACAGACAGACAGACAGACAGACAGACAGACAGACAGACAGAGGGAGAGGGAGAGGGAGAGAGAGAGAGAGAGAGAGAGAGAGAGAGAGAGAGGGTGGTGTGACTGCAGGCAGTGGATTACTACACAATGGAAGAATGTGTTTTGCACAGGACATAAGGTTTGGTCGGTCTTCTGCTGTGTGTCGCCAGATATGAGCCCACACACACACGCACGCACGCACACGCACACACGCGCACACACGCACACACGCACGCACACACATCAAACTGTTCAAGGTGTGTTTTTAATTGAGAACAGCTGTGCTCTACATTTGCAATAGATGTCTCGAGCATTCGAGTGTGTAGCTAAGCAACAGCCGAAGAACAATGAATTCATTATTTGGAGAATTGGACTAAAGTGTATTTGTTTTCTTAGCATTTGCTAATTTTGAAAATAAAATGAAATAAATAAAATAAATACAATAAATAAAATAAATAAAATAAATAAAGAATATGTATATATCAATTATTCGATTTTAAGAAATATTTTTGAAAACAGGCTCGTTGGCAGCACAATGCAAACTGTATTCTAATGACCATACAATATCGAGGTGTGTTTGTTTTGTGTCTTTCTCTCCAGGCACCAGCATGACGATGAGCCTCATCCCGCGCGCACAGACGTTCCCCAGCTTCCTCTCCGCTGAGCTGGAAGACGACGTCAGCCCACGCCGAGGAGGAGGAGGAGGAGGAGAAGGAGCGGCGCTGTCGCCCTCTAGTGGCTACGATTCCAGTTGCAGCGCCGGGCTGCGACAATGACATGCCGCCGCGATGCCATGAACCAAACCCGGACACTTTTACTCTACCACTTTAGAGAAAGGCTGTAGAAATATGTATAGTGACATGTGTAATATACCATTTCATGTCAAAAACCTGTCAAAAAAAAACATATGGTGGTGTCAAATATACGGAGGAGCAGTAGCCCGCACATGCACACACACACACACACAATTTTACACACACACACACAATTTTACACACACACACACACACACACACACACACACACACACACACACACACACACACACACACACACACACACACACACACACACACACACACACACACACACACACACACACACACACACACACACACACAAAAGGATGGTACCTGTGTGTTTGTCAACAGCTGTAGCATCACATAGTGCACCAAAATAATCCACTTAATGTAGTCAATCAGTGACTATGTTCAGTTTTATGTTAAGCCATTCTATCCATGAACGTCCTCATCACACATACCATTTTCCTAAAATAAAAAATAGATACTCTATAAAGGGATGGGCAGAACAGAATGTGCAGACGAACCAGTTATTGTTCTAAAATGAGTCATTAACGTACTGCACCGGACGCCCACCAGAAATGTGGAGTCCCGTCATTTATAATTAGCAGTTCTGCTGGTGTGAATAGAACGCACCGTTTTCAGGATTCGGTTAAAAGGTGTGGCTGACAGATACGATCGTACGATACAGACCCCCCTCAAACACACTTTTTAGGCCAACCCCAGTGCACGATGAAGAGAGAGAGCTGGGTCATTTCCAGTTGCTATAAGCAGATTGCTTATTATTGCATTATTTTCCTCCTCTTCACATTCCAAAAAACGCGAAATAATGTAAATAATATGCCATGTCTACTACCAAGTGAAGCGCTGACGATATCAAAAGGGGATGGGAGATCACGTTGATATTCCCATGGATAATCCATCTAATTCGATTTGATCTCTGCCTTCTCTACACTGTCATGTATAGAGAGGGAATGTCACAATATTTTGATTGGCATTTTGAAGTATGGCATTAGAAAATGTTGATGGAAAGGGCCAAATTCTAATCAACTTCTTCTGATTCCCATGAAGTTGATTCGCTCGCTTGAGGTGGGATTTGACTGATTCTTATAAAGTTCATTCGCAAAAGCGGAGATGGAAATAACTTTGCAGAATCAATCCTGACGTAGCGAACTTTGACCTCACGTGTCTTACGCCGTCGGCTTCTTCTCGAGCGTTCCTATGACCCGAAAAACACGGCTTATGTCACCGGCGGGATATCCGTCATCGCTGACGTAGTTTGTTCGCTCCAAACTGGCTTCGCTTCGACAGTTAGAATGGAAACCCAGCTACGACTGTTGAATTGACATACTGTACGAACGAGAATCGTTATTTTTCGATGTTGAATCTGATTCTCACCATGAAGTGAATACCTAGTGTATGCCCTCTCCTCCCCGCGCTGCCGCAGCTCAACTGTAAGAGTAAGAAGTGCCTTCCGCCGTAGACCGTAGTCAGTGACCTAAACCTAGACCTAGGCCTCCACGTTGGGCCTCTTATAGTTTAGCACTGAGAATAGCAGGTTTGTTGATTTATTTGTTTTGTACTACTTCATACCGTTACTGTTTGAAAAGATTCATTGTGTGAGATTAGGATTCGGGTGTGCCATAGGAAAATTAGGAAAATCTTAAAAAGAAAAACATGAACAGGTAACATTTTCACTGTAGCAATGACTTAACACTTCCCTTTTCTCTCCACAGACCAAATGGGTGGGTGAGGGTTGGGTTTTTATTCTTTCAAAAACGGCTGCATCGTGAAACGTTTGAGCTGCGGTTAGCGTTTGCAAATACTTCCGCGAAGGCTTTGGAAATTCTGCCTTGAATTCTTTAAAAAAAAAAAGTGAAGGAAGGAGTGATTTAAAATCACCGAAACACTTTGAGTCGAAGACGGAAAAAGACAATCAGCCTGAGGGGTTTCAACTGTCACACTTGATCACTTAATTTATTCTATTAACTATTTGTTGTTTAGTTTGCTTTTGTTTCGGGTTAGATGTTTGTTGCCAAGAGGATACAATTCTGGTAGACCTTGACAATAAAATGTTATTTTTTCGTAAATCGTATTATTATTCGATAATACATATCGTGTCAATAAATTGAACATTTAAGCTTTTCCATCCACAGAGATAAAGGGCCCTTCTATGAAAGGCTGATGTATAGTATTGTCATGTTACTTCAGACAAACTATTGTAGCGAGGTCGCATTTCCTTTCATGTTCAGATGGAAGATTTAAAACTTTTAAAATGTATTGTGCTAGTAAGATACTACTGAAAAAAGACTGAAGGAATTCCTAATTGTTTGTCATTTGCTGTTTCTTGTTTGTGTGTGTGTGTGTGCGTGTGTGTGTGTGTGTGTGTGTGTGTTCGTGTGTGTGTGTGTTTTAAGTTCAACGTAGCCGTGTGTAAAACCCCCTTTGTCGGATGTAGGTATGCACTTAAAATCACCTATGATTTCATTCTTGTCATGATTGTATGAGAAAAAAAAATATTTGTCAACTACACTTTTGTGTTACTGTCGTAATCTATGTTTTTAGCACTTTGAACCTGTGTTGGGGTTTACATTTTCACTCACTAAATGTACATATGTAATGTTTTTTTTTGGAGAATAAAAATAAATGTTCTATCATTGCATCCATTCATTCTGATGACCGACCCAACGACCCAAGCAGCAATAGCATAGTGTCCAAATGTCACATCCCCACTTAGAGTCTTAGTGTCCAATGTCACATCCCCACTTTAGAGTCTTTAGTGTCCACATGTCACATCCCCACTTTGGAGTCTTAGTGTCCAATGTCACATCCCCACTTTAGAGTCTTTAGTGTCCACATGTCACATCCCCACTTTAGAGTCTTTAGTGTCCACATGTCACATCCCTACTTTAGTGTATTTAGTGTCCACATGTCACATCCCCACTTTAGAGTCTTTAGTGTCCACATGTCACATCCCTACTTTAGTGTCTTTAGTGTCCACATGTCACATCCCTACTTTAGAGTCTTTAGTGTCCACATGTCACATCCCCACTTTAGTGTCTTTAGTGTCCACATGTCACAACCCCTCTTTAATGTCCACATGTCACATCCCCACTTTAGTGTCCACATGTCACATCCCCACTTTCGAGTCTTTAGTGTCCACATGTCACATCCCTACTTTAGAGTCTTTAGTGTCCACATGTCACATCCCTACTTTAGAGTCTTTAGTGTCCACATGTCACATCCCCACTTTAGTGTCTTTAGTGTCCACATGTCACATCCCCACTTTAGTGTCTTTAGTGTCCACATGTCACATCCCCACTTTAGAGTCTTTAGTGTCCACATGTCACATCCCCACTTTAGTGTCTTTAGTGTCCACATGTCACATCCCCACTTTAGTCTTTAGTGTCCACATGTCACATCCCTACTTTAGAGTCTTTAGTGTCCACATGTCACATCCCTACTTTAGTGTCTTTAGTGTCCACATGTCACATCCCCACTTTAGTGTCTTTAGTGTCCACATGTCACATCCCCACTTTAGTGTCCACATGTCACATCCCCACTTTAGAGTCTTTAGTGTCCACATGTCACATCCCCACTTTAGTGTCCACATGTCACATCCCTACTTTAGTGTCTTTAGTGTCCACATGTCACATCCCCACTTTAGTGTCTTTAGTGTCCACATGTCACATCCCCACTTTAGTGTCCTTAGTGTCCACATGTCACATCCCTACTTTAGTCCAAAAAAAGTAAAAAGACCTAATCCAGGAGGGTGATTGATAGGCAAGACAGAAATTAGTGCTCACAAATTGAAATGTGCTCAAACAGAGAGTTCATCCACATGGCATTGGGCTCACTGTGCTGGAACAAACGGTGTGTCGTTTTGCGAATGAACGTGTCTTCTCGAACTGATCTTTTCAGTGAACGAGAACAAATAATTTTTCAACAAACAAACAAAGTACTTGTAAAGGAAAGAACTGCCAGGCAGGCACCTTGGCCAGTGAGGCATGCTGTTGCTGTTAGCGAGCATATGATTGGCTGGAAAGTAAACCTGGGACTGAACGTATACACCTACAACGAACCAACTGGGAACGGGAGTCGGGACAAGCCAGAGCCGAGGGAGTGAGTTGGTGAGTGAGTGAACTGAACTAGTAAAGATCCACTGAACTAGAAAAGACGCACTGAACGAGAGACCTGTACGGTTGTTACTGAAATACACCATCTACTGGCGTAGTATAGTCTATATAGCCTACAGATTGTCGACAGTTAGCAGTAAACACAATACAATGTATGCACAATGCTACACTTTGATATGATCAGCGAAGCCATGTGGATAACAGCGGTTAAATGTCAAAGTTTGAGAGGAAAGAAAGAGCCATAGCGATAGCATGTGCCTGGGCACAAGGAGATAAGAGTGTAGGCTAATTTGTGCAACGCACAAACCCACAACAACACGGGACAGCTGAAGCCCACAGCCCAAATCAATCCAGTCAACAAGCAGCTCATGAAGGAGTAAAAATTACAATCCTAAAATCTAAATTTTCGATAGATTCGATTCAAATGTAGTGTCAGTGTGCACAGCACAAGTACAGTACATCAAAAGGAATGTGGCATCTAACCAGAGTGCAAATGTTACAGTGAAGTGCATGGTCATATATCATGTACAGTTGTTAAATAATATGTAAAAACAGTCGTTAAAAAACGACTACAAAAAACAGGTATAAATTACTTATAGAGTAGGTATGAGATATGTACAGAATTATTGGTGTATATATATATATACATATGCAGGGTATGCAGTTGTATCAAAAGATAAATATATAAATGTATACACAGCAGGTAGTGAGCAGGGATGTGTAGTTATATCAGCAGTTGATGGTTAAAAAATATATATACGGTAAGTACAGTAAAAAGGGTAAAAGGTATGTCAACAATAAATATATAAACTATAGGTAGAGAGTTATGATGATGAGTGCAAGGCTGTTGAAGACATTGATGGTGAAAGGGTATTGTCAGCAGAGTTCAGAATTCGTATTTTAGGCAGCAGGGGCTGTCATCGTGGTACAGAGTTCAGAGAAATGACATCTGAGTTGAAGAAGCTGTTCCTAAGCCTGCTTGACTTGGAACAAAGGTTTCTATAGCGCCTCCCGGAGGGGAGGAGGGAAAACAGTCCGTGGTTGGGGTGAGAGGTGTCTTCCACAGGGTTTTTTTTTCCTCAGACACCGTTTGTGGTGGGTAGTGTTTATTGCAGGGAGGGGTAATCCAACGATGTGTTGGGCGGTTTTCACCACCCTCTGCAGCGCTTTCCGGTCGGAAACAGTGCAGTATCGCACTGTGATGCAGTTGATGAGGATACTTTCAATGGCACACCGGTAAAAGTTCACCAGAATCTGAGGTGACAGATGGGCTTTCTTCAGTCTCCTCAGGAAGAAGAGACGCTGGTGAGCCTTCTTTACCAGTGAGGCAGTGTTGAGGGACCAAGAGAGGTCAGCGGAGAGGTGGACCCCCAGGAATTTGAAGCTGGAGACATGCTCGACCTCCGCCCGTTGATGAGGATGGGGGCGTGTGCGCCAGCTCTGGTCTTTCTGAAGGCCACGATCAGCTCCTTGGTCTTTTTGGTGTTGAGGGCCAGGTTGTTGTCAGCGCACCACACCACCAGGTGCTGGACCTCCTCCCTGAGGCCCACCACCGTTGTATCGTCTGCAAACTTGATGATGGTGTTTGTACCATGTACAGGAGTGCAGTCGTGGGTAAAGAGGGAGTAGAGGAGAGGGCTCAGCACACAGCCCTGGGGGACGCCGGTGTTCAGGGTGAGGGTGGAGGAGGTGAGACTGTCTAACCTGACTGGGGTCTGTTGGTTAGGAAGTCCAATAACCAGTTACAAATAGAGAGGTTAATGTCAAGATTCTTGGTTTCCATAAGGTCACCAAGTTTGCGGATGAGTTTGGAGGGGATGATGGTGTTGACTGCTGGGCTGAAGTCGATGAACAGCATTTTCACGTGGGTGTTGCTCTCATCCAGGTGGGAGAGAGCAGAGTGAAGGACTAAGGAGATGGCGTCATCTGTGCTCCTGTTCCCACAGTTGGTCTCAAATTGGCGTTTATCCAGTGAGGGTGAGAGGCCAGATTTGAGGTGAGCCAGGACCAGCCTCTTGAAGCACTTCATGATGATGGGGGTGAGTGCAACAGGGCGGAAGTCGTTAAGGCTCGCTGCAGAGGAGTGTTTTGGCACTGGCACAATGGAGGTGGTTATAAAGCACGCTGGGACAACTGCCTGAGCTAGTGACATGTTGAAAATGTCAGTAAGGACCTCGTCAGTGCTCAGTGCAGTTCCTGAGCACGCGACCGGGGATGCCATCAGGACCAGCTGCCTTATGCGTATTTGTACTGCTCAGTGCCGCACACACGTCTGTGGGGGAGAGGGTGAGGGGTTGGTGGTCAGCGGGGCCATTTCGGGGCCGTTCTTGGTTGTCCCGGTCGAAACGGGCAAAACAATTATTGAGCTTGTCAGGGAGGGATGAGTCAGTCAGTTGTTGGATGGTTTGTAGTCCGTAATGGCCTGGATGCCCTGCCACATGCGTCGGGGATCAGAGTTGTTGAAGTGGTCTTCAACCCTACGTTTGTGGATGAGCTTGGCCAGCTTGATGCCCTTGTTCAGGTTAGCCCTGGCTGAACAGTAGTCCTGTTTATCGCCCTACCTAAAAGCAGCGTACACCTTTAGGAGTAGGCATCTTCTGGTTGGGGAATGTTGTGATCTGTTTGAGGGTGGTGACAGTGTCAATGCTGGAGTTTATATAGTCCAAAACAGAGGAGGCGTAGGAGTCGATGTCGGTGTGGGTGTCCAGGGAGGACTGGGAGGCAAACAGACTCCAATCGGTGTGTTGAAACCGGTTCTGCAACTCAGTCTGCTCCCTCAGGCCACACTTTGACTGTCCTAACGGTGGGCTTCACACACTTGATGAGTGCCGTGTACTTAGGCAGCTTGAACAAAAAGACATGATCACTCTGTCCGAGGTGGGGGAGCGGGACGGCTTTGTAAGCATCCGCCTTGTTGGTGTAAACATGGTCTCTCTCTAATGTTCTCTCTCCTCTTGTAGAGCAAGAGACATGCTGGTAACATTTGCGGAGCACAGTCTTTAAGTTGGCATGATTGAAATCGCCTGTAATAATAAAGGCTGCCTCTGCATGGGATTTCTGCTGTTAATAGCAGAGTAACGTTCCTTCATAGCTAGCTTAGTGTTAGCATCTGGAGGTATGTAAGCCGCAGTTATAATGGTGGCTGTAATTTCCCTGGGTTGGTAAAAGGGTCTACATTTAACCATTGGGTATTCCACGTTAGCAAAGCAGTGGCTCTCGATGGTGGTAGTGTCTGTGCACCAAGCCTTGTTAATGTAAATGCACAAACCTCCACCCCTGGTTTCACCGGAGCCCTCAGCTGATCTGTCTGCTCTGTGTAGAGTGAGCCCCGTTAGCTCAATAGCACTGTCGGTGATTCTGCTGTGAAAATCGATTTATGGTTCATAATGGCCGTAGTTTTGTTCGTCAGAGACCGTACGTTGGCGAGGAAAACGCTGGGTAGCAACGGGAGATATGGATTAGCTCTTAGCTTAGCACATAGCCCTACGCGGCTTCCTCTCCTGTGTTTACGTTTTCTCTGCGGGTGATGAGTCCCGTCAGCCGGCCGTGCTTTGGTGAGATTCACCAGAGTTTCAGCGTGGAGTTGAAGATCAAAAGCAAGACTGTTCTGTGTGAACAGACTTGTTAGGTATATTACCGCTAACTTGCAAAAACTGGTCAGACGCTGGGCGTATCTGGAGGATTGAATCCTCTTTATTGGTCACATACATGCACACACACACAGTGAAATTCATTTTTGTTTTGATAGACAGCTGCCCAGGGAGCAGTGTAAGGGGTCTGGTGCCTTGCTTAAGGGCACCTCGGCAGTGACCAGGTGTTTATGGGACTTGAACCGGGGACCTTCCGGTTCCCAAGCCAAGTCCCAAGTCCTAACAGACTGAGCTATCCTGCCGCCGCGCTTCAGTGTCCCCCTAGTGAAACTAAACCGTTGTTTGGTGGCCACATTCGTCCGGATTGTTCCGTCAAAAGCACACAAAAGAAAAGTACCGGCGGATGTTTCTCTTGGATCGAGTTTGGCCGCAACCTTAAACTTAAAAAAAGTTTTACAGACGTCTGTATGGCGCCTGCTTACACTACACTAAATGCAACTTGCCTCCTGGGGGGAGGGAATGGGCAGTAAGCATTCCATTGTACTTTGCATCGCCACGCAAATACAAACCAAGACAAACAGTGTGTGTGTGTGTGTGTGTGGTTTATTACAGAGGCACCGCCACACAGGTGAGCTTAAATTAAGAGCCAATAGGTAAACGGAGTACAGTATATTTATTTTTTATACTAAAGTGTTTTAGAAAATTCATACTTCGGGAGGGAAGTAAGCATTCCGTTGTACTTGTTGCAAATGGCAAATACGAATATTGAATATTGAAAAGCTGCTGATTTTACAGATAATAACCCACTCCATCAACAATTTTCTTATTTATTTTTTTGGATTGCGTTACGACGTCAAACCCGGGATACTGCATTCAATAGGGTTGAACTAAAACACTTCATACTCAAATATATTATAACCAGATTTCTTCTTTATGATGACCGATCAATACCTTTTAATATCCCCACCTACCCGCTATCTGCAATCTAATTAAGGTTACATAGGGCTGGATTTGATAACACAACACACTCCGCTCAAGTAATGTACTATCACACACAGCTTCATTTGAAGCCAGTTGTCGGGTTATCAAACTCTGATTTATTTTCCTCATGTACAGTACAATAAAGCCATCAAAAAAAAAACCACTATTGAACATACACTATAAATATGATACTTACTCCCCACCCCATCGGTATTGGTGATATCCATCTCCTTGGCTGCTATATCGGCTGCCGGAGGATTCTTCCTCTGCCACATTGATTGGGTAATTTCTAGGGGAATAGCAAAACTTCTGGAGGGAGACTGACACACAGCCCGGGTCGGAAGTTTATAGTATAATAGTGTTTTAGAAAATTCATACTGGGGGAGGGAATGGAGAGAAAGCATTCCATTGTACTGGCAAATCTAAATCTTGAATCTCTGAGTCTTCCAGATATTCTACTGAAGTAAACCACATTTGTGCGTAGTGGATGAAGTATTCAGAAGTACTTACACACCGTCTTATGCCGTGTTGATGTGAAACCTATTAGCTTACAGAGATCTCCACCCAAACAGGATTGGTCTAAATCAAATATGAGGTGAAATCAGAAAATCAGACAATTAATGTAGTCTGATTTGTGAGACTATATCAGGTCACTTCACGCATATACATCTATTTTTTTTTTAATATATTTTTATTTATACATATATATATATATATACACACACACACATTTACATTACAACAATTATGCATTACTATGCCGTGAAAACTGATTTACATTGGGTCAGGGTGTTTTTACGATCTGGACCTTTTAACTACCAAGCCATGATTTGCACGTGACGTTTGATTTACGGCGAGCTGGTGGTGCTGGGTTAACAACAACCTCAACAGAGACTCCCTTCCACTGGGAACCCAGTGAAGCCACATAGGACCGAGAGGAATACTGATGAAAAGATGATATCTTGTCGTCAACAACAAAAAAAAAATAATAATCATTAATCATAGAGGGAATAAAAACAAGAAGGAACAGTTTTTGATTCATGGCAAAAACAAAACATTAACGACGGGCATAGTAATGATAATGAAAAATGTAATGAAAAAAAACCATTTATCACAAAGTAATCATTACTACATCTCCCCGTCCTAAAATATTCCAACAGCAGAATAGACCGTATTCATGGCTATCATTTAGCAACGTCATCCTTTTTTCATTTTTTTTTAGCTCACAAGCACAATGTGGATGCTTGTTACATCCAATAATAGGAGAACTGCCATGACAGACAGACAGACAGACAGACAGACAGACAGACAGACAGACAGACAGACACACCTCAACGAGCAGCATTGTGGCTCGATGCGTGTGCACGAGCCGAAAGTGACACAAAGTGCACGTTTCCGCACGCCGGGTTATCCCGCATTTTCCTCCGCGGGTCGGACGCAAGGTAGTTCTCAAAGTAGTTTGTCGCCAACGGGGCCCCCTGCTGGTTGGACTGTTTGGAGCGGTGGGAAAGATTGGTCAGAAGGTTGTATGGTCGGTTGTGAGCGGTTCTACTTCAGGGGCAGAAACTGCGCTGCAGTCTTTTTACCGTATTTCAAAAGAGAAAGAGAAAGTAAGAAAAGATAGGGTAGTGTTGACATATTACGGTGGTTAAATATGGCGTTTTTTTTTTTTTACCTGTTTCTGATTTTTGACAACGTATTCTGCTCTCATGTTTCTTTTCCTGGACAAGAAAGAAGCGACACAATGGTTATGACGACAAGGTTATGAGTGACAAAATACATGTGAATATGTTGTGCATGTTGTGTGAATGTACACAACATTAAAAACAGAGCTTAATTCGGTACGGTTATCCCCAGCCGCTAACACACGGCAACCTCCGAGACGCACAATCTAAGCGATACTCTGATGACTAGCTCCCCCAGCCTCGCTCTGGGTTAATGAGGGGATGGTTCATTTACTGAAACCTCATCACACTTTTTTTCCCAGGGAATGCTGAGTTGGTACAGATCCCTAACCTTCCATGGGTCAGCACTAACACACACACACAATGATTCACCAACGAATCACAGAGGAATCATTACGATATCTCCCAGTAAAAAGATATTAACTGGAATAGACCGTACTCTGTCATTTGGTAACGCAATCCATTTTTAGCTCACAAAGGGCAATGTTGACGCTTGCTTCATCTCTAAATGGGAGAAATGCCATGACACACGTGTCGGTTGCACATGTAACAGTGAGCATCCCGCACCGGGCTCGAACTCACGACCTCGGCCACGGGAGGCGATGTTCCGACGTGAGAAGCTAAAACCCACTAGGCTCTAGCTTCATCGCTGGAACGTCTTTTCGGGTTTACCACCACCAGTGAGTTTTACCACTGCAAAGTACTATCCTGCTGGTCACACACACACACACACACACACACACACCCACCACTGGGCTTTGTGGCCACGTGACGAAGCAGACACACTGTGCATGTTTCCATACACTGGGTTATCCAACATCTTCCTCTGCTGGCCAAACGCACGGACTTTTGCATTGTAGTTAGTCTCCAACGGCGCCCCCTGCTGGTTAGACGGTTGGAGCGGTAGAAAGATGTTAGAAGGCGCAGGATAGGATTGGATTGGTCAGTTGCGAATCAAATTCTAAATATCCTATTTCATTTTTTCATTTAAAACTGGGCCAGTATCGGTTCATCAAGCCACTGCTGCCCCACAGACCCTATTTAAGGAGAATTACTTTATTATGAAAGAAAATCAAGGTAATTTTATAATAATATAATACACATATGTATAATTATTGTAATAATTTAGCCTGTGCTTTTCATATAATTTTAATTGGCTTTCTAGGAACACAACGTGACATAAATAGAACATCAAGAGATGAATTAACTGCCAAATTAACAAACAAATGATTTGGCAACAGCCATGGGTGATGCCACATCCTGTATTCGTCACTTGTTGCCTCATGGAATGCGACGTCAGCCGATTACCCAAGTATGCAACTGTGTTGCACATAGGCCATCACTTAAAAGGCTGCAGGTCTCGTGTGTTACGAGATGTTTTATTTTTTGATCTTATTTTAAGTCGTCGACCAAGTGTCTTTCGGTGTGACGACACCGGGCCCATGCAACCGTTACTTAAGGGCGGAGTGCGATTCATTTCGAGATTTACGTCTCGCACACACGGAAAACCAGTTGGAGACCAATTGACAAAATGCGTCCACCCAGAGTGATGGAACTCCAGGTTGACATGCCAGTACGGTGGCTGCAATCGCGTTGGGTTCCGTAACTCCTGGGTTAAGCCGCTTAGAGACGTGGTTCATTTGAAAATCTCTCCCCTTTCCTCATCTCCCTTTAAAAAGCAGCCCAGTAGCCAGTTAGTTGCACATGAAGCAGAAATAAAAAGCGCGGGGAGCAGCCTTACTGTACAGTACAAGCTTAGAGATACGTCAGTAGCTCAGGGGAGCAGTAAGGGTTAGGGTGTCTTGCTCAAGGACATCGACAGTGTTTGAACCAGCAACCTTCCGGTTTGGGAGGCGACCGCTCTACCTCCTGAGCTACTGTCGCCCCGCTGCCGACAAGATTAGGTCTTCTAATTGTTTTTGAAGCCCCTTCTCTAGCTTGGCTATTCCCAAACAAGGCTACGTGTACCCCATTTGCAGGCTGTGTGATAGGCTGTTTATAGCGTCCTATAACTTGAGATCAACAAACCAGGATTATGTCTATGGTTGGAGGGTAGCCAACACAATTCCCAGAGAGGAATTACAGTACGTTAAAGCAGGACGAACACCCGTTGTCTCGGGTAACTCAACATAATGAGGGCGTGTTTGATTGGCAGATCATCGATCACATGATAAAGGCGTTATTATAGCGGCGTTGGATCGATCGGTCGTTGCGTCTCTAGTAAATATGGCGTTTTACCCTCGTCTGTTGTTTGACGTTTAGGTAATCCCCTCTCCTGTTTCTCTTCCTAAACAAAAAGAAGCGACACACGTTGAGGACAAGGTTATGAGTGACCAAAAAAAAAACACGTGAATATGTTATGCATATGAATGTACACGACAATAACCCCCCCCCCCCCCCCCCCCAAAAAAAAAAAAAAGAAATTGGATCAAAATGAACGAATCCGTCTCCTACTTCATTAGCGTTGGGGAATAGCTTAACTCTGTACAATTATCCCCAGCCGCTAACACACGCCAACCTCCGAGACGCACAATCTAAATTATACTCTGATGACTGGCTCCCCCAGCCTCACTCTGGGTTAATGAGGGGATGGTTCATTTACTGAAACCTCATCACACTTTTTCTCCAGGGAATGCTGGCTGAGTGGGTACAGAGCCCTCTCACTGTCCAGGGGTCAACACACACACACACACACACACACACACACACACACACACACACACACACACACACACACACACACACACACACACACACACACACACACACACACACACACACACACACACACACACACACACACACACACACACACACACACACACACACACACACACCTAGTTCTCGATACGTTTGTGACGTATTGAGTGTTGTCGAAGGGGCTCCAACTGTGTATGAGCGTAGTGGACATAGTAGCAACTATTTACGAACTTCATGGACAGGCTCGGACGGGGAGGGGGCTCTAGAACTTTGAGCCTGCTCAAAATGCAAAATGTTCTGCAATCAGACGGATTGACAACGTACTTAAAACGAGATAGACGGACTACGAATGGAATTGCCGTACGTACGTCGAACCTACTAAGGACGTGTTACGACGTGGTGCAGTCGGACATCAATATATATATATATATAACTACTTTGGTGTGATGGGGGCATAACCAAGCAGCAGCTCTGGAACACAATTCTGTTTTGGTTTAAGGTACAATGGGGCTGATACAATTCAGATACAGGTCGTCATGGAGCAGGTTTGGGTCACCTTGCTCAAGGATGCCTCCAGGTAGGCTGGGGACGTGCTGTGCGATACAAACCCAGTACTATTATTACCACTGTGAGTCAAACTCCCTGGCAACTGCACCACAATGCTGCCCCTTTCCCTTTTACTAAGCCAACAATAGCCTGTCATACCTGTGACTCAATTAAAGAGTTCAAGTTAATGCAAAGTACCTGTATCTGGCCAGTAGAACCGAGAACACGGAGAGCAGGAGGAGAAAGCAAGCGGCACCACTTCCGATGTAAATATACATCATATAGTCAGACAGGTTAAATCCATCTGGAGACAAAAACAAATCAGAGAGGGCATATCAGATCACACAGGATGTAAGTGCACTGTGATATAATATTGGTATGGTACTGTTGCTAGAGATTGCTTGATCATCTATGTGTTTGGATAAGGTGAACACATTCAGGTTCCAAGTGTGTTCCGGTGTGAACCACCCACCCACCCACACACCCACCCCCCCCCCCCCCCACACACACACACACACACACACACACACACACACACACACACACAGGAAGTTTGTTCATGTACACAATGAGGTGTTAGGTGACATTTCCTGAAATCTATCAGAGACAGTGCAAACCTTTTATTATTTTGTTTGTGTGGGGGAGGGGCAGTCACACACACAAATGTGTCACAATGTGTGTGTGTGTGTGTGTGTACGTGGCAAAGAGAGAACGAGAGCGAGAGAGAAAGTGTGTGTGTGAGTGAGTGAGAGAGGGTGTGAGTGAGAGAGAGTTTTGGAGAGTGTGTGTGTGTGTGTGTGTGTGTGTGTGTGTGTGTGTGTGTGTGTGTGTGTGTGTGTGTGTGTGTGTGCGGCGGGCGAGGCCCACCCACCCGGGAAGCGCACGGTGAGCTGCACGGTGACGGTGTGCGTGTGCTCCTCCTCCTCCTCCTCTTCCCCGACGACGAAGCGGCAGCGGTAGAAGCCGCCGTGCTCTGGTGTCACGCTCTGCAGCCGCAGGCTGCAGACGCTCAGGCTCTGCGTGCAGTTGACGCTCGCCCCCTCTTCCTCTTCCTCTTCGTCTTCCTCTTCGTCTTCGTCTTCCTCCCCTGCAGCCCTACCACGCGATGCCACGACGCTCCACAGGTAGCCGCGGTGGTCCTGGACGTACCGCTCCACCCAGACCCGCCGAACTGCGGTCCACATTCCGTTTGTGTTGTTGTTGTCGTCGTCGTGGGAACAGGGGAGGGTCACGTCCTCGCCGCTCATCGCCGTCACCTCCACGTCAGCCTCCGGCGGCTGGCCGTCATCTTCCTTCTCTATGGGGGGCAGGTCTGCGCGTGGGGGAAAGAGAGGAGGAGGAGGAGGAGGAGGAGGAGGAGGAGGAGGTGTGGATTATGTGAACAACTTGACGCATCTACAGAGATGAGTGGGGGGGGGGGGGGGGGGTCATTGCTCATTTCCTCTCATATTTCCCTACTTGTTTTGTTACCTCAGTTGGGGGAATACTAAAGTCAAAACTAACTGATGAACCTCGGATGATTTTAATTAAATTCATTGGCCGTTCTTTTTTTCCCCCCAATGACAAATGACTACTATTAATATTTTGGCATTCAGCAGACGCTTAGATCCACAGAAACTTGCAACAGTGAGCCAAGATACAGGCTAGGCAAGGCAGGGGATAGATAACAATAACCCTAGCGAGGTAGGGGTTAGAACCCTAACAAGGTAGGGGATATAACCCTGATCCTAGCAAGGCAGGGGGTAGAACCCTAACTCTACCAAGGTAGGGGGTAGAACCCTAATCCTAGCAGGGAAACTTGCTCGTGGATGCCTACAGGTTAGCCTAACTACAAATGACTAACTAACTCAAATAGGATTTAAATCTAAGTAAGGAGAACCAAAGCCCAACCCCACTGGCAGATTGCTTTGCATTAGATGACTCCCTCTCTCGGTCACCTACTGATTAAGTGTTGATTGGACACACCTGTCTGTGTCTGTCGCCCCCCCCCCCCCCCGCCGGCTTATTGAAACTGAATCGAAGGGGCACTTACAGGCAAACCTGACGCACCAGATGGTTTGTTACACGGAACCATCTGGGAAGTCGTCCTTTGAAACTGTTTGGAAAAGCTGGCACTTTGATTGGATGAACCATCTGTCTATCACAGGCTAACTTCAACCAATGAGTAGAGCAAAAAAAAAAAAAACCTCTCTTCATCTGCCTTCTTCATGGCCTTTCTTCTTGCTCTTCTTTCGATGAAGAAATAGTATGCGGTTCAGATAAAACAGTCGCTAACAGCAGCATCTCCGATGACGTCTTCAGCAGTCATCACACCAGTAGTTCCTCGTAGGACACCCATTGGTTCGAACCACTGTTTTTTTCGGCCACAAGTGGGAAACTTGAAGGCTGGCGAGATGGATTCTCACGTGAATGTGAATCCAGCTGCCTCTCAAGGCAAGACAGCTTGGTATCTGGGGGGGGGGGGGGGGGGGGGGTGGTATGGTTTCCCATTAAAGTGAAACATCCTAGCCACTACACTATCCACTCCTTCCGTTCTCTAAACACGAACAGAACTCCCGATCAGTCAGGTCTACCTTGGTCCTCCACCGTCACTTCCCGGGACCAGGTTCCCAGAGGGAAGGAGGTGACGGTGCAGTGGTACACGCCCAGGTCCTGGTGCGTGACGTTCGTCAGCACCATGCTGCCATCCAGGGGCGTAGCCCTGGTGTAATGGAAGACATGAACACATTATGATTAATGACACCTCACGCGACAAAAGTGGATCATCTTCTTTACTGTGATGGAGCATTAAAAATTTTTTTTTTTAAAAAGAGCCTTTGTACACCGTGTCCCCTTCGTCTCTTCAATTGAAAGGTTATATTATTTGACCAAAACATGCGTGTTGCCAATTGACTAGGTTCCAAGTGACTTGACTGGGAGAACCCGTGTAGGTTTTACCTTTTAGTTCCTTCATGTTACTAATAGTGGTGTCACTAATAGTGACACCACTATTAGTGACAGGAAGGATTCTCAAGGAAGGTGAGAATCCCTTTAGGTTTAGGTCTCTTTAGATCAACACAGTGTTACACTGAAGAGGCTCGGTAGGATCTCCTCCATTGAACCCAAATGCTTTTTTTTTTTTTCTGTACCACGAAGCGCCCACGTGGGAGGTGTCTTCACCTGGGGAACTCCACCCGCTGGCGGTAGCGCCAGGAGAAGGTCTTGCCCATGTCCGGGTGGAAGACGGCGATGGGCGTCTTCTCGTCGGGGCTCTTGGTCCACATCACCATGCTGAGGCTGCCGGACCAGGGGCACAGGCAGTCCAGGGTCATGCCCTCCTCCAGACTCACCGTGATGGGCGCCCCTCTCTCTTGGACGGACACTGGGACAGTGTTTTAGATACGTAAATGAGCAGTTAAGGGGCAAGTTGTTAAGGGGCAAGTTGAACCAATCAGGAAGGAGATGTCCCCTGATTGGTCAGAAATGAACTGGGTGCTGTCTAAAATCTAAATGGTGTCAGACAGAGACAGTTGCAGTCATCTGGAAACAGTTATTTTCAAAGAGCATTTATCTTCTCACTAATAGCTGATGATAGATAGACTTACGGCATTTCACAATAACTTCACTGAAAGTGCAGCTCTTGAAACTATCCTCCAGCACTTTGAAGCGAGAATTGTTTTTGGTTTAGTTTTTAAAGCCAAGCTGAAGCCAAGCTGATTATCCCTGATAATCAAGTGAATGTGGATTCTGTACATGTCGATAAGGTTTGACAATAGACGGCATATATCAATATCCCAAGCTTTCAATGCCTTTAATATGTGGTGAATAATGTAATTCAACTCAAGATACAATTCAAGATGTGTATATGCCATAAACAACTAATACAATGAAATGCTTACTCCCCATTCCCTCCTGCAGTATGAAATTTCTAAAACACTATTCTTTAAAATAACTAATACTGTACACAATAAAAAATAACAATAAATTGACTGATGGATGTACATGTACAACACTAATGGTGCTATCTAATATAATGATAGTATCTGGTATAGATACAGGTGGTAGAATGACAGTAAAACAGCAAACCAGCCTAAAGTCACGCCATCACTCATTTAAAACCATCAAAAATGTTTCAAAACACGTTTCTTAGAATAGCGAAGAAAACTGGAGGACTGAGTTTAGGACTTCAACATTAAGACAAAAAAAAAGACAAAAAAAAGTTTGCTGAGCAGCAAAAAATTAAATAAACTTAAATAACAAACTATTGCAGTTGCGTACTCACCTTCGAAAAATGGGAGAAAGATACACAGTACCATGAAGTACCGTCGGCCCTTTGGTACAGACGCCATGAGAGCCGCATTGAAGAGATGTCGTCGAGGGGTACTGAGCAGTTCACTGTGGCTTGTGGGCGGGCTCTGTGTGTGAGTGTGAGAGTGAGTGTGTGAGTGTGTGAGTATGTGTGTGTGTGTGTGTGTGTGTGTGTGTGTGTGTGTGTGTGTGTGTGTGTGTGTGTGTGTGTGTGTGAGTGAGAGTACGTGTGTGTGTGTGTGAGTGAGTGTGAGTGAGTGTGAGTGTGAGTGTGTGTGAGTGTTAGTGTGAGTGTGTGTGTGTGAGTACAAGTCAAGTCAAGTCAAGTCAAGTTTATTGTCACTTCACAGTTTACAGTTTAGTATAAAGCAGTGATGTGAAATTCTTGTGTGCAATACCCGACGACAGACAGCAGTTATAGAATAAGATAAAATAAAAATAGATAAAAATAGATAAAAATAGAATAAAAAATAGGATAAAAAATAGAAGGAATATAAAATAAAAATAAAAAAATGCAATTTATAAAATGCAAAAATCAGCACAGAAAAGAGCAATATATATATATAAATCAATGTAATAAAATATACATTGTTATATGTTATACGCCCTTGTTCAGCAGCCTGATGGCCTGACTGTGGAAGCTATCTCTAAGCCTATTTGTACGACACTTGATACTGCGGTATCGCCTGCCTGACGGTAATAGTGAGTAAAGTTCGTGGCTGGGGTGGGCAATGTCTTTTATAATTCTTTTGGCCTTGGCCACGCACCGCTGGTTGTAAATGTCCAGGAGGGAGGGGAGCTCACCTCCAACGATATACTGGGCCGTCCGCACCACCCTTTGAAGCGCTCTGCGCTCGAGTGCCGTGCAGTTCCCGTACCAGGCGGTGATACACCCTGTCAGAACACTCTCGATGGTGCCGTTGTAGAATGTTCTCAGGATGCGGGGGCCCATGCTGAATTTCTTCAGACGCCTGAGAAAATACAGGCGTTGTTGGGCCTTTTTCACCACGTGTGTGGTGTGCGTGGACCATGTGAGGTCCTCGGAGATGTGCACGCCGAGGAACTTGAAGCTGCTGACCCTCTCTACTGCAACGCCGTCGATGGAGATAGGGCTGTGCTCTCCCCTCTGCCTCCTGAAGTCCACGATCAGCTCCTTGGTCTTCTTGACGTTGAGGGCGAGGCTGTTCTCCTGGCACCACTGCTCCAGCGATCCGACCTCCTCCCTGTAGGCTGTCTCGTCGTCGCCGGCGATCAGGCCCATCACTGTCGTGTCGTCAGCAAACTTGACGATGACGTTGGAGCTGTGCATAGCCATGCAGTCGTGGGTGTAGAGGGAGTAGAGGAGAGGGCTCAGCACGCATCCCTGGGGGGCTCCCGTGTTGAGGGTCAGTGGCTCTGATGTGGTGCTGCCCATCCTCACCACCTGGCGGCGGTCCGACAGGAGGTTCAGTATCCAGCTGCACATGGATGGGGGTACGCCTAGACCTCTCAGCTTGGTGTCGAGCTTGGCAGGAACTATTGTGTTGAATGCTGAGCTGTAGTCCACAAACAGCATTCGCACATAACAGTTCTTCCCCTCCAAGTGGGAAAGGGCAGTGTGGAGGGCCATGGCAATTGCGTCGTCCGTGGATCTATTTTGACGATATGCAAATTGCCATGGGTCCAGCGTGGTAGGTAACACGGAGCAAATAAAGTCCTTGACCAACCTCTCGAAGCATTTGCTAACGATCGAGGTGAGGGCCACAGGTCTGTAGTCATTCAGGCATGTTACCTTGGTTTGTTTAGGGACAGGCACGATCGTGGATATCTTGAAGACCGCGGGGACAACAGCCTGGGACAGGGAGAGGTTGAAGATGTCTGCAAAGACTCCTGCCAACTGGTCTGCGCATGCTCTGAGGACGCGGCCCGGGATGTCGTCGGGGCCTGCCGCCTTACGGATGTTCAGCCGCTTAAAGGTGCGGCGCACATCCGCCTCCGAGATGCGCAGCTGGCTGGTCTCCCCAGTCGGTGCTGGCTTCGGCGGGCTGCCGTTTACGTCGAACCGAGCAAAAAATGTATTTAGCTCTCCTGGGAGGGAGGTAGAGGAGTTCTCTACACAACTGGTTCTCCCTCTGAAGTTCGTTATATTCTGCAGCCCCTGCCACATACCCCTCGCATCGTGTTTCTTGAATTTATCTTCCACTCTGTCCTTATACTCCCGCTTGGCAGTGACGATGGTCTTACGGAGGTCGTAACGGGCTCTCGTATATTCCTCCGTATTCCCGGAACCAAAGGCGGCGTTACGCGCATGTAGGGCAGCGCGAACATCGCCGTTAATCCACGGTTTCTGGTTGGGATATATCCGAACCGACTTGGTCGGAACAACGTCATCTATGCACTTCTTGATGAACCCGGTGACCGACGACGCGTACTCGTTGATGTTATTGTCCGAGGCAACGCGGAACATGTGCCAGTCAGCGTGATCAAAACAATCCTGCAGCGTAGAATCTGATTGGTCCGACCAGCATTGGACCTCCCTCACAGCGATCGGTTGCTGCTTCAGTCTCTGCCTATAGGCGGGGAGCAGCTGGATAGAGCGGTGATCTGATTTGCCGAACGGTGGGCGGAGGAGGGCCTTGTAGCCATCACGGAAGGGAGTGTAGCAGTGGTCGAGGATCCGCTCGCCCCGTGTGTTGCTCTTTATGTGTTGGTAGAACTTCGGGAGAACCTTCTTCAGGTTCGCCTTGTTGAAGTCCCCCGCCACGATGAGAGCAGCCTCGGGGTGGGCCGACTCCTGTTCGCTGATAGCCCCGTACAGTTCCTTCAGCGCTGTGTCCGTGTTGGCTTGTGGGGGAATGTAAACAGCGGTCACGGTTACCGCTGTAAACTCCCGAGGTAGCCAGTATGGACGGCACATAAGCATCAGGTACTCCAGGTCCGGGGAACAGAAAGACTTGAGGGGATGTACATGACTTTGGTTGCACCAAGATCTGTTTATCATGAGACATACCCCCCCTCCGCGATCTTTACCGGAGAGAGCCTTTGTTCTGTCCGCCCGGTGTACGGAAAATCCCGTCGGCTCGATAGCTGCGTCGGTAACCCCCTCCGACATCCATGTCTCCGTAAGGCAGATAATGCAATTGTCCCTAGTTTCCCGGTGGAATTGAATACGAGCCTGTAGTTCGCTTAACTTATTGTCCAGAGACTGTACATTAGCCAGTAGAATGGTGGGTAGTGGGGGGCGATCGGATCGACATCTCAGCCTGACTAGCACGCCGGCTCGCTTCCCTCGCTTCCTCCGGCGACGCTTGCGCGTAATCGTGCCCAAAATGGACGGAGATAATCCAGCTGTGACTTCGGGCGGGACGTCCGAGTCGAAAGAGTGAAAAAACTCCGGTAGGCGGCGAGCGACTGTCGATCTGATCTCCCAAAGTGTGCAAAAGTTATAAGTGAACTTGCTGCTAACATCCTGAACTAAAAAAGTTGCAATAAAAAGAATAAATAACAAAAAACTGCGTCGTCGTGCGGGAGCTCGCGACACGGCAGCCATCTCGTACGGCGCCATACTCCTAGTGAGTACGTGTGTGTGTGTGTCTAAAGGCAAACACACATTTGTTGTCCACGTTTTCCTTGGAGTTCTGAACAAACCGACAACCAGTCAGACTTAAGAAAATATAAATATTCTAGTTTTTAATTCTACAATCAGGGAACACGTAGTACAAGAAGTACACACACACACACACACACACACACACACGCACACGCACACGCACACACGCACGCCTCAGCTCCATGAACCACAAGTTGTGCCACTTCCTCAATATCCTCATATTACTATTCACATTATGGAAACATCATGTGTTATCACCAATCTGCTCCTCCAATCGCTCGGCTGAAGCCAAGCACGGAAATCTACATTCGCTGTACAAAACTATTTTACAATTGAATTCAAAAGGACTCTCGGAGAACACCACGGGGGGGGAGATGGAAATGAGAGGGTAGGCGGTTGGATGAGTGTGTATCAGGTCTTAAACAGCCTAGCAAGGTTTTCAAGACATTTCAACAGATAGGCGTTGATGGAGTCCTGCCCTTTGACTGCATCTGTGATGTAGAGACACACACACACACACACACACACACACACACACACACACACACACACACACACACACACACACACACACACACACACACACACACACACACACACACACACACACACACACACACACACACACACACACACACACACACACACACACACACAGTGTGTTAATAATCAAAACAAAGAAAGTATTAGACGCATAGTACAACAATAGATACATAATACACTGCCAGGACGGATATGGGTGAAGATAATCTCTGTATCGTACCTTTCTTGGCCACAGCACGGGCCCTTTCCAGCCTCAGTAGAACCGAAGGCCTTTTCAAGTTAGTCTTGGCCTATCAGGAGGACGCAGGAGGGACCAGGGAGGAAAAAACAACTTGAGAAAGGGGGGTAAGGTTGTGTCTTTGATCCTGCCAGGTTCAGACCCAAAGAAATACGGTCGGATCTAGATGAGATTGGCCAGTTTGGAATATACTGAGCTCCTCCTTTCTTAGAAGCCACAATTCAAAAGCATTGGTTTTGATTGGTGGCCTAAAAACAGTTTTTCAATGCCTTGTCATGTCTCAGTGATAAACAGTATCTAGAAAAGTGTGTGTGTGTGTGTGAAATGTGTGTGTGTGTGTGTGTAGGATTTAAACAGTCTCAATAGTCAATACTCAAAGAAATGTCAAGTTAACTCGGAAAACACAATGCACGAATAAATGCAGTGATTTGAATCTGTAAATCTCTATCTGTGCCTATAATTTACCACTCGTATATCATCATTTGTACGTCAACCCTAGCATTGATTAATGGAAAGATATTGACTATATATTTTTATATATATATAAATATACTTCTTTCATCGTGCTGTTTCACGCAGTGAATACATACATGTAAAAAATTATTGAACATAATGTATCAACGGTCATCAATAAGTGCCTCCCATTTAAAACTCGTACATCCATCATTTTTAAAGAAACAAACATTTGCTACATTGTTACATTGTTATATTTTTACTCAAACATCCCCATTTGCATGGCTTATGAACATTCACAATCCTGAAGGGGAAACTTTGCCACATTTAATGTAGACTAATGTAGATTGTAAATAGACTGCATTTGTAAAGCGTACCCCTTAGAGGTTATGGCTCACTCATTCATACAACACACTCCTACAGAGAAGAGGGTGTGGCACAGTTAGGGTTAGGGCGTCCTGCTTCAGGGACACCTCGACACTTGGCTTGGAGGAGGAGCTGGGGGAATCGAACCAGCAACCTTGCCAGTGCTCTACCTCCCAAGTGTGTGTCTGTGTGTGTGTGTATGTATGTGTGTGTGTGTGTGCGTGCGTGTTACCTTCTGACTGTTGTGCAGCAGGGCCCACAGGGCGGAGGCGCCCATGGAGCGGACCACCGTCTCCTTGCTGTCCAGACTACACACCAGCACCTTCATGGCCTTGTCTGGAAGGAGTGCCACACACACACACACACAATAAGACACACAACTCGGCACACACAAACACAGACGGGTATCTATAAAACGAATAATACACATACAAACATCAGCAAACAATGTACTTTGCAAATTGCTTGTATCGAGTTTCATAACCGTGCGTAATGCGTATAAAGTTGGTACAATAACATTGTATATAATCCATATTGTCCACGTTTAATAGCTGGTTCCTCTGGTAAAGGCTCATTTCGTAGCATTCATCACAGTCAATAAGCAGCAGATGACATGAATCTTCCTTCATTCCTGTGCAGAGAGACACACACACACACACTTTGAGACACAACGCCTTGATACATCAATCAGCCTTTCTCTGCTGTCTGAATGAGAGAGCGCTGTTGAAGCCCAGTCAGTCAGTCACAGTGGGGCCTCGTTGAGGACGATGCGGTGCACCTGTGCAGATCTGATCATCCAGAACACAAGTGGTGCTCAGCTCGGTGCCCAGGGGAGCCCCCGGTCATCTACCTCCACGCTTAGACGTGTTTGGACACTCGCATCTCTATTCACCCCATCGCTTTATTTATTCCCGGACTTTATTTTAGGACACGTGTGTATATATATATACACACGTGTATATATATATATATATACACATTTTAAGCTTCTCTTTCTGAACTTCTGATCTTCATATTGCTGAAGCTTTGTTTTGGTTTAGTGAGAGGTCTTTGTGTGAAAGAATGAATGAATGATATGATATATTTCCTTGATTTACTGCTTCCTGATGGAGGGTCTGTCCCGCCCCTACCCCTCTCCTCCCCCACCCCCACCCCTCTCCTCCCCCACCCCCTTACCGTTGGACAGCAGGTGGGCCTTGTTGGCCGGGCAGGAGCAGAGGTTGTGGAGGGTGAGCAGCGCATGGCGGCGGTGCCCAGCCAGGCCGGCCAACACTTCCAGGGCCCCGGGCACCTTGAGGATGCTCTGCTGGCCGTCCTCCCCGAATGAGAGGCTGACCAGCAGCCTGAGCCACATGGCTAGCAAGCCTTCTCCTCCACCACCACCACCACCACCCGCTTCACTGTTTGTGGCAGCTTTCCCAGAGCTCGGCCGGGGGATGGGTACGGAGAGGAAGTACTGCAGGAAGTTACTCTTAGAGATGTGAGAGAGTGGGAAAAAGTGTATTAGATTGGATCAAACGCAGTGTTTATTGGCGTTGGCATACAGTACAAGCACACGGCGACCAAATGCAGTAGGGAGCCACGCGTTCGCAAGAGTGCACTGGGAGTGAGAAGAGTGGGAGTGAAACGACTAAGCAGAGTCTGACGGATTAATAGCAAAATCTACGAAATCGACGCCGAACACGCGATGCCGTGTTTACCCGCTATTCTGTCATTTCCTACTTGATACACTTCCAAATGTGTTACGAGGGGAATTTCTTGTACATGAAAGAACACTACGTCAATAATTATATTATTATATATTATATTATATTATATTATTATAATTATAAGGATTTTCCTTGTGAGTTATTGCAGAGATATAATAATTGGTGAAATACAAAAAAAGATTTACCTTTTGCAGGATGCACCTGCAGTCACGAGACATGGCTAAATTAGACAACAGGGAGAAGGCAAGCTTCTGGACGGGGCTGTTGTCCGCGGCGATGCCCGAGGCCAGCTTCATCACGCAGTGCATGAGGGAACTGCTGGGGGGCCCTCGGCCAACCGGGGTCCCTCCAGGGCCTCCGCACAAGGAGCTGCAGGCTGTGAGGCAGGAGGAACAACTTTTGTAAGTCTGGATTAAAAAAAAAAAAATTAAAAAAACTTGAACGATGCATTATTCACACACCGACAGCAACTACAGCAGACGAAAGGCTTTAGGGTTTAGAAAAATGTGGGACAATTAGGAGATTAGCAAGGCCGTCAAACAGGACAGTAAAAAGATAGCCATTGGACAAGCTGAGGTCGTCTTGCAAAAATAACATAAAATGTCGAGCTGTAAAAAATAAAAAAAATAAAAAGGAAAAAAGGACAGAAACCAAAGCTAGGGCATAGAACCAAATAATCATCAAAGCACATCTGACTGATGGACACTTCTTTTCAGGGTTTGATTACAAACGGCAGCTCTGAAACAAAATGACTACACCTTGGCCCAAGGCCACATGTGGATACCCTGCTCTCAGACGCACACATGAAGAGAACATATGGCTGAAGATGATGCAGATCAAAACAAAATAAAAAAGAGTCTTATTTTGAAATGCTCCCCTTGCATGACAATGATTGACAAGCCTGAGTGCATGCCACCTAGCGTATTACAACAGTTTAGAGAGAGAGAGAGATATACACGCGCGCGCGCGCGCGCACGCACGCACGCACGCACGCACGCACACACACACACACACACACACACACACACACACACACACACACACACACACACACACACACACACACACACACACACACACACACACACACACACACACACACACACACACACACACACACACACACACACACACACACACACACACACGATGTAGATCTTGATCGACACTGCTAATTTGAGATCTTGGCAGCTTCTTGGTTATGCTAATGGAGAGAAAGGCGGGGAAACCGCTACGGGGTGATGCTAATTTTGGCCCGAGGTCATCCCCGAGACGTGTGGAAGGAAACCAGGTGCCAGATAGGCTCATGATGGATCTACAGCCCTCCGTGGGGTCCATCGCCTCCTCGCACCAAAAACAAGATTGGAGGTATATGTGTGTGTGAGTGTTGTTTGTGTTTGCGTGTGTCAGTAGGACCGAACGTGCCTTAACCTAAATCTGGAGGATTGAATCCTCTTTTTTTGGTCTAATACAGTGGTTCCCGAGGACTTGAACAGGCGACCTTCGTTCCCAAGCCAAGTCCCAACAGACTAAGCTGTGGCAGTCTGTGGTGGTCTGTGTATGTCTGTGCTTCCCCCGTTAACAGACCCTGTGCCACCAGGTGTGTTGGTAGGAGGCTAAACGCAGGCGTAGCTCCCGACATTCACATTGGCTATGTTTAGACTGATGATGAATTAGTGTTGTTAAAGGCACCTGGGTTTGTGCCACTACAGCACAACTTGACAAGTGTATGGCTGTGTGTGGGTGTGTGTGTGTGTGTAAGGGCTTATTCTTATAACACAGCATGCCAATTTATGTGTATGTGTGTTTTGACCTTGACCATCGAAGACGGGAGGAGGTTATATTATCTGTCTGTCTGTGTGCAGTCCAGTATAAGCAGATGTGCAGCAACACATACAGTACAATTAATATGTCGCAAAATCACAACATCAACATTAACAACAACACCAGCAGCAGTCTGTTAAATCTGCCAGCCGAGATGTAAACAACGCCTTTCAGCGAAGCAGAAGGGAAAAAAAGAAAAAGAGATGCGACCTCAGCATCAGCTTCGCAGGCGCCCCCCCCCCCCCCCCCCCCCCCCCCTTGGGGGATGGGTGGTGGGCGGGGTTAGGGTCTGGCGGTGTGCGCCAGCTGCGCCGCCAGACCTGCTGCTCTGCAACCGTTCGCTAATCAAAGCCCTGTGTCTCTAGTGACGCTTCAAAGCCAAGGCTAGTGGAGGGAAAGGGAGGTGGGAGGTGGAGGAGGTGAAATAGGGTGAAAGTGTTGTGTGGATCACAGCGCACATCTGCCGAGGAACAGCGGCCGGCGGTTGAGAGACACACACACACACACACACACACACTTCATGTAGAAGTGTATATAAGTCATACAGACGGAACTGACTTTTGCTCACGAGTCGTTCCCGTAACACGTGGCGATCGGCGTAGCAACCTACTGGGGACAGGCGTGTGCGTGGGCACGTGCCAAGCAAAGCCTTGCTGAGCGTTTCCTATACATGTTTCCTCTTTGTTGACCCACCGTGTGTGCGTGTGTGTGCGCGTGTATGTGTGTGTGTGTGTGTGTGTGTGTGTGTGTGTGTGTGTGTGTGTGTGTGTGTGTGTGTGTGTGTGTGTGTGTGTGTGTGTGTGTGTGTGTGTGTGTGTGTGTGTGTGTGTGTGTGTGTGTGCGTGCGTGCGGGGGCCGGGAGGGGGGGTTCCCAGTGCATTCCACGTGATAGAATACCAATGATTAGCCATATATGCGCGCCAAGACAGGGTGTGTGTGTATGTGTGTATGTGTGTGTGTGTGTGTGTCTCTGTGTGTGTGTGTATGTATATGTGCGTGTGCGTGTGTGTGTGCGTGTGTGGCTGACACTGTGGCTATTGTACCAGGGACAACAAGCAGGGCTGGCATTGGGGGGGGTTGGTTTAACACAGTGAGACAATAGGGCTTCTTGCTAGGCCGGGTGGGGGGGGGGGGGGTGTGACTCACAGGGGGTCCGCCAGAAAGTAGCAATAATGGGGTAGAGGCACGTGCCAGGCACCGGGTCCAGACCAAACATACGACACAACACACACACA
>CM051020.1:5908688-5921188 GCA_027704905.1 Muraenolepis orangiensis
GAGAGCGAGAGCATGTATTCTCTTTTATAACTTTCATAAATAAGTGTGTCGATGTCTAAAGAAAACGGACGGAGGAGGTGAGGGGGAGTTTACTTCATACACACTTTCCACCTTATACTTTGTACTGTACTGTTATACTGTCAGATACATAGAAACTGCAATTATGTAAAATATGTACATTTGAGAATTTTTTTGGGGGTATTTTTGAAATTCTTGTAGATTTTGTATTTGTCAAATTCGAAAACTTTGTGCACATTTGCGGAGCTGGCGATAACATTCCCTTGTACATTGTACACTGTACCTTAGACATGTAATAAATTAACCACATCTGAGTCTACCATCATTTGGATGCACCGCCACACACTTCTACAGCCGTTAATAAACACCGCCCCCCACCGGGCAGGCCTACCTGCGAACGCCCGCCGGCGTTTTGCCAGCACGGCCGAGACCGCCGGAAGTGTGGCAGGCCCGTCTCGGGTCACCAGCGCGGCCAGGAGACAGAACACGTCGGCCCAGCTGGCCGTCACCGCACCCCGGGCCGCCGCGTCTAGGGGAGAGAGAGACACGAGGGTGAGAGTCCAGGGAGGCGGCATGATCCGGTGGTTCCCAACCAGATCTCCGGCTAAGAAATAATATACCAGGGCACAGCAGGCAGGCCGGAGCGAGAGAGAGAGAGACTTGGAACAAGCGCGAAAGAGCGATAGCTCAGTCTGTTGGGGACTTGGCTTGGGAACCGGAAGGTCGCCGGTTCAAGTCCCCGAAACACCTGAGCACTGGCGAGGTCGCCCTTGAGCAAGGCACCAGACCCCCTGACACTGCTCCCCGGGGAGCTGTATATACAAGAGCTGCCCACTGCTCCTAATACTAGGATGGGTTAAATGCAGAGAAAATGATTTCACTGTGTGTCTACATGTATGTGACCAATAAGATTTAGATTAGATTAGGCAGTACGCTCAGGAGGCAGAACGGGTTGTTGGGCAAACCCAGGGAGGTAACGCTGGTTCGATCCCTCCTAGCCTCCTCCTCCTAGCCAGATTGTCGTGGTAAGACATCCTAACCTTGCATGGTTGACACGGCTGTTCGGTGTATGAATGGATGTATGTGAGGCATGACTTGTAAAGAAAAGTGTCGTTTTAAAGCACTAACAAAAATGTACTGTTCGTATTAACTTCAAAGCGAGCGGGGACTAGCGGTGGTGGATATTGCAATGTCTTCGTCTTTTTTGGTTTGGTCCAATTTAATATCCGCGGCACACACAGACCTCTCAATCCATATGTAATCTCAAATTGCCTTTTTTTTTTACAAAGCCAAAAAGAAGAATAAAGAAATACATTTTAGTCACGGTCTGGGTTTCTACGGATGAATCAGTGCCGCAGAGCCACTTAAAAACAAAATAACATCATTGATCTCGTCATTGGGAGACCAATCCCACGCCTTCCCTCGTAATAATACGTCTCGAGTGCGTGGAAAATGGCATTTGTGAGCGCATGTTACGTTTCCGTTGGGTGCACCAACGTGAAGCTGGGCGGCAGGATAGCTCTATAGTCTGTTAGGACTTGGGGCCTGGGAACCCGGAAGGTCGCTGGTACGAGTCCCCGAAACACCTGGGCACTGCCGGGGGGGGGGGGGGGGGTCCCTTGAGCAAGGCACCAGACCCCTTCACTGAGAAACTAATTTCACTGTGTGTTGTGTGTGACCAATAAAGAGGATTCATTTTTTCTTTAAAGCTTTGTACCCAAGTCGGTCGTGTCCAACAGCAGCACCGCCATCAGTGTGGTCAGCAGGCCTCCCAGGAAGTCCATCTGGTCGACGGGCTCCTGGCCCGTGGCGAGGCAGGACCGCAGCAGCCGGGAGAAGCCCGAGACCAAGCGGAGCAGAGTGACCGCCTGGCGGAGGAGGGATGGGGAAGCAGAGGAAAAGAGAGGTTATCTTGATCAAACTTAAACCGCGAGAGAGAGAGAGAGAGAGAGAGATGACACCGAAATTAAAGTGAAAGTGACATTTTTGGAGAGTGAACTGGTTTAATTTCTTTGTACATCCTCCCCCTCACACCTCCTCCTCCTCCTCCTCCTCCTCCCCCCCCCCCCCCCCCCTCCTCCTCCTCCTCCTCCTCCTCCTCCTCCTCCCCTCCCCCTCCCCCTCCCCTCCTCCTCCTCCTCCAGTTGTTTCTACTTAAAAACAACCAAAACAATGCTTTAAACATACGCCCGTTTCCAGCTCTCTCGAGGGACAACCATCCACCCACGGAAAAGAAAAACAAAATACTTTACAGAGGTGCCCTCAGTCAGCCTCTGCTACAACGACCTCAAACTGACAGCCAACTGTACTCACACGCACACGCGCACGCACACACCACACGCACACACACACACACACACACACACACACACACACACACACACACACACAAACAGATGCACCCACACAGATGCACCCACACAGATGCACCCACACGCAACCACACATGCAGAGACACACACGTATACACATACACACGCAGAGACAGGTGCGCGCACACACACACACACACACCCACACATTAACACACGCACACAGACACACACACAGACTCACATGTGTGTATATACACACACGCACACAAACACCACTTTGGATTATTGTCGGTGAGTCATAAAAACAGTGTTTAAAAAGTTGACACTCCTTCACGACCCCCCCCCTCCATCCACCCCCAGGTCCTTTAGTGTGTGTGTGTGTGTGTGTGTGTGTGTGTGTGTGTGTGTGTTACAGTGTTGCATCCCCACCTGACTCCTGGCAGCGCTGTGTTCTCCTGTCGGGGTGTCTGGCGTCTTCAGTTGGCTGAGACATTGCTCAATGGGCCTCACATCCAGCAGACTGCACACCACCAAACGGAAATGAAGAAATGAACTCAAACACCAATAGGACGACGTGATGTCACTTTTAACACTTTCAATTTGCTTGAAAAAAATGTAAAATGGTGACTTCTCTGTCCATGATATTGGTGTCCCTCTGAATAGCATTTAGTATATATAGTATTCATGCATATAGTATATATAGTATTCATGCATATAGTATATATAGTATTCATGCATATAGTATATATAGTATTCATCCATATAGTATATATAGTATTCATGCATATAGTATACATAGTATTCATGCATATAGTATATATAGTATTCATGCATATAGTATACATAGTATTCATGCATATAGTATATATAGTATTCATGCATATCGTATATATAGTATTCATGCATATAGTATACATAGTATTCATGCATTGCGAGCAAGGTTCTCACCCGGCCAGCGCTTTCAGGAGCTGGTCTCGTCGGAGCGCGGCGAGCGTGAAGTCCGGCAGTGCGGCCAACAGGCCGGTGAGCAGGGCGCACTGGGCCGTCACCAGGTCCGGCGTCACTATGGCGACCGTCTCCGCCGCCAGCTCACCCGCCAGCCGGGAGTCCTGGGAGAGCAGCGAGTCGCCGGTGTCTGTGTCGCTCTGGCCTGCAACGCACGCGCACGCACACACAGGTACACACACACAGACAGACAGACAGGCACACACACACACACACACACACACACACACACACACACACAGGCACACACACAGTTGCACACATGCACACATGCACACATGCACACACACACACACAGTGAATAAAATGAGGCATCACTGCCAACCCCCCCCCGACCCCCCACCCTCCTTGTCTGGTGATTGTGAAGCGGCTTAATAAAAGCATCAAAGGGGAAGTTAATACCATACAGAACAATGAGCTACTCTGTGACAGGACAAGACAGATGCTTTCATATACAACTGGTGTGTGTGTGTGTTAGTGTGTTAGAGAGAGCGTGTTCGTCTTAGAGTCACACAGGGCTGGGTAATAAAAAGCCATGAATCACCGGGCCTCGGGGCCAGACAGTGGCGCGTCGCCTCGGAGAAGGAAAGGAAAGGAAGGAAAGGAAAGGGAAGGGAAAAAAGTAAAGTTTGTGTTTCTTAGGTTTTTAGAGGCGTGGAAAATAAAGAACAACTATGCCCCTCGAAAAGTTGGCTTGAATGTCCAAAAAAAAAAAATTAAAGAAACATTATTTGCGTCTATAAAAATATCAGTGAGGCGTCGTTAGTCTTTCCCGTACCTTGGGCCACCAGGCGACTGGCTGGCGTGTCAGCTGAAGGCACCAGGGGGGAGGCTGCTCTGGGGGTGTGTGTGCCGGAGCCCCTAATCTGGAAGGAATACACACAGTCAGTCATACTGACTGTAATCACACACACCCACACACACACACACACACACACTCCCAGGTGTGCTTCTGTGTGTATGACTGTGCCTACCTCTGTGTGTGTGAGGGGGCGGGGGGGGGTGGGGGTGAGCGTGAGTGTGTGTGTGAGAGAGTGAGAGTGTATGTGTCTGAGGGAGTGCGAGAGAGATGAGAGAGTATGAAAGAGAGTATGAAGAGAGTGTGTGTGTGTGTGTGTGTGTGGGTGGGGGGGGGGGGGGAGTGTGTGTGTGTCTGGGGGGGCGGGGAATGAGTGTGTGGGAGTGAGCGCACGTGTGTGTGTGTGTGTGGTGTGTGTGTGGTGTGTGTGTGTGTGTGTGTGTGTGTGTGTGTGTGTGTGTGTGTGTGTGTGTGTGTGTGTGTGTGTGTGTGTGTGTGTGTGGTACTAACCACAGTGCTGGAGGTAGAGAGGGAGCTGGATGCTCTGCTGGGGTTGACAGCAGCTGCCAGAAGACTGTTCCTCCAAAAATTCAGTGAGTCTTCTGAATCTGAGCAAAAACATACATGCATACACAGCTCTCTAAATAGAGTCACACTGTATGCATACCTTGTTCCATGTTTCCATATTTGATATATACACCTGTATTAAATATTGCTTTAAATTAGTGCTGAATTAAATCATTCATACTAGTTGCCATATTATTGCTATTTTTGCCATTATTTGGGACACTTTTTAATAAGTTGATAACTTTTATGAATTTATTGCTTGACACGTCACAAGGAATTTCACTGTTCAGAATGGCATATGGCAAATAAAACACATTTGACTTTGACTAATGTCCTTTCTTTTTCATAACAACCACCACAACCATGTCCCCTTACCCCCCGCAGTGCTCCCGGGCGGACTGGGCCCCTGGGGTCCGTCGGTGGGGGGCTGCAGGTGGAAGGCGTGCCTTCCCCGGTAGCAGACGGCCACAGAGTGAGCCACGTGCTGGAAGTACTGACAGTGGTAGAGCAGGGCCTTGAGAGCGGGCAGGCCGACCAGGGCCACACCCGACACCTCGTCATGGACGCACGGGTTCTGGGGGAGAGAGAGTGACACAAATGAAGAGAGACAGACAGAGAGGCAGATATGCAGACAGGGAGAAAGAGAGCGAGAGAGGGAGGGAGAGAGAGACAGAGAGACAGAGTGAGAAAGAGAGAGAGCGAGTGAGACAGAGAAAGAAAGAGAGAGAGCGAGAGAGAGGGAGAGAGAGAGAGAGAGAGAGAGAGAGACCGACAGAACTTTCAGAAGGGTACGATATGTTATTTTATACTCCAATAGAGTGTTTACATTTTAAATTAGAAAGCTTTTACATTATAAATGACAAAGCTTTTACATTTTCAATTGTAACGCTTTTACATTTTCAATTAAAAAGTAATTACATTTGAATTGACTTTGCATTGGGATCCAGAGAGAAAGTGAAAGCATAATAATCACATAGAAGTGGCTTACGCATCCAGGTTGAAAACAATGAGTCAAGACTGCCGGTTCTTACCGTAAACAGAAGCTGCAGGCCTGTGTTGTGGGCGCACAGCAAGTGAACAGAGCCAGGTTTTGGATGAAGAGTATAATAATGATAATAATAATAACAACAAAGAGAGAGAGAGAGAGAGAGAGAGAGAGAGAGAGAGAGAGAGAGAGAGAGAGAGAGAGAGAGAGAGAGAGAGAGAGAGAGAGAGAGAGAGAGAGAGAGAGTTCTAGCTTTCAGAATGAAGCTAGATGGGAGAGGGAGAGACAGAGAGAGAAAGAGAAAGAGAGAGAGAGAGAGAGAGAGAGATGAAGAAAGAATGAGAGAGAGAGAGAGAGAGATGAAGAATGAGAAAGAGAGAGATGAAGAAAGGAGAGAGAGAGAGAGAGAGAGATGAGAGAAGAGAATGAGAGAGAGAGAGAGAGAGAGAGAGAGAGAGCGAGAGAGCGAGAGAGCGAGAGAGAGAGGAACAATGGGTGTGTTTTGGTCCAGCCTCAGTGGACAGACTATAAAGTGGCTGAAGGGGCCACTGACCTTCCAGCTTGAGTCCTTGGCCTCCTCGGCGTTGGCAGGCATCGGCATCACCAGCAGGTTCCTCAGGATGAACGCCGCCTGGACCCACCACACGCCACCACACGCACACACACAATACATTTGCATACATGCACAAATGAATGAACACACACAATTTGTTTTCTTTATCTTTTCCATATATGGGATTGAAACTGGCAATGCTGACGCCTTGTAGAAGAACGTCAGTACAGGCAGCAAACAACTTGACACATAATATGGCCACTAGTAAATATACACTAGTCTATATTTGTGTTTGAGAATTGCAATTCATCATGTGCATATCAATAGCCTGGCCATTCGATTATCACACCTTTAAAGCCATCACAGCGACAAATGGATCACACACACATATATATATATATATATATATATATATATATATATATATATATAAAAACAGCGGCGTTCACGTCGATGAGTCTTCAGATAAAGGAAGAAGAAAAACATTGTTCTAGCTCAGTTAGAGTTTGGCAACGGTTTAAAACTACAGTAGGAAAACAAGAGAGCCAGTGCTCTTTTAGGACCCAGAGGTTTTATGGCTACATCCGATGCTGCTGCACTGTCCACTGGTGGGGGGGGTCCAGAACCGGTATGCTTTAGCAACCTGTGTTGTAGCCCTACTGTCGGTAATACAGCTGCCAGAGAGCTTGGGCTGGGACCTGGGAAAAAGATGAGTCTGGGAATTGATTGCAGACGATGGCCAGCAGAGGGCGTTCTAGGCAAGGACAATAACTGACAGCTGCATTTCAATGACAGTCAAAGATTCTTGTTCTTTGGCACGCTTTCCAATATTGTGGAGTGTTTGCAACACACAAACACACACGCACACACACACACACACACACACACAAACACACACACACTCACACACAAGGATGAAGCCAGAGCATCGACAACACTGCCATCTAGCTGTAGTTCACTAGTAATACACAATAGTCTCCTGATCTCTTGTGTATATTGGCCTCAATTTATCCTCCAGAGCAGAATGAGTACAAATGCTAAAAATACATGTTTTTTATGAGTATTAAGCTAAGAAAAGCAAGGTTGTTTTTTTTGCAGATTCATTTCAAACCAACCAATGGATCATTTTGAATTAATTAAACAGATTTGTTTGTTTGCCTGACAGGGTTTCGGCGTTGCCATGGCGACCCCCCCCTGCCCTACCCACGGGCCCAGATCAGCCCTGGCTGATTCATCACTAATCTACCAATCTCTCACACTTAATCTCACTTAACCTCCGCGCCGGCTTTGTTTTATCGCTGCCATTATATGTCTGTTCCATTCAGCACCTAAAGAACCCTAAAAGACACAATGAGACTCCCAAATGAAAGAACACCCCTGACTCTAACCGTGATGGAGGGCTGTACAAATGGGGGTCAGTGGTGGTGGTGGTGGTGGTGGTGGTGCGGTTACCACAGTGCCCTGGACCCCCTTACCTCCCTTCGGACCATGCTGCACTCCTGCTGGTCCAGCAGGATGTTGAGCAGCGTGCCCCACAGCCCACCGCTGATGTTCTGGCAGCTGGCGCACAGGGCCCGGCAACCACTGGGCTCCCTGGACAGGGCCCGGCCCACGCCCAGGCTGGAGAACCTCACCTGGTAGGGACGGAGGGGGAGGAGCAGGCAGGGGAGGGAGAAGGGGGTATATGGACAGAGAGAGACAGAGACATAAGGAATATGGGTGGGAGGGGTTGGACGGTGTGGAAACAAGACCCCTGTGCGCGCGTGTGTGCGCACGTGTGTGCGTGTGTGTGTCAGGGGCTGTAGTCGAGAACACTTGTTAGTCGAGAACACAATTGAGGTGGAGTCGAGGGTGACGGCAGGGTGACCAAGATCGCAAAAATATGAGTTGAATATGAGATTCGAGACCAAGACCATGTGGCTTACATTATATTGATTGCCTAAAATAGAAAATAAGGGTTTCAAAAGTAATTTGTGGTGCAGTTGGCATTTGGCCAATCAGTGATCATTTAACCTTGCGGCGGAAATATGCTATGTCATTTTTTGAGGATACCAACGTAACGTTACTTAGCTTGATGCTGCATCTTAACTTCTCTGGATGTTTAAGCATTGGCTGCTCGGCAGTTTCTTGGAAGACATTAAAAATGATAAAAGCAGTAAAAACAATATGTGGCTATGCAATTTTGAACACAGCTTTGGTCTCTTCTCAGAACGAGCCTTCCGAGACCCATTCAGCCGAGACGACGCGAGACCATCAAAGATTGTGCGTGTGTGTTTGCGTGTGTGTGTGTGTGTGTGCGTGTGTGTGTGCGTGCGTGTGCGTGAGGAAACAAAAAGAGAACAATTTGAGACAGACATGAACAGAGCGAGAGAGACGGTAGATTACTAGAGACAGTAAAAACAACAACAAGTCAATAAGAGGACCGCTCACAATCGTACCGTAAAGTGTGTCTAATAACAAGTGGTCATTTTCTACTTTTCACACACACACACACAGACGGGTGACGGTACGATAGAACCTTGTCACAGCAAGCCACTTCAGACGATTACAGACTGTTTACAGACATACCCTCCATCTCTCTCTCTCTCTGTGTCTGAATAATATATATATAATATATAATATATATATATATATATATATATATATATATATATATATATATATATATATATATTCCGACAAGAGAGAGGTTTGGGGCCACCGAGCTGTCACTTGATTCCGTATGCTCTGTTCTGTTGTGTTTGTGTGAAGGATGCCTGGGCCGCTTTCATCTCGTCGTCAACGAGATGAAAGCGGTGCCAGTTAGCGAGCGACTTCCTCGCACCTTTTTGTCTGAGAGCGTGCGCCCGCGTCGAGGGGAACAACGCCGCTTTCAACCCTTCCTTCACGTGTAGCCATGAAGCTACACGTGAAGCTTGCAGTGGGGGGGGTAAAAAGCACGGACCACCCTACCGCACGCGTGTGTGTGTGTGTGTGTGTGTATACATATATATATATATATATCTATATTATATATCTGTATATTATATATATCTATATATATAGATATATATATCTATATATCTATATTATATATCTATAGATAGATCTATATCTATCTATATATATCGGTGCGAAAGGGGTGGGAAAGTCAAGGGTTTGACTGCCAGCTGAAAGCTCCTGGGGTCGGAAACCCCAATATCTGCGGTCGACTTTGTAGGCTACTCTCGAACACCCTCGATGGTATTGGGTGATACGAAAAAACGAAAAAGGGAATCCTGGGAAAGCAAAGTCAAGTTTAGTGAGAGGTGTGCGGCGTGGTGATACCTCCGGGTCACGGTCCACCCAGAGCGGGATGAGCCAGGCCAAGCCCAGCTGAGAGCCGCTGGTCTCCTCGGACCTCGCCCCTCCTGCCCAAGGACCACTGGGAAATGAAGTCCTGAAGCACAGAAAGAAGGACCTTTGGCGTTCATTCAATCGTCGTGCACGAGGTTCGCTCCGAGGTAGGTACACACTTTGTGAGAGAGCATATTCAGTAACAATAAATGTTTTACGCACACACACACACTCTCACACACACACCACACACTTCACTCCTTCACACACACCCTCAATCCCTCACACATTCACACTCTCACTCCTTCACACACACCCTCAATCCCTCACACATTCACACTCTCACTCCTTCACACACACCCTCAATCCCTCACACACACTCTCTCACACACATACACACCTCGCCTCCGCTTTCGGCCGCCATCTCGTTAGAAAGGTGCAGGAGGCAGATGACTGCGTTTTTGGTCACTCCTTTTCCCATGAAGGACATGGAGTTCCCGCCCCACTCCACGTAGAACGAGGAGATCACCTGAGTGTTAGGGCGCACGCACGCCGCACACACACACACACACACACACACACACACACACACACACACACACACACACACACATCGTATAAATAGACATACAAGGTCAAACACACCCTAACCACACTAGACTATCCTGTACGTTTTCGGAAACATTTTTAATTCCCCTGTGTAAAAGTCTGTGTTAAATCGGAATCACACAATACATACAGACCAGTGATCTTCTCACTTAGCATAATATACGGCCGCCAATTGTCCTTTCCTTTCACTCGATTGGCCGTCTCCATTTTCAAAGCATCGCACCGAACTGCAATTAAAAGTGAAAAGCTGACCGCTGTGCGCCGGGCACATCTCACATTCTAAATCAAGGTTAAGTACAGCAGGGGCTAATTGTTTTTGCTTCATGAGCCTGCTCGTTGTGGGACCGCGGCGGGAGAGCAGATGAAGAGATGCCAAGAGCCAGGCCAGGCCAGCTGAGCCCACAACCCCATCGCCTAGGAGCCCTCCTCAGGGGTGCGATGGAGGGGACAGAAGGGGCTAAGAGGTGAGGCAAAAGGGATGGAGGGAACAGAAGGTCTATTCACAGGGCACTAACGAACAGAGATATGGACAAAAGGCCCCGTTCACATCTGGCATTAACATGCGTCTTGAGCGATCCGGTCACAAGTGGACGGCTGGACGTCACACCTGGCATCAGAATGAGTCGCCACATGTGTCTCGAGTGACCGGATCGGGATTGGATCTCACTTCCCCTGCGCGATATGCAAATGAATACGTACATCACTTCTGTTAATTTCCGCAAAGACCAAATGCATTTTAGAAGAAGTCAAAACAAGAAATCAAAACAATACAGACAGGGACTATTCCTTGACGTGGTTCAGGCCCAACATGTTTGACACACTTGTTATCTACCTCGTTCCATCGCAGACCAGACCCAGAATCCCAATGGGATTGGATCTCGGGTGGGTTGCGTTCACACCTGTCCTCTGAGCCGCCCACTTCGCTACGCCCGTTAGCGGCAGGTGTGATCGAAGGGGAGCCAAAGTCTCACTGATCAGTTTGTAGAAAAACCGTAAAAGCGAGGCAAAGTCCAATCCCATTCCCAGAAGAAGTGCTTATGCAAATGAAGTCATCCAAAAAATAAAAAACTGACAATATGTCACGGGCGCATGCAAAATCAGCCCATTCTAGAAACGGGCCCTCCGTGCGCCATTAAACACATTCATGAAGGTCTTCCGGCAAATTAGCTCTGGGGGGTGTTAACTGGCCCCGTTGGCGCCAGTGCACACTTTAGGGGAAGATTGGCTGACCTGGGATATTAATTATTATATTAATGTGTCTGTCAGCGGGACACAGTCCGGGAATTTGGATTGACCCAACGGCGGGACATAACCTCAGCTACTGCCGGCCCTTAACATGCCAGGTTCAAACATGTTATGTCCAAAAAACACGAATGAAAGTGCCTCTTTCGTACATCTAAACAAGCCCTACGGCTCAACACAGACACAGTGCGGCGCGATGGGAACACATGCATGCCGAGCGCTAGCGAAGACGCACGTTTGACGTGAGCGAGCGGTCCGGTTTTGTAGCGCGCTGACGACATGCGAAACATGGTCAGGAATGCAGAGTCACTGCCCATCTTCCGCTGCAGGCTTGAAAACTCTCTGGGGAACCTCTATCCCCAAACCTCTTTGGGGAAACACTACCCGGATCCTTCCTCCTAGCGCGTCCTCTTATCAATTTTTATTAGCCTGACTAGCGTCTTATTGAGTAGATCATTTGCTTGTTGGCGAGTTAGATATTGTTCTATTGTTTGCCAATTTATTGTACTGTTAACCGAGCGCTGTTTCAGTTCTTGGGAGACTCGTTAGGAATTAAATGCGCTTTTGACTTCTGGTGACGAGTGGTTCTCTTACCAACGTACCTTTGTTGAACGCACGATTGTAAGTCGCTTTGGACAAAAGCGTCTGCTAAATGTGACGAATGTAATATCTAAATATGGATGAGGAGGCATTGGCACACGGCCCAGCCATTTTGTCGCATGCGCTCGCGTGAGGCCGGCGCTGCTCAAGGACCTCGGCTAAGTTCTGGGCGACTTGGAAAGCCTTGGCCCCCCGAGCGTGAATGCATGTCACAGCTGCCCCGCGAAGATAAAAAGCGAACATGTGTTTTGAACACGAGTCTTTGGTGCTTAGAACCCCAGCAAGCCTGCTGACCGAGCAGCTCTCGCTCTCATGAGGTTGTTGTTGTTGTTGTTGCTGTTGTTGTAACTGCTGTTGTTGTTTTTGTTGTTTTCGTGGGTGTATATTGTGCACATTTGAAACAACAGAACAGATGGGCTTGGCATGGTGCATTATCCCCATCAGTGGCTTCACAGTGTAGCATAACTAATCAATGATTTTAGTTTTTTTACC
>CM051020.1:5926188-5928688 GCA_027704905.1 Muraenolepis orangiensis
CGTCGAATCTGGCCGGCGGGGAAAGGAAGACGGCGGAAAAGTTGAGAAACTGAATAGAGGAATAAACACAAATGAATACGCCTTAAATGGTTCTGGGTTGAGTTGAACCTCAATAAGATAAGAAAACTTTATTAATCCCTCAAGGACATTCAGGTGTTACAGCAGCAAGCAGAACAGCGCAAATCAGCCAATATTCAAACAACCAATAAGATAACAATATAACAATGCCCCACTCCTTAACTGGTAATGAATGGTATGTATCTATAATAAATAAAGAAAAAGCCACTTTGGATGAAAAACCAAAGTGACTAAATAGTGAAATACGAGAGACATTTTAGGTAAGAACCGACCGGTTCCTCCGTCCCCCTTCCTGCTGCTGTGGTGACGTTGACTGGTGAGGTACGTTTGACAAGTGGTGTCCTCAGAGGCAGCCGAGGGGCCCGGCTGATGTTTGGTTGACATTTAAAATAAATAAAATAATAAAAGTGTGTTCAGTGGGACAAATGCGACCTCTAGAAAGAAGCCTCCTCCCTCTCCCCCTTCCTCCATCCTCCTCCCCCTCCTCCTCCTCCTCCTCCTCCCCACTCCTCCATCCTCCTCTTCCTCCCCTTCCTCCTCCTCCTCCTCCTCCCACTCCCCCTCCCCCTCGTTTTACATGAGAGATTTAACTTTGATCGACTCATCCCGCGTTCTCAGGGGCGGCATGCCGACAACAACGCAGCAGACCGAGATCCGACGAGGAAACCTTTGAGGTTTCCCGAAAGAGACGGGGTTTCTAAAATCATTTAGCATTTTGTGCCGAAAACACGGAAGAGACGCAAAAGTATTTTGTAGAGGTAATGCAGTAAGGAGTAACAGATTAACCGACTTGCGAATAAACTTATACATGCATTATATTACGCATTATGTGCAGGAGGGGCCAGAACAACAACAACATCTCCATGGAAACAATTCATCCCAGCGGTGTCGCTTAATAAGCGCCATTCTCCCGACCGTACTGTCGCACAGAGTTTGGCTCAGCGAGGATTGATTCCATCTGCCGCACTCTGGAAAAAAAGAAAAAAATCCTCTGCTGATTCGATTAAGAAAGTTAAAACGCTGCGCGACACACTCATCTGTTTGCGTTAGGTCACATTAGGAGTAAATGAAGATGGATGACAGCTTTCAGAAAGACGCCCCCCCCCCCCCACAATCCCACAACCCCCCCCCCCATTCTCTTGTGAGACAGCGCTAGTTTGGCTAGACGCAGGAGAGGCGTCGAGAAATCCCTCGGCATTGTCGCGGTTTTAATTGTTCAATCACATCACGATGAGGAAAAATAATGAATGGATCAGTCTTGCTTTTAGCCGTCGAGGAGGCTGAAATACACCTCACAGTATCCGATGGCGTTGGTGACACAGTATTTTCCCTGAATCACTTCAACCGTCGTCGCAGGGATTTTCTTATGTCGAGGTGACATTAAGGTGGAAACAAAAACTTAATTGACCAACTTCGTAGTCACACAAGTTGCGGGTACCCACAGTGAAACCATGCCCTCTGCCAGCCTACGAGTGCCGAAATGAGGAAGGAGGAATGTTAATGCCACAAAGCATACTTAAATTCTTCAAATGTACCATCTTTCACCAACCCCCTCCCCTCCCCCCCACCCCCACACAAGTCAAGCGACCTTTAAACCCTTTTCATAGCATCATAGCAACATGTAAGAGAGTGACAAAGCGCCATCCTTACTCGCTGACGTCGCTCCGGACCCCCCGGAGCTCCTCCAGAAGGTTGTCCAGGCCGGAGTACCACGCCGTGTTCCAGGCCAGCTGGAGGGCGTGGCGGGCGGGGGCAAAGGTCAGGAGGTCAGCGGCGGGGGTCAGCACGCAACAGTACGGGCTGACCGCGTGATGGGTCTCCACGTGGAAGGGGATATTGTACCTGCGGGGACGGGGGAAATTATAATAATCGGACAAAATTGTCCAATTATTGTGGGACTTTTATGGTAATATGGGAAACGATTCACCACTGATCTTTCACACACTGGATTTTTTTTGTGGTACATTTTGAACACTTTTATAACCATAGGCTGTCAGGTATTACCTCCGGGTTACTGATGGCGGTAGAGAGAAAGTTGCTGGGGCCCTGCCCATGTTGGGTTGCTCAGACCTGCAACAGACAGCATACATACTGTAATAGCCAGATGCTAGATGGATCCCAAGCCCAAACAGAGGCATCCTCGGGCAAGACGCCCTGAACCCTCCATAATAGTCTGTTGGGGACTTCAGGCTTGGGAACCGGAAGGTCGCCCGGTTCAAGTCCCTGAAACACCTGGGCACTGCCGAGGTGCCTTTGAGCAAGACACCAGAGGCACCCCCCCCCCCCCCCTTAACTGCTCCCCGGACGCTGAAAATCTGCTCCTAATACTAGGTTGGGTTAAATGTAGAGAAACTAATTTCACTGTGTGTGTGTGTGTGTGTGTGTGTGTGTGTGTGTGTGTGTGTGTGTGTGTGTGTGTGTG
>CM051020.1:5933688-5941188 GCA_027704905.1 Muraenolepis orangiensis
TGGGTGAGGGATCAGTCCGCCCTTGTAGCATCAACACCTGACCTTGTAGAACCACCGCCAGCTGTTCTGTGGCAGACCTCCTGAGGGACAGGTCCACTGTGTCGGACGCCAGAATGCCAAACAGCTTCTCCACCGACTCCACCTACCCAGCACATACACACGCACACGCACACACACACACACACACACACAGTGTTTGAATGGCATCCAATTACAGTTTTGTGTATTGAAGCAGGGGGGCAACACCTCTGGGGTACTCTTAAAGAACCCCCCCCCCCTACATTAAATGCCTCAAAAATCGCCACCCATTCTTGACATTCTTGATATAACGGAGTTGATGAAAATCGGAAGTTCTCATAAAAGATAACAATAATACTTTAATAGGGCCCGAGGGATATCCAAGATGGTGCGGCAGTACCAATAGAATATGGAAGATGGAGATGGAGGGAGGGGATGGTAGGCGTACCTTGAGAAAGGACTTGTTGCACGTGTCCAGTGTGATGTCAAGTGTGTTCTTGGGGCAGTAGAGGCCGGGCAGGGAGGAGAGAGTGAACTGGTCCAGGTCTGGCCTGGCCGCCTCAGAGGCCTCCGACCCCCCGGTTAGATGCGGCAAGATGTGTTCAACTGCCGCCAGTCTCACCCTATTGGAAGCAATAATAAGAGTATGTGTTTTATAAAGCATGTAGTTTGTGTTTTGAAGGAATGTCTGGGTTGTGTGCAGGGACCAGTAATAAATATATACATACTCATACACATATATATATATGATATACATATATATATGATATACATACTATATATATATGATATACATACTAGATATACATAGCTTTTTGTTTTATTCCATTAAAAAAAATGTTGTTTACGTGAATTGTTTGCAACGTGTGGAAATATTTCAGACATTCAAGACAAGACTTTATCTTAAATGCTGATAGAGCATTTGTGTAGAGCATTACCACCAAACACATGTTGTGTTTCCATACATACAGTTTGTACACACACACACACACACACACACACACACACACACACACACACACACACACACACACACACACACACACACACACACACACACACACACACACACACACACACACACACACACACACACACACACACACAACGCTGCCGTACCCTCAAGCAGCCAATAAAATGGCTGCTTGAGGGTACGCACAGGGTTAATGAGGAATCCGGTTTATTGCTAGAGTTTGCATAATGATGAACAGAGCAGTTGGTACATGCTAGAGCTCTTCCCTGAGTGTGTGTGTGGTGGAGGCTGTTTTAACCTGTGGGCCTTGATTAGCATTGACCCACAGGTGTGCAGCCTCACCAGCCATAGAGGAATCAGTCTAACTCCATTCGCCAGGTAAGGCTGCCAAGACCAGCCACACACACTGCATAACACAGTTTATATTGACAGTATATATACTGATACATAAACTATGTAGATGACTGCCTCACAGTACAGAATGACCATGTTAAACTGCACATTTAGATTTTGAGTTGATCTCTAAAAAAAACAACTAAGTTTAGCTTTAGTTTTTTATAAAGTTTATAACCCACAAATAAATACATTGTAAATCAATATTCATTTTGGTTCCAAAATGAACACAGACCACAATATTACTACCCAATATTGTATTGTATATATTAGAACTCCCACTGTTTATTAATATAAATCATATTCAGTCTAGAACCCCCCCCGCCCCCCTGCAGACAAAGGTTGATTAGCCGATCAGCTGACCGCAGCAGACGGAGGTAACATGTCCATCAGAGGCAGGCAGCCACTAGCAGAACACAGACGTCCTGACTCACTCGCCGTTTGGTTTGGCTTCACAGACCCAAAGCCCCCGCCGGGACCCCCACTGTCAAACTCATCAAACATGCGGCAGGCAGGCAGACACACACACACACACACACACACACACACACACACACACACACACACACACACACACACACACACACACACACACACACACACACACACACACACACACACACACACACACACACACACACACACACACACACACACACACACACACACACACACACACACACACACACACCCCTTCTGCAGACATCTGACAAAGCGCAGACGTGTTCCGTTCAGTCAGATATCTGCAGAAGGTGTGTGTGCGTGGCGTGCGCAGAAGACAACACACCAACACGGGATGGATAGAGGGGGTTAGGGGTGTGTGTGTGTGTGTGTGTGTGTTGAACTTACTTGGGCTTTTTGGTGAAGAGGAGGCGGAGAGCGGCCCGTAGCCGGCACGGGTCTGGCAGCGCGGTGGCGCCCGACGCGTCGGACCCCCCACTCAACAGCAGAACGCATTTACCCAGCGGATCTTCTGTGCTCGCGTACCCCTACACACACACACACACGCATGAATATACAGTGTGCATGCACACACACAGACACGCATGAATATACAGTCTGCACGCGCACACACACACACACACACACACACACACACACACACACACACACACACACACACACACACACACACACACACACACACACACACACACACACACACACACACACACACACACACACACACACACACACACACACACGGCAGGCCGGTGAATAAATATGCATTCCTCTGCACACGCAAGGGCGTTTTGTTTAGCCTCTTGTTGACATGGGGGGGGCCCCCCTCGTGTTCCGATTGACCTCCCTGAAAACAAAATGGGTCTCGACAAGCTAGACGAGGCCTCGTGCATATGCATGAGAGAACCCCATTCCGGCTCCTCTGTTTGCCTCAAACCACACAATTAATAAGCGGTTGCGTTGCTCCATAAAAATAAATAAATAAATAAATAAAAGAAAAGAAAGAAAAGGATATCACAGAGAATATGTAAATGAGGGAATAATAGATCACCTCTCAGTCGAGCGTGTTCGAGATTAAACTTTTGATGGCGCTCGTGTCGGGGAGAACACCCCCCATTACGCAACGTCAACCGGGGACGCAATCAGGGGTTCTTCATCCTTCATTAACGGAACTGTAATACGGAGTAGTGTGTTTACCCCCTCCTCCCTCACGGCCAGCCACCCCCCCCCCCCCCCCCCAAAAAATAATAAGAGAACACACAAGGAAGATGTTTGATGGGGCGCCAGGATAACTGTTGGCTTGGAAACCGCAGGGTCACCGGTTCAAGTCCCCTAAACGGACGGAAGTACAGAGAACTGGTAACTAGTGCCCTTAAGCAAGGCACCAAACCCCCTCCACTGCTCCCCGGGGGGCAGCTGGATATACAACAGGTGATACCCACTGCTCCTAATACTAGGATGGGTTGAAATGCAGAGAAACTCATTTCACTGTGTGTGTGTGTACATGTACAGTATGTATGTGACGAATAAAGAGGATTCAATCAAACCAGATTGAGAGAGAGGAGAGAGAAGATAAAGGCAGAATAGAGAGAGAGAGAGAGAGAGAGAGAGAGAGAGAGAGAGAGAGAGAGAGAGAGAGAGAGAGAGAGAGGAGAGAAAGAGAGAGAAAGGGGAGCGAGAGAGAGAGCGAGAGAGCGAGAGAGCGCAGCACCACCTGCAGTATAGGTATGACCGGGTAAAGGGCCTCGTTGAACCTGTCCCAGGTGGACGCCGTCATCATCCGGCGCCCGTTCAGGAGGAACAACAGGGCATCCCTGGCGGCGGCGTTCACCTGCGGATCACAACCACGTCAACCGGGTTGAACCGGGGGAGGGGAGGGGAGGGGGGGAGGGGTAGCTGCTTCCTTTTCCTTTTATTCAATGGGCATTAAAAAGAGGAGACGGACCGGCGGTACAGCAAATATATATCCAGCAGACCACTTCGCCTTGTGGTGATTTAGTGACGACACCCCCATTGGCTTTATGACAAAAGGGAAAGGGGGGGGGGGGGGGGGGGGGCACCGTTTAAAGATGATATGACCCCAAACGTGTGGGAAGACTTGATGAAATACGTAGTCAACCTCGACACCTTTTCAATATAACATGGTACACATAAAAGGATGGAAAGAAGATGGGGAGGAATAAACAAAATAAAAATCCCTTCTGATTTAATGTTGCTGTAATAAAACAAAACCCCCACTGGGAAACATTTATATTTTCATTCATCAAATAATATCGATTTATTTTTGGTATTGAACTGTAAGTGCGCTCGACTGTGTCCAAAATCGAGTGTGGGGGGGGGGGAGGAGAGGGGGGGATGTCAATTCTCATGTTCATGCAAGCCTTTTGAGCGACGCGTACAGGAGGCGGGGCCACTGTGGAGTGAGCTGTATCGATTGGCTGTATGTGCGTCGTGACATCACGCAGTATTTAAAAACAACAAAAAAGGGATTGGCTATTAAACTAGTCAGAACTTTGACACGGTGTTCCCTGTGGGTCCTATTTCAACACCCCACCTTCTCTGCAGAGTCCTGCAGGCCGAAGGCGCTGATCTCGTACAGGACCCGGCGGTGGAGCAGGAAGTGGATGCCGCTGCACGCTGGCCGGGACGCGTTCTGGATCCCAAGGCACTCCTGGAAAAAAGGTTACAACACTCACACCGGGGTTCACTGCCCTGCAACAAACGCTGTTACACACACACACACACACACACACACACGATAGAACACTAACAATCAATGGCACTCTTTTTCTTTCTTTCCTTTTGTTTGAAAGGACACCCTTCACCCTAAATGGGAGCGTGGCGCTCCCATTTAGGTGGGCTCACGCGTGGACGGACAACCTGATCACACGTGTACCGAATGCGCCGCATTCATCGAAAGGCTGCTCACAAAGCACCGGAGGAGGCGTTAATCGGGTTTCCTCCGCAGTGCTATCTTTGACCTCACGCCAATGATGGCCCCCTCTGTTCCGTGTCCCGTTCTGCACGCCGCGGCCGTGTGAATACAGCGGCTTATTGCCCTTACGTCTGGCCGTCGACCAGCGGGCATATCGCCGAGCAGAGTATAGACGTCATGGGGGGGTCAAATGGCGGCTCAACAAACGGTGAAACCTCAGCCAATCCTAACAAAAACTTAAGCACTTTCGTCAAAACAGTCAAACAGTCGCTTTGAGGCACACACACACACACACACACACACACACACACACACACACCTTCTATATTGGTATTGTCATGCAAGGAGACGGGGGATCGAACGGACAACCTTCTGGTTGTGAGGCGACCGCTCTACCTCCTGAGCTATACTGCCGCCCATTTTGCTATAGCATAACTAAGAGGAGGGGTGTGTGTGTGTGTAAGCGAGTGACTGAGTGACTGAGTGAGTGACGGAGTGTATGTATGTATGTCCATAGACAGTCATGAATCAGTACAGTACAGTCATTTCCCCGCAGGTCTGGGGTCCCCGGGGGGACAGCGCGGCCCTGACCTTGACCAGGCGCAGAGTGCAGGCGTAGGCCTCCGTCTTGACAGCCTGTAAGGGATGAGACAGCAGCTTGAGCAGCAGCCTCTGGCTCTCCGAGAGCAGGAGCGGGCTGGGCTGGTCGAACCCCCACCTAGATAGGGAGGGAAGAAGGGAAGGAATGAAGGAAGCCAGGGGGAGGGAGGGGAGGAAGGAAGGAAACAAGGGAGGAAGGAGGCAAGAAACGGGAGGAAAGACAGAAAGGCGAAGAAAAAGATGGAAGGAAGGCAAAAAAAATTATAAAATAATTAATTTAAAATAGTCATATATCAAAATGGTCACATATTGGCAAAAAAACAGCATCAAAGCAGCTTGAGGAGCCTGTGTGTGTGTGTGTGTGTGTGTCTCTCTCTCTCACAGGTAGGAGCAGGCGTGGACACACTCCTTGATGACGGCCAGGTGCTGGTGGTACGGCAGACCGTCGGTGGCGTGCTCCGCCAGCTCCAACAACTCCAGCCAGTTTCTATCCCCCTAATAACAGGGGGTGGTGGTTGGTGGTTGGTGGTTGGTGGTGGTGGTGGAGGTGGTTGGGACAGGGATAATAACAGGGGTTGGTGGTTGGTGGTTGGTGGTGGTGGTGGTGGTTGGGACAGGGATGAAATAAAGGGCCTGTTATTGGGCGACCGGGCAGGGTGGACCCGGAGGTCGTGCCAGACCCGGAGGGTCGAGGAGGGTTCAGCTCCCCTTCGCCGTGGCCCTGAGCCAAGGCGGAGGACCTCCCTGCTACTGCCGGAAGGGTCGCGGGCTAAAAAGGCAACCCTGCACTCTCAACCCTCTAGTGGTGCCGGTCTGCCTGCATTAATATGCATGGGCCGGTTAAATATGCGTTTGGTAGGAGGAGGAGGGAGGGGAGCAGGGAGGTATGAATCTTTAAGCGCTTCTCGCCCCGGTGTGGTAATAAATCAGCCAGGTCCTCCCAACGTAGAATATATATATATATATACACAATAACAAACACACATTTAACTGCGTTACGCGAGACACCGACATCCATTTTTCCGTCGATGCGAGACGGTACACGCTACGGCCACCATAATAGAATCAATCGCCATGCCATCCGTATTACCTCCTCCACCTTCCCCTCCCCCTCCTGCCTTTTTTATTTTTACTTATTTTATTCTATTCTGTTTTTATCTTATCTTATTTTTATAACTGCCGTCTGTCGTCGGGTATTGCACATAAGATTTTCACTCACTGCTTTATACTTGTGTAAACTGTGAAGTGACAATAAACTTGACTTGACCCCCGTTGGCGTTACCTCCGCCCGCGACTCCTTCAGGAAGGCGCAGGTGGACTCCATCCACTGCGAGGCGCGCGTCACCCGGCGGTGGAGCTGGTGGCCGTCGAGGTCCGCCTGCTCCAGGTAGGCCACCGCCGCCTCCCGCACGTCCGGGAAGGCGTGGCCGAGAGCCGGGTCCAGGCACAGGTGGAAGACCGCCGTGACGGTGCTCTCCGGAAGGTGGTCGGCCGCCTGCCGATGATCCCGCGCAATGGACAAAAATTGAAAATAATTGTTGGGTTTGATATACAAACTACTGCAGGTTATGATACACAAACTACTACTGATGCTGCTGCAGGTTAAGATTGAAGGGCTTTGATGGTAATTAGTTATAAATGGCACGGCCATCTGTCTGCTATTAGTGAGTGAAATGCGCTGTGAGAATGTCTGTGGGTCCGTTGGACCGCTCCTGCCTCGCTATGAGCCCATTGAGTTCAGACCGCTCACGGCTCATTTCTGACTGATCAAGCCTTCATTTGGCCCCTGATTGGTTCGGGGAATTCCATCTTGCCGTTCAATCATAGGTGCGTGCAATGCAATGCTGGTGGATGCTGGTTACTAATGTAACTAACACACACACACACACACACACAAGCGCGCGCACGTGTACACACACACACACACACACACACACCTTCTCCAGTGGGAGCATGGCCTGCAGCAGGTGGATGGTGTGCACGGCGGTGGCCATGTAGGCCATCCGGTGGTGGACCAGTGAGCTGTGGGGACCGTCTGGCAGACAGCTCTGATGATGGTAGCTCACCGTGTCCCCCAGGAGCTCCATGCAGCTCTGCAGCTTCTCCCTCTGTGTGTGTG
>CM051020.1:5946188-5973688 GCA_027704905.1 Muraenolepis orangiensis
CTGGTCCTCAGGCCCACGCACAGCTGGTGCAGGCAGCCCAGTGCCTGCACCCCGAGGTAGCCCGCCTCACCTTCACCTGAACTCAGCCTTACCAGGGCCAGAAGGTTCTGGAAAACAAACAAACAAACAAACAAACAAGAAAGAAAGACCTCAGGGATCAGAGCAGTGACATCATTAGTCCCCAATGGGATTCATTTTTTTTCTCCATTAGGACAAAAATGAAGCAATAGCGGAAAAACAAAATGCTGTATTAATCATCGCAGATAAACAGGTAACAAGAACATCGTTATGGGGGTGCAGAAAAGGTCGTTTTAGCGCGGCCTCGGCTGGAGAACGGTGCGATGGCACGATCGGAGAGGAAAAATCGGCCGTGGTGATTGTCTTGAACGGAGGGCTCTGAACTAAAAGACAGTGACGGAGAAGTCGTAATTAGTGAAAGGGCACCGCGGATTGAATTATCAGAACGGCGATTATTCCTCCGGGCCAAAGCTCCTCTGCCCCGTCTTGTCAGTAATGACCCCCATTAGAGTCCGTTACTTTGTCCTAGCGGAAAGCGGTACGTTCCACCAAGTTTATACGGCACGAGCGGAACATCCCCCTGCCCGTACTGTTTTTTTTTAAAGATGGACCGGTGTGAATGACAGCGTGGTTACTCCCCAATAACAATTCTTACACGCAAGACGAGATTCAACAATTGTATTTGCAGTACAATGGAATGCTTACTCCCCCATTCCCTCCTGCGGTATGAATTTCTGAAACACAATACTTATACAACGTTTGACTCACAAATCCCTTCAGTACTCATCTTGTATTCACGGGTGAACTAAAGGGTGCCGACAACGCAGTCGATCATCGTCGTCAGGATCAAGCCAAGTCAAGAGCAATTGAATCCCTATTTTCCTTAGAGTCTCTAAACGCAGCGCTAGCCATGCTTGCGCTGTGTAATACGGGGTCGTACGTTACGTGAGCTCCTCACGCGGGTTTTAGGCAAAGCCACGGCGAATACAAGAGCGTTGAAGACGGCGTCCACGGCTCTTCAGTAGGGCAATAAGAAAGAAGAGAGGCAGGGTTATTAAAAAGCCTAAAGGTTAAGGGCTAAGAAGGGACGGCCTCATGGAGCGGAGGCCTGAGCAGGTTAATTATCACTGTGATATTCAGAAAGGTCAGAGAGAAATGCGCCATTTACGCCGACAGTGAGACCCCTTCCCCTCCCCTCCCCCTCCCATCGAACTTAGTTCATTTGCCTGTCCTGAGAGCTCAGAGTTCGGTTCGGCTGACCCTGAGGCAAGTATGATGCAAGTCGTGTTATACCTTTTTAGCCACAGTGCAATTGAGATTCCCATACCTCGTTCTGCATGTGTGATGCAAGCATAATACTACCATTTGGTCATGGAGTACACACTGTATATCTTCTTTTTTTTTTTTTTTTTTAATAACCTACAGCTTGAATTTTTGGCCATCATCGCTCGCGGGGGACTTCATCACAGCTGGGCATGCAACGGTAAAAGGGCCAAAGTTATGCCACAGTTAAGAGACTACCGGTACTCCCCCCAAACGACCAAGCCCCTACCCAATGGGACATACAGGCACTCAAGAACACACTTAACAACTTGTTAAATGCGTATTGTGTTCTATAATTCCATACTGTGGGAGGGAATGAGGGGGAGTAAGCATTCCATTGTAATGTGTATCGCGTGTGTGTGTGTGTGTGTGTGTGTGTGTGTGTGTGTGTGTGTGTGTGTGTGTGTGACCTTTGGCAGTAGGAGCCCTACCTGCACAATGCTGGGTCTTTGCAGGAAGATCTCAGCGGGGAAGTCCTGCATTATGACATCACGCAGAAGCTGACAAGTGGTCCGCACCAAGTGTGGATTGCTGCTCCTTAGAGAACTATTTCAAGGTCAATGGGATGGCAAAGGGAATACGGTTAGTTTGGATTAATACATGGAAAAATTAACAGAAGTCAGAAAAAACTGAATGAAACCCTATGGTGTTGTTTTTTATTAGTTCACCCACCTTTCATTGGATGAAAGTATGTGTCTGTCTGTGGTAGTCAAGGGCAACCACGGAAACATAGAAAACTTGAGGCATTTCACAGACTCGCACACTGAAAACCGACAAGAAATGCAATTTTAACACACGTTTAATTCAAATGGCAATTAAATATCAATACACAACCCCGTGTTAGCGGTACATGTTTAAAATACCCGCTATTCTCTGAGGTGGGGCGTCCGTTTGGCCTGGCCTACTCATATGGAAATAGCCGATTTTGGCAGAATCCTCTTCAGGTAGCGCTGAAGAATAGAACAAAGATTTATCAAAGCTCAAATTCACACACAAATGTGTATACAAATATATGTGTACACAAATATATCCATATCCATATATATATTTTCACAAATATATGTGTACACAAATATATCCATATATATATATATATATATATATCCATCCATATATATATATATCCATATATATATATCCACCCATATATATATATATATATATATCCATCCATCCATATATACACATATATATACATATAAACATATATATACATACATACATACACACATTTCTATACACATATATTCATTCATACACACACACACACACATACATATACATATATATATATATATATGGCTGATTCCATCATTGTAGGTGCCACCAACTCTAAGCACAACAGAATGCATCAGCTTCAACTTGGTGAGGAACCTGGTGGAGTAGCAGCGGCATGTCCATGGGCGGAGGAAGGGACGGCGGTGTAACTTGGGAGTGGATCTGGTAGCATAAACAGCTGGTCCAGGGTGCCATCAATGACAGCTCGCAGCCTGGGTTCCACGTTGGGAGACAGCTGGGTAAGGAACTCTACCGCCCCAACGTCTCTCAGCATCTGGGCTGCGCTAGGATGCTGCAGAGGAAGGAAATTGACAGTTACTGCAAACCGCCTTGAATTCAAATTACAACAATAACAACAACAAATGGACCATTTAAGATTTTGGTCACGGGCCACTGCAAATAAGTGTGTAGATAAATCAATGTATCTGCATATCCAAATCTGTAGTCACCAATTCAAAAAACATTACATTACATTACACTACAGTCATTTAGCAGACGCTTTAATCCAAAGCGATTTACAACAATAGTGTGTTTAAACAAAGGAAGGTAAGAGCCTAAAAACCTTGTATATGTCCAGTAAGATTAGTATGGATGCCATTTTGAGATTAGATTAGATTCAAATGTATTGTCATTACACAGCACAAGATAAATAATTTGCCATCTAACCAGAGTGCAAATCTATCAGTAAAGTGCATAGTAATATACAATGTACAGTGGTTAAATGGGACGTAAAAACAGTCTGCTAGGTATACAAAACTGGTGTGTATACAGTATATTTATATTATATATACATAAATATATAAGTATATGTATATGTATATATGTATGTATACATATACATATATATATACATACATATATACATATACATGTATATATATATATGTATATGTATGTATACATATATATATACATACATATATACATATACATATATATATACATACATATATATATACATATACTTATATATATATATATATATATATACACATACATGCATATATATATATATATATATATATATATATATATATATATATATATATATATATATATATACATACATACAGGTAAGTGTACAAGTATCAACAGGTAGTGAGCAGGGGGTATGCCAGTTATATATCAAGAGTTATAGCAACAGTTGTGGATAACATTGTCAACCTCATTCTAAACACTTCTTTGCCATGATTCACTTTTAACTATTTAAACGCCATCGGCTTGCATGCATGCATGCATGCATGGTTCAGCACCTTGGAGAACGTGCAGAGCAACCCGAGGACCTGGTCCTGCATGGGCACCTCGGGGAAGTTGAACCACTCCAGCAGTAGGATCGACAGCATCCTCTCCTGGACCAGGTCACACACCGACACCAACGAGTGGTCCAGCTTGGAGATGATGCTCTTCATGGCTCGAACTCGGATCTCCTTTAAGGAATGACCTTTGGGTCAAGAAAAGTAATAAAAATAATAATATTAGATTAGGATTAGATTAGATTCAAATCGTATTGTCATTGCACAGCACTAAGTACAGTACAGCGAAAAATAATTTAGCATCTAACCAGAGTGCAAATGTTGCAGTAAAGTGCATGGTAATATAATATCATTTATAGTTTAAATGTACAGGTTAATAGACAGTCTACTGGGTATTAAATGGGATAAGAGCATAATAATAAGTATACGTATATACTGGTAAGTGAGTATTTAACAGGTAGTGATCAGGGGTATGCAGTTATTGAAAGCAGGATAAATATTTATAAATGTAAATGTATATACAAGTGAGCATATATAAATGTATGGCATATATACATATATATATATGTATATACAGGAGTAGGAGTAGTTCTATCAACAGTTGAGATTTACATATATATGGCAGGTAAAGTAAACAGATATATTATTAATAAATATGTAAAGTATAGAGAGGTAGGTAGTTGTGATAGTTAGTTTTATTAATAATAATTATAATAATTAATAATAATTATAATAATTATGCATTTTAGTTGTATTGCATATTGACGCTTGGTAAGCAGCACCTGTGTTTCATGTGTATTAAACCGTTACTTGTTTACTTGTTCTACTTGTTTCATTACTGTAAGACTTTCACCATTCGTGTGCAAGATACTTGATTCTTTTGTATTGTTTTTTGTATATATATATATATATATATTTATATTTTAAGTACAACGAATTGCTTACTCTCCATTCACTCCCACAGTATGAACTACACTGAACAATAATATAAACACAAATAAAGAACAATAAAGAGGCAATAAAGTCTTCAGTAGGGTGACCGTAGTACGTGTTGTACTAACGTAAGGCTACTAATTATACATATTATTATTATTATTATTATTAGTGTTATTGTTCATCGTTTGTATATATTCGGACGTATAAGAAGTACAATCCTGCAACATGCAACAACTTGTTGTGTTAACTTCGCAATAGGTACCTATTTTCTTCACAAGATGGGAAAGATCCATGTCCAGTTTATTACTGTAAAATAAAAAGAATTAAATAAAAAGCAATAATAATCATAGTAATAACAGCGTCAGTCTGGGGACTGTAGCATGATGCTAAACTTCTGTCAACAAACGTTTTAACCCCGCGGTTGGTTTTAACATACGCGCCAGAGCAGAGTCAACCGGACATCCTGGTTATGAACATCCAGGCTCCGTCCACCGTGCGTGTCTTGAACACCCCCCCCAGGGTGGGAGCGGTGTTCAAGACACACACGGTGGAAGCAGCCGTCGTTTGCAACACTAGATTAGATTAGATTCAAATGTATTGTCATTGCACAGCACAGTACAGCGAAAATAATCTAACCAGAGTGCAAATGTTGCAGTAAAGTGCATGGTAATATAATTTACAGTTTAAATGTACAGGTTAAAAGACAGTCTACTAGGTATTTAAATGGGATATGAGCATAATAATAATAATAATAATAATAATAATAATAATAATAATAATAATAATAATAATAATACGTATATATATACACAGGTAAGTGGGAATCGATATGCACTATAAGTGCATATAGATTCCCTATATCTCATATATCTCTCATATATCCCATATATCTATAAGTGGGAATGTATATGCACAATTATATGCAAATGATATGTCCATGTGTATATGCACTGTTATGCAAAAATATATGCAAAAGTAAATGAATCATGGACCATACATGTTGACATTGTGTAACAACACACACAATGTATACATATAACAAATGTTTACATTGTATACATATGTAACATACAGTATATACCAAGTACGGAGTGAGAACTGGTACTTGGACCTGCCGAGGTGCACCAGACCCCCAACACTGCTCCCTGGGCGCTGTATATACAATAGCTGCACACTGCTCGCAATACTAGGATGGGTTAAGTGCAGAGAAATACACAATTTCACTCTACATGTATGTACAAGATACAATATGTTTTATTGGCCATTTGCAACAAGTACAATGGAATGCTTACTCCCCATTCCCTCCCGCCGTATGAATTTAAAAAATAATACTATAAAAAATACTATATAACAATACATATACAATATATATATATACAATGAAAGTAAACATAAAAAGAACCGCAGAGCATAGAGGCACTGGTGTGTCTTCTTCAGCATGACCTCCGTGTTGCGGGTCCACACAAAGTCATCGGAAATATGTAGCCCAAGGAAACGGAAGCAGCTGACGACTTCCACCGGTGTCCCGTCCAGGCTGATGGTGGAGTGGGTGCCCCGGTGGCCTCCTGAAGTCCACGATGAGCTCCATAGGCTGTTGTCCTCACACCATCGCGTCAGCCGGACTATCTCATCTCTGTACTCTGTACTCACTGCTGTGCTTGGCAGTACAGTCATGTGTGTACAGTGAGTACAGCCGGGAATTGAGGCAGCAGCCTTGGGGTGCTCCAGTGTCGAGGACCAGAGTGGATGAGATGTTGTTCCCAATCTTCACCACTTGAGGCCTGCCCGTCAGGAAGTCCATAATCCAGTTACAGATGGGGGCGCCCAGACCTAGGTCCCTCAGTTTCAGGACCAGTTTGGAGGGAACGATGGTGTTGAACGCCGAGCTGTAGTCAATGAACTGCAGCCTGACGTAGGTGTCCCTCCTGTCTAGGTTCTCCAGGGCCGTGTGTAGTGCCAGGGAAATGGCGTTGTCTACAGACCTGTTTGGTCTGTATGCAAACTGGAGTGGGTCGACTCAGGGATGGAAAAAGTGGGGTTAATTTGGCAAAAATTAACTGCACAAACTAAACAATAGCAAGATATGAACAAAGCTCTGTTGTTTTTATTACCCTTGGCTCTAACCAACCAAGGATTAAACAAGATCAAATCAATTCATTAAATTAATTCGTCATGTCACTATTGTAATTTTACAAAATATAGCAATCCATATGACAACAAATTGCAACTAGTTACCATCAGAATGAATAATGGGAAATGTTTGCATACAAAATACCATGGTTGAACCCTTGATAAATATGATATTTTGTTGCAATATTTGTATTATATATATATATATATATCATTTTGATTATTAACACCTCATCCATTACATTATGCATGTGTGAGTGCATACTATTTTAAAATGGCATAGTGTAGGATTTCTGTAGGTTACTGAGGATTGACAGAGCATTAAAAATAAAGAGGTAAGAGCATTACACGGTGTGCTCTGTGCTGTCCTCATATCAGGAATAAAACAGTACGGTCATATTTCAGAGTATCTGTTGCCTGCACTTCTTTTTTGTGTGTGTGTGTGTGTGTGTGTGTGTGTGAGAGTGTGTTGTGTGGCTCTAGTGCCATGCTATGTTATTCCACACAGTCATGTCTGAAACAGAAAACCCAAGTGGTCCCACTGGCCCTGTCACTGTTTGACATGCCTGCTGTACACGTCTTGCGCTCCACTGCAAGTGTTGAGGATATGAGGGTGGGCACCTCGGGACCCGAGAAAACCTTCCCTTCGGCCCCCGAGAGTCAAGTCAAAGGACCCAAGTCAAGCCTGAGCATCACACGCGCATATTGAGCAAATCATTTGCGGCTGATGCGGCTTCCATCAGAAATTCAAATGAAACATGAAGTGCCGCCCCACATGAGGTGTTCATGCAGCTTACTGCCTCCCAGGATTCGTCCACATTCACTTCTGATTATTGTATTGCCTTTGCAAACACAAACTGCTTGAACGCAAATACATAAAGGGGGGGGGTTCTTAAATTCTATGGCCATGCATGCAAAGCCATTCATTACGGTAATCACTGACGGCCACATAATGTTTCATGTAAAAGGTAATACTTATTATTAGTCACTGCTTGATGTGTTTAACCATTGTCATGAGCAGAATCCACCTAGAGCTATGCCCACAGCTCGATGTGTACTTTAACTGTCTGGCAAAGCAAATAGCAACAGCCTAAAGTTTGTTTGTCAGGTCTAATTTAGCTTGTAGAAACATTGCACTCTTGCGTGCCAGTGTCCCTATGTGGTGCTATCTAAGAACTCCCCCCCCCCACACACACAGAAACACACACACACACACACACACACACACACACACACACACACACACACACACACACACATAAACACACACACACACACACGCACACACACACACATTCTGAGCCGACACATCAAGTTAAGGCAGCCTGATGAACCCTAATAGGGCCTGGTAATTAGAGTCTTTGCATAGAGCCTGTCTGTGCACAGCCGCCACCCTAAGTAGGCTGGGGAAAGGCCTGCCATACACTTGACAGTGTGGAAAAAACAATGTAATGTTCAGTGCATGGTCCAAATTACCCTGCCTGGCAGTGGTAAACACAATCTACTTTATAACAATGCTGACACTAATTAGGTAACCAATGTATCATTTCAAAGTACAAGTTTTGGATGCTATCTCAGATAGTTGTTGTGAAAAGTCATGCCTTGATATTTCTGGAATACAAATTAGAGAAACCTTTTTTGCATAAATGCTAAGCAAGCCTGGCGTTCAGAAAAACATGTTTAAGCTAATATGTGGGATTTGTAATTATATTTTTGAAATTAAATAATATCTTATTAATATTTTATTATCATATGAATTTAGATAGTGTATCTAAATCCATAGTTCATAGTGTCCTATGGATGCATTATAGGCCTAAAATTAGATTAAAAGATTAGATTAGATTAGATTCAAATTTATTGTCATTGCACAGCACAAGTACAGTACAGCGAAAATAATTTAGCATCTAACCAGAGTGCAAATGTTGCAGTAAAGTGCATGGTAATATATAATTGACAGTTTAAAGTTATACTTATACTTAATATAGAGTATGTGTGGAATATGAGCATAATAATAGGTAAATATATATACAGGTCAGTAAGTAAAAGTAACTAAGTGAAAGATGGATCATAAGAATAGTTGTGTTACATGCCTTGTTCTAGATAGAAGCTTACCAATGTAAGTAGTGCTAAAAAAAAAGGAAATTGTAAACAATTGTAATTATATCGGGATTAAATTGTACTGCCTTTCTGTATTCACCCTGCATACAAAGAAGGCTAAAAAGGCACAGCATACAACATTGTGCAACCAATATGGTGCTACTAGTATAACTACTTAGTGTACTTTTCTGAACTACAGGATAACAAGAAAAACTATCCATGCCCCAAATTTGTATTTTATTGGTAATAAATTGTTATTATGTTGATTCACAATTGAACATGGCATTATTACTCTTAATAAGGCAATAGGGATGTCGTTCCCTACTAATTAAATAACTGCCTTTAAAAAAGGGGCTTGCATGGGCACCCTTAGCTACCCCTTCTGCAAGGGACCGTTAAAGCACTTGCAGAACTGCAGAACTTACTGAACTGCTAGGGGTGCTGCCACTACCATTACATTGTTATTAACATTACACTATCAAACTTTGCTCGACTTTCTGGACTCATTACAGTTACTGCACTGTTTTGCACAGTATTCATGATGCTGCTGCACTATTGGCACTTTAAAATGCTTTTAAATGCTTTTTTGCACAACTCAAAACATGTACATATGATCCATCCCTTTGTTGTTCTTTTTATGTTCATTTTTTATTGTGTATAGTATTTTTATAGGATTGTGTTCTAGAAATGCATACTGCGGGAGGGAATGGGGAGTAAGCATTCCATTGTACTTATAAATACAATTATTGAATCTTGAATAGAAGAACATCTTTAAAACAATGTCCCACTGTGACTGACTGATTCATGCATATGATTGCACCAGCCGCCATATGTATACATCATCCATATCACCCTTATTTAGATACTTAGACACTTTATTTCTGTTAATATTATTGTTGAATAGAATTCATCACACCTCATGTGTCAATGCAAACTGCAGCTGCCAACTGCATCTCAAATCTAGAGCTCCATTATGTACAATAATCTATTAAAACGTTCACAATTAACCATTCAAGAATAAGGCTTCATATCAGTTAATGGTGTGATGATGATGATGATGATGATGATGATGGTGATGATGATGATGATTGCCAATGGTTGATCTGAGCAGCATCCCTGCCTCTGGGCCTGCCTGCAATGGGACGTATTCCGAATGCCTGGATCCCATTGGCTGTAGTCGGCTCCGCTCTCCCACAATGCAACAGGGCAACAAAGGAAGACAAGACAGCAGGAGGCCGTCAGGAGGCTACTACACAGTAACAGCTAACCCCCAATGGAGGAGAAGGAGACCGCATAATAATAACCCCGTTGTTGTACACACATTGATGTGTCAAGGAATTGCAATGCAGCGGTTATCCGTGGCGTAGGGGCAAATGTCCGACTGCAGAAGAGACAAGTGTTGTTGTTTTTGTCTACAGCCTCCACCTACACGATGCTAGCTGGATGCTGTTAGCCGGCTAACTAGCGGCTAAGTAGCGAGCTAACATAAAGCTGTCTGTCTGGCGAGCTTTTAAAGAACCGTTTCTGTGCTTTGAAACTAAACACCGACTTGTACACTTGATCGTCTGACCTAACGGGGACATGGGGAAGTCTCCCGTATAGGGTAAGGGACACGATGTAACGGTGTTTGTCTTTTTCTTTTTTTGGGTCAAATCTGATGTATGACAAGAAAAGATGGGTGACATCAACAGCGACACGATAGCTTGTTCTCGTTAGCACTGGAGTTAGCTACCGTGGAGTTGTTCTCAGTGGGTCACTGCTGAAAGGAAAGATCTGGAAGGCAGAACCCAGTCAAGTGTAGACACACGTCATGTTCACTATGTCACTATGCTTTTGCAGTTGACTATACCAGTGGTTCCCAAATGGGGGTACTCGTACCCCACAAGGGGGAACTTTGAAGGGTCGCAGGAGGGGGATACTTGAACATTGAACTATTAAGTGCATCCGAATACTAACACATACCAATACACAACACGTTTTGGACATTTTCCAATGAATGACAGAAATCATAAACGAAGCACTGTTGTTTTTCACTAAAACCTATTATAAATATTGGCAACACCCCATGCAATGTCCATCTTCACCAAATAATATGCACCTACATTGTTTACATTAATGTACATTTAGTGGTAAACAGGGTACTTTGAAAAATGTCTTCGGAGGTACATTTGTAAAAATAGTGAGAACCACTTAACTATACCAAGTGTTATCTCTTGTGTCCATATGCCTTGCTACTGACAGCATAGTGCAGGCTATTCATTAATGAAACTGACATGTTTCAAACTGACCCAACACCGTGACATGTGTTTGTCACTGACCGTTACTGGGTCACTTCAGCTTTTAATCACAATTGGTCGTTTTCAATTCCAGCGTCAGATGTGAATCGGTGGAAGTGGAACCTAGCCCATCTGACGAGTCACCATTTGCAGGCATATAATGGTGAGTAATCCGCTTGCAGCATGGAAAATACTGTTGTTTTTGGTTTGGCTGCAAATGTAGTAACACGTTTAATCACAGAATTGGTATCATGGTGTAACATGCCCTTGGAATAAAATGCATTTTCACTCTACTTTGCACTTTGACACTTTGACATCAAATGTAGTCTCACAAATCAGACTTTATATAAATATCTTAAGTCATCCACTCAAGCAAATAGGGTTTCTTAGATGGAAACAAAGCGGGGAAACAAGGCCTAACTCCATCCCTTGCAGTTGTTGTTTCCGGCCCAAGCTCTGTGCTGTCGCCCTCCAGCAGTTCTGCTATAACGTAGTAGACTGCTGGCTCTGAGATTCGATTAGATTAGATGATCCGATGTTGTCAATGTCATAATGTGGTTGGTATTACCAATGCTAATCGTACACTTATTTGTCTGTATTTTAGAATATTTATCATGCAATTTAATCACCTGCTACTGCCATGAATGATTTGTGTTTTTGTTTTTTTGCCTATAGGGTATGGCCACTCTATTACATGCATGACTACTTGTGTGTGGCCTGATGGGAGGACACTGTGGATAGCACTTTCATCAGGATACCTGGAGAGCCATCCCATGCTCCCACTCAAGAGGGCCTGCCAGAATGAAGAAGATAAGCCTGAAGACCATCCGCAAGTCCCTAAACATAAAAGGCAAAGAGGAGGGAGACTTTGTCATGCTCCAGCAGCCCTCCCTGACCCCCGACTTCTCTAAGGAAGAGTCACTCTTTGGGGGCTGCTATACCAAAGACCTGGCTGGCTGTGATCTTGGTAACGAGGAGGACAAGGGGGGTCAAAATAAGGGTCGTGCCAAGACCGAGAGTCTGATGGGCTCACTCAAGAGGAGGCTGTCCACCAAGCAGAAGGCCAAGGTAAAGGGAGGCTCGTCGGCTATGGGCTCTGTGGAGGACGACGACACCTTCTCGTCGGCCTCTGTGCCCACCAGTTTCAGTGAGTTGAAGGCTCAGCGTCCCCTTAGGTCCTCCTCGCTGCGGAGCCACCACTACAGTCCTTCGCCGTGGCCCCTCAGGTCTGTCAACTCCGACGAGGCGTGCATCAAGATGGAGGTGAAGGTGAAGGCCATGGTCCACTCCCCGAGCCCGAGTCCCAGCCTCAACGGCGTCCGGAAGGAATTCCATGACTTTCAGATAGAAGGCCTTTTTCAAGATTCAGCTGAATCCTTTGCGAGTCTCCAGCAGGCGCAGAATGGAGCGCTTCACCTGAATATTGATGAACATGATGTGCCTGTGGTGCTGGGGCTGATGCCTCAGGACTACATCCAGTACACCTTGCCTTTAGATGAGGGACTGTACCCCGAGGGGCCTCACTCGTTTTGCCTGGACAATTCCTCTCCCATGGAGGTGGTAACTGAGGCGGAGGATGGGCTTCTTCCTACAGACCACGGCCAGGAAGAACACGACCTGGTCAGTAGCATGCCTCCGGAGCTCTACATGGAGCCCTCTGTCAATGGCCTTCTTGTCGGCTCTGCCGGTGTGATGCTCGAGAGCTCGGTGGTGGTGACCCCCCCCTCTCTCTCGCCGCTCAGCCACAGGAGTCTCCTGCGAACTTTTGCAGCGTTCAGCTCGACGGACAGCCGGGTCGCCGAGAGGGTAAGACACCACCTCAACTTTGACCCGAACTCTGCCCCCGGCGTCAGTCGTGTGTACGACTCGGTCCAAACCAGCGGGCCTATGGTGGTGACGAGTCTGACAGAGGAGCTGAAGAAGCTGGCGAGGCAGGGCTGGTACTGGGGTCCCATCACCCGCTGGGAAGCGGAGGAGAAGCTCACCAACCTGATGGACGGCTCGTTCCTGGTGAGGGACAGCTCGGACGACCGCTACCTGCTCAGCCTGAGCTTCCGCTCGCAGGGCAAAACCCTCCACACACGCATAGAGCACTCCAACGGCCGCTTCAGCTTCTACGAGCAGCCGGACGTGGAGGGTCACACGTCCATCGTGGACCTGATCGAACACTCCATCAAGGACTCTGAGAACGGAGCATTTTGCTATTCCAGGTCACGCCTACCAGGGTCCGCCACATACCCCGTCAGGCTGACCAACCCGGTATCAAGGTTTATGCAAGTGCGCTCGCTGCAATATCTGTGCCGCTTCGTCATCAGACAGTACACTAGGATAGACCTAATTCAGAAACTGCCTTTACCCAACAAGATGAAAGATTACCTGCAGGAGAAGCACTACTGAGGACAGGATTGTGGTAGCAATTTGCACTTTTTGGGTTCAGTTAAGAGATTTAAACAAGGTTTACACTACAGACGACCATAGTTTTGGGGAAGTTGGTTTTTCAATTGCCCTTGATTTGTCTCCGGGTGACTTTGTCAATGTCCGGTCCTCCATTCCGCTGTTTCCACTTGAGTTTTCGTCATGGATTGGCCAGCGGTCAGTGGCTTTACTTCATAAATAGGCCTGTAGAGAGACCATCCACACAGCATGAGGTGCGGGCGAATGTGGTTGAGGCATACATTACATATATCATAAACATGCCTTTTGAAGACAGAACTTGTAACCTTAGTGGTCTGCGTAGTCAAAAAAAAAAGAACTAGGTTAGTTGGACTTCTGATATTGAACATACAAATGTTAACTTGTGGCATGATAAATATTCTGAAATGCTATACTAAAGGGGAAGCCAGAATTTGAATCCCTACTCTTACAAATAAATGATTATAAATTAGATGTTTTAATCTCTTAAGCCCCCCCCCCTGCAGACTGTGGTTGTGATCATTGGCACATTGTACCGATGATGGAATTGTGTGACGCATATCACTGTCCAAATCCTCACATTAAGCCTTTCCTTCTGGACTAATTGGTGAGCGATACGCTCGTCCTACGTGACGCCATCGTACCATAACTTACTCTCCTCACAAGAAGGGTTTTTTTAAATACTTCAATAGACAAAATTCACACCCAAAAGCTATTACATTTGGTGGACCCTTAAGCCGTTTTAAGGCATAGTCATAGTCTATTTTCAGTGAAACAATTTACAGCATTGTATTAATTGCTAAATAATTTAGATCATCAGCATCCAGCCCATGCATGTCCCTTTTTATGTCTACGTCCAGTTACTAATAACTAGTGTACCCTTTAATTTGAGTGCCAGATTATAATGTACACAATCTGAGTGACAAGGAATTAACCATCCTCTATGGTACCATGCAAGTTCATTAGGATAGTATTAGGAAAGTATTATTTACAGATACAGTACAGGATGTATGAAACACTAACTTAATATGTTCATGACCTGTTGACGGGCTGCTGTTGGGCCAGTCAATAAGATTTTTTAATTTGTTCATTGAAAAAGGCTTTCCCCATCATTTAACAGGGACCAGTTCATTAAATTGCTGAGATGGCCACAATCTACCAGTCTGTGAGGGGGGTTAAATCAATCATTTCGTTTTTGGCAAACAACTGGGAATTAAGTGATATGGCTGCATGTAGCCATAACTTTTAAGCATAGGGTGGAAAAGGTACTAGATACACAATGCTGTTTATGTTTCCACTTGCTGTGCTCTTGGGAGCACCAGCCGTGACTTGATGTATAGACCTTTTTGAAATTAAATTCAAATTTGTAGGCGGAAAGACGAGGTAAGCTTCGGAATGCTGCGCTGAACGCTCAGGCCTTGAAAACCATTTTCCGCGATGGGTAAGGCTCATACTTGCATGTGAACGGCTCACGATTGTCATGAAACCCGCTTCTCGTACACCAGCTTTTAGCGGCAGACTACGCCATGTCGTGAGGGTTTAGAAGGATGCATTTACCCCGTAGGTGGCCCACAGATGACTCTTAACCCGTCCAGTGCCCAACAACAAAATGGACCTCTTTGCCAATTTGAATTGACTATGTCCCCATGTAGGGCTGGCTCTCTCTCGGCCCCCGGTGATGGCACTATGGAGCCAGCCCCGGCCCCACATCACAGAAGCCTAGCTGTTGCTGTGTGAGACGGGACGTATTGAGGCGTTTTCGTGGAAAGCCGGGCCCTGCCTTTGGTTAGCGGGGACATGACGAAACCCCATTCGGCTCCATAAAAGTCATTGTATTTCACCCTCACATGTATTTTCAAGGGCGTTGAAATCTTTTTTGTGATAGGCGTCTCTTATTCACGTCGCCCCCCGGTTCCCACAGGGCTCCACTACCCCCACATATTTTTCTCTACTGGGCTGTATATTCAGAACAAAGGGAAAAAGCACACAGTATGCTACTCAAGTGCTTTATATGGATATTTTGACAGGGAAAAAAAAAACTAAAAATTCACGCTACGTTCGAGCATCTTTCTGTTGACATGGGTGTCCTTGAAAAGTATTTGGTAATGTCTTTCAGACAACTTTGGTATGTTTTTCTTTGTGCATAGTTCTAGAGTTTTTAGAGGGAGCAGACGATGTCCAAACCAAGGAACGGTGAAGTTAGCACAGCGTAATTAGATGAGGGGAGGAGGCGGGGAGGAGGGCGGGGGGGGGAAACGGAACGGTGTTGCATGTTAAAAGAATTGGTGTTTTACAGCTTTGAAATGTATAGGAATGAAGGATCTAGGTTTCTGTTAGGCTGTGTAAAGGAATATTATTTTGTTTTAATGAGCTGGACTGTGTGTGTGTGTGTGTGTGTGTGTGTGTGTGTGTGTGTGTGAGAGGGAGATGGGGCTTCATATAAAAAAGGATTTAGCAATGTTATGTTTGGTTGCGGTATCTATTGTGTCCTGGGAGACCAATTGCTTATGCAGTACCAGTAAAACTACATACATTGAGACTTTTGCACTTGAATCTTGACCTATTTTTATTTTTATTTTTTTAAACAACCACAAAACCCACTTGGATCCTTGCCTCTCCCAAGTTGTCCCACAGAAGTTATCTTTAATATTAAAGTTACAACGGCCAAAACCTCTGGACTGATGTACACACTCGCTATTATGTGATCATAGGACTATTTAGGTAGAATTATCAATTAAGCAACATCCTTTTTGTTTTGTGTGTGTTCTCTTCTTCTAATATCTAATATCAATGGGACACTGTCCATTCAAAACAAAGTGTAAAGCACCAGCCTCCCTGCAGCCTCCCTGTCCTCGGTCCACTCCGAGGCGCTCTCTCTCTCTCTCTCTCTCTCTCTCTCTCTCTCTCTCTCTCTCTCTCTCTCTCTCTCTCTCTCTCTCTCTCTCTCTCTCTCTCTCTCTCTCTCTCTCTCTCTCTCTCTCTCTCTCTCTCTCTCTCTCTCTCTCTCTCTCTCTCTCTCTCTCTCTCTCTGCCTCGTCACAGCAAGAATGTTGAACGAAAGTTAAAGAGACTGTTGCATTCATGTTTAGTTGTTTTGTTTTAAACAGAGTTAATAATGTGAAAGTGAAATTTGTTGGTCTTTTCTTTTTAACACGGTGGTGTACTTTTAATTGTCCAGTTTCAATTCCCATGTGACGGATGATTCTAAACGAGTTGGAATCGGTGGGATTCAAGAGAAGGGGCGTCTCCTGTGATATTTTGTTTTATTTTCAAAGTATTTAAATTGCCTGGGATAAAGGTCGGTCGGTTCATTATCTTTTTAAAGCGTTATTGCCTTCGGTGTGTGTGTGTGTGAGACTTTGGAGATAGTCCACAATGTATAGCTGTTAGCACTTAACAAGCTCTGGTATTGTTTGAACATCTCTGCAATGAAGGTATTTGTTTACTGCTATGTTTGGTTGACCCTCCCCTGTTTTTGTTTTTTTTGTTGTCAGTTTTATAACTCATGGTTTGTCCACTCATGATCATCTTGGTACAATTTTTTTATTTTTTTTTGTTAATTTTTTTTTTGAAACGTTATTTCATTTCAATGTGTTATACACATTTGTGCTGCTTTCAGATATGATTGCCTTTCTTGTATTTAACAATGGGGTAAATAGAATGTCACCATTTGATCGATGTACACTAAGACACACACACACACACACTCGCGCGCTCACACATGACTTTGGGTTATGGTTTTTGGGAGAGCAAGGTAGATTTGCGATTTGTGAACGTGGGTCAAATGTCCTTACTAGTTATTGGTTCCTCTGTATAAACCGCTCACTCCAGTTTACATTTGTTGTCCACAGTTAATTTCCCCAAATAGATTGTCTTTTTTGTATTGTTTTTTTTATTTTTATTTTTTTGAAAACAAAAAATCAACCGTGATTTATTGCACATTTTGGATACAGTTCAAAAAGTTTTTGTATCTGCCAATTATAAATTATAAATAAACTATATTCTGAAACCTTTTCTTCCGCTGTTTCCAGTTCTCTTCCCCCCCCCCCACCCTGCTTCCCTCAGTGTATTCTAATAATATATCTGGGCTCTTTGAGTTGTAAAATGCTTAGGATAAAACCGTCCTCCAATTGGCACGCTTTCATTACGTAGCTTACACAGTAAAGTCGAGGTTTAGCACGGTGCGCTGCTTAATTTATTGTTCATTAGGAAATTGGCTTGTCTGTCTGAAGTGTAGTGTTTTGATTTTCGTGGCAGAGACCATCCCTCAACCTCAGAGTGAATGGGTAAACCTTTTTATATTAGCCTGAGGCCTGTGCTACTGACTCTCCTCTTTGGGGAAAGAGAATCAGGCGTCTCTGGTGCTAAGCACGCCAGCCAGCGTGACTCGGGCAGCTGAGATGCTCCTGTAGAGCTCAGCCAGTAAAGAAAGATTCATATGGACGTGGGTCGATGGAGGAAACTGCCGAGCTCCTCTGTATGTCCAAACCGCGGATCTTTTGAAAGGTTTACTTTATACCTGAAAATGTACCCTTCGCCGCTGTCATTTGGACCATTGATCAGCTGGTGGGTGGGTGTGTTTTTATTGATTTACACGGCGCAGTGTGTAGCAAGTAATAGCCTTTGTCAGCTCACTCTTTACCGTCTTCTCAGAGTCTGCACAGCTGGCCCAGAAAACAGCCTCCTGGTTCTGGGATTACCAGCAACGCTACTCTCTCCCCGTCTGGTGCTTCCAATTTGAGTCGACCGGAGGAGCACAGAGTGAGTTCTTGTGTTATAGACGGGGGTGGCGGGGAGGTTGGTAGTGGCGGTAAGGGTGTCAGGTTTGGACTTGGATCTGCTGGAACATGGGTTGCATGGTGATGAGGTGGTAGGCCTTGTTAACGGCGGTGTCTGACAGGCCTCCGCAGGCATCTGAGGTGAAGCTACACAACTGTTTACTCCCCTCTGCCCCGGCGAGCTAGCCATGATTTATTCATGGTGCACACCGGTGGTCATATGGAGATGCCTCCATCATGAAAGACCTTATCTCTGCCTTACTTTCCTGTCTTTGTTTTTGTTTTTCGTTTTGTTTGTTTTTGGGGGATTTTAGTTTTTTGAGATTTTTTTTTCTTCCTGAGAAAGTGTAACTTGATGTGAATGATGTGACGAATGTGCCTCGTTTTATGGGCAAACTTTCTTAAAATATTCACAGGGTTTCGTTCGCCATCGCTGAATGGCCGTGACCCCGGGATGCTCTGCTCAGTCCGTCACGGAGATCCTGGTCAATATCTAAATATAAATCTGGAAGATTTAATCCTCTTTATTGGTCACACACACACACACACACACACACACACACACACACACACACACACACACACACACACACACACACACACACACACACAGTGAAATGTGTTTCTCTGCATTTAACCCATCGTAGTATTAGCAGTGGGCCACTATTTTTAAATACAGCTGCCCGGGGAGCAGTGTAGGGGTCTGGTGCCTTGCTCAAGGGCACCTCGGCAGGTGTTTCAGACTTGAAGGTTTTGCGACCTTCCCGCCCCCAAGCCAAAAGTCCCCGCAGACTGAGCGACTGCCGCCCCCAAAGCATGTTCCCTGACCCGGGCCGCGGTGGTGAGAGCGCCGCATCCTAACCACGAGACCACCAGGGAAATATGACCGTTCCGGGGAAACACTAGCGGTATGTTCCCTTTGTACGCGTAGCTCCACACACACACACACACACACACACACACACACACACACACACACACACACACACACACACACACACACACACACACACACACGTCTGGAATACCCTGATTCGCTAATAGACGAAACGCTGTGGATGTGTAAATGCGGAAACGACATCACATGTAATCACATGTGAGGTGCGGCATTTGCATTTGTTTTAAGTGCATAGTGTCCACACCAAAGCGTTCATTTGTGAGCAAATGTCCTCCCGGTGTGCTTCCTGGCGGGAAACTGTTTATGCGGGAGAAGCCATCCATCAGCCGTCTCCTCGTCTCAGATTGATGATGCGGTCCTGCCATCTGGTGCGCCGCGTGGAGCAGCTCATTTGTCACCTACAAACAGGGATGATGGAGACAGCTTGAATTACCCGGGCAAACATATATATCGCTTTAAATTGACATGCCAGGAAAACATTGGTGGGTCTTAGCTGGTAATGACGGAGCTCCAGGTTACCCCGCTGGTAACAGATGTCTCTCAGACTCCCGGCGAAAGTTTCTGGCTCTATTAGCGCTTGTGATCCCTTGCCAGCAGTGCCGCACACCGCCGGGACCCCTGCTCCTTGCGCCATTCATCATGCATTAGTTGTCCCTCAACCTCAATTAGCCCTTGCCAGAGCTGGGGCGGTCTTAATCTTCATCAAGCCTCCCCCCCTCCCCACTGGACCAAAACAGAGCAGGGCCCCGGGTCCACATAAGAGGTTAGAGCGTGTTTCCGTGTCCCGTTTGGCCTGCTCCGAGGTTTCTGAGGCCTGGGTGAGTTGTTGTGTAGTGTATCCTCGGTTACATCTTACCGCCAAACTAACTGGGGGTTGGGGTGACTGTTGGGGAGGGGATCTGTGTGTTGTTTTTTTCCCAATTGTGGTACTGAGCATACTTATCGAGTCTTAAAAGAGACGTGTTTTTATCCTACTGGGTCCTCTGAATGAATTCACTCATCCAAAAGGCATGTTTCAGAGTAGACCTTACCAATTGACATAAATAAGCCACGTAGAATACATTTAATTGATTTTAAATTCGATCAAGTGATGGTGGTCTGCAGGCCACTGTACTGTGTGTACCGTATTACAGACGGACGTGTATGCGGCTACAAGAGAACAGCTTAATAAAGACAGTACGGAGGCGGACATCTGGTGCATAGCGGCCACCGGGTAACATAATAGCCTTTCTTGCTCATGTCTGCCCCCTCTGCACACATCAATAATGTGCTGTCTCACATCCTCCCTCCTCTATCATCTCCCTCCAGCACCTCAACACACACACACACACACACACAAAGCGTGGGGTGGGGAGGGGAGGGGGAGGTGGGGGAGTGGAGTGGGGGGGGGGTGAGGGGAGGGGTGGAGCAGGTTGCTCCTGAACAGGTGGCCTCCGTCAGGAAACGGATGACGAGTTGTTGTGAGAGAGTGGTGAGTTGTGTATCCATCCCTCGGGGGAGTGCCTGGAAGTCTGCCCTTCGACGGCGATTCCAAGAGATCCCGGTGAGAATGGTGCCGGATGAAATGAGAACAGGTGGCGCCGTGTCACTTCTCCCAGCGATGTGTTTCCCCCAGCAGGTCTGGGAGATGCTCGGGGCGTGGCCCAATGCTTTGGTATTGCTATTCCCTTTACCCAAATAGCTGTTGTGTTGTGTTGTGTTATTCTGCTTTAAAAATGCTGAAGTTCAATGAGGCGTTCTGCTTTTGGTGACTAGTTTACCACCACTACAATTATTAATTTGGCAGATGCTTTTATGCAAAGCGGCGTACAGGTCATTTATGGAGTGGTCAGAGGATAGGCGTCAAGCTTTAAAATGATTTAACTGAATTAAAAATAGACATAGACAACAGAAAATCTTTCTACAATAGGCCAATAACGTGTGCATGATATGAATACAAACGGCACACACAATTCACAATACAAACACACCCTCCAGTCTGTTCTGGTTCTGGTTGAGGGCCACCATTTTTTGCCACTTGAATTAACATAATCCCCCCCCCCCCCTCCCAGGGTTCCCAGGGACCCTTGCTCCTCCCACAATCAAGATGTCGCGGGCTAATTAAAAGCTCCCATATCACTGAGTGCGCAGTCATGTTCGCTTCATCCGCTCTCTCTCTCTCTCTCGTGTCTCTCAGCGACACCGACGGAGCTCTCACCGCCGCATGGTGTGCCACGTGTGAGCTAAGGCTACGTTAGCCCACTAAACTTTCTTTCATTCCCTAACCTCTGGGGCTCTGACAGGATAGGCACCGTCTAGTCTAGCGGGCCTAGCCTTCCCAAGCATATAAAGAAGGGAGAAAGGGGGGGTTGAAGAAGGTGCAAAGAAAATAATAATAATGTATTATTATAATAATAATAATACATTCAATTTCATATAGTGCTTTTCTGGACACCCAAGGCGCTTTACAGACATGAGAAAATGGCTCGCACAATTAAATCATTCAATAGTTATATAGATATAAATAAGACAGATAAAATAGATTAAAAAACATTTTTTTAAATATGTAAAGTCATGGAATAGAGGTTGGGATGTTTAGCAGGGGAAAGCCAGTTTGAAGAGGTTGGTTCTTGAGAGCCTGTTTAGAGGATGGTAGGGTGGTTGTTTAAATTATGGTAGGGTGGTTGTTTGAAGGATGGTAGGGTGGTTGTTTGAAGGATGGTAGGGTGGTTGTTTGAAGGATGGTAGGGTGGTTGTTTGAAGCATGGTAGGGTGGTTGTTTGAAGGATGGTAGGGTGGTTGTTTGAAGGACGGTAGGGTGGTTGTTTGAAGGATGGTAGGGTGGTTGTTTGAAGGATGGTAGGGTGGTTGTTTGAAGGATGGTAGGGTGGTTGTTTGAAGGATGGTAGGGTGGTTGTTTGAAGGATGGTAGGGTGGCTGTTTGAAGGACGGTAGGGTGGTCGTTGGATGTGGATGGGGAGGGCGTTCCAGAGGGAGGGTGCTGCAACTAAAAAGGCCCTGTCAACCCCAGGTCCGGAGCTTGGTCCTGGGGACTATCAGGCTGTTGGTGTCAGCGGACCTGAGGTGACGGGAAGGAGTGTGACGGGATGGAGGTCAGAGAGGTAGAGAGAGGTAGTCATGTCAATGTTTGTCAAGTAGCCTGTCTCCCTAGTGCCCAAAAGAGGGAGGAAGTCAAGCCTCTACGCGGTTTTGCATTCCGTCTACACTTTTCAAAGATGGATACAAATTTGGTTAACATTGTTGATCGATTTCAATTAAAACGGCAAAAAAAACCCACAAATGAATTTGACCTCCAAGGACCGGACTGGCAGGAAAATCGAAAAGTGTCAACATGTCTGTTCCATTACAATTAAATGTATTCATTGTAGGCCTACTAGTATATACCGTAGTATTTAGTTATTAGCATTATGTTCCAACTGTTGTTCTCTGGTCATATTGCACCAGTTCTCTAGGGCTGTTGTTCCAACTGTTGTTCTCTGGTCATGTAGCACCAGTTCTCTAGGGCTGTTATTCAACTGTTGTTCTCTGGTCATATAGCACCAGTTCTCTAGGGCTGTTGTTCTCTGGTCATGTAGCACCAGTTCTCTAGGGCTGTTGTTCTCTGGTCATGTAGCACCAGTTCTCTAGGGCTGTTGTTCTCTGGTCATGTAGCACCAGTTCTCTAGGGCTGTTATTCAACTGTTGTTCTCTGGTCATGTAGCACCAGTTCTCTAGGGCTGTTGTTCCAACTGTTGTTCTCTGGTCATGTAGCACCAGTTATCTAGGGCTGTTGTTCCAACTGTTGTTCTCTGGTCATATAGCACCAGTTCTCTAGGGCTGTTGTTCTCTGGTCATGTAGCACCAGTTCTCTAGGGCTGTTGTTCTCTGGTCATGTAGCACCAGTTATCTAGGGCTGTTGTACCAACTGTTGGTCTCTGGTCATGTAGCACATATTTCTTATTTTTGTTGCGCCTGTCTACCGCATAGACAGGCCAGTTTTTTTTTTTTTTTAAAAGCTCTTCCCAGCAGAATAGTTCTAGTATTTCTGGGGTGTTATGGATGTATCAAATTTGAACAGCTTGGAAAGTGTCTTGGACGTCTTCTAGATTATAATTATGGAAACTTATTTTGTATAAAACAATCTCCTCCTCTAGCCAGTGTGCTTAACATGATGTATATCTCTGAACGTCACCTTAATCACTACACAGGATCACCTGGGCTTTGTTGAAAAGCACAGATGTTGCACTGCGTTTCCCATTCACAACAATACCTTAAAGGAGCTTTATGTAACAATGGCACTGAGCGTTTCAAATGCACTACCGTCCAGTCCAGTCCAAATTCACAACATTGGAGAGAGATTTATCTCCGCCCGCCCCCCCCTCTTCACCTTATGGTGTACTCACACCATAGCGATCACCAGTTGCGTATGGTTGCGAATAAAAAATAGTGGTCGTCAATTCCGAACGCAACTCACACGCAACTAATAGGTTGCATAGGTTTGAAGTACGCAACAAGCACGCAGGTGATCGCAGACACACGCAGAGTAAGACTGGAAGCTCACCCTGGGGTCGCCAGGTTGAGGACACTGAAAGAACACGAAGGGCAACATGAGCCAAGGATTAAGGATTAAGACTCCAAGATTTCCCCGTGTTTTAGGGCACACCTCTGGCCATGGAGCCCGTTCGAATGGGAAGGGATGAGGCTTTTTAGGTTTCGGGCAGAACCTATTACATTATCTCAGTTGGTCCAGTTGGTTTGCTTGCTTCCGTGGCTGCAGCACGCTGTGTTTGTGTGCCAATTTGTTTCATATCTGGCAACCCCGGGGCACTCGGAGACTAGTGAACGCACGGACCAAAACGAGAGACAGACGTTCTGGCGCCCGGCATTGGACATTTCAAAGGAGAACACACTGGCTGCAGCGCTGTTGCCGGAGAAGCCAGTATTTCGACTTGTTATCATGTTTCCTTTCATCTCTGATGACCTATCGTGGTCATTTTATGATTTAGTACAGTACATATTTTGCATCTTTCAGAATTACCGGAAGGTTATACGTACACTTATACACTGTGGAGTGTGTGTGGTTGGTGACTGGTTTAAGCAGCCTCACCTGGCCCGAGTCAGACTGACTAGACTCTGGGGCTGCTAGGTGAAGCTGCACACCTGTGGTGCATTGGCCAATCAAGGCCCACAGGTTAAACCACCCGAGAGGAGCGCTCACGTGTGTCTGAAACTATGCTTTCCAATAAACTGGTTCCTACACAACAACTACCTGTGTCCTGGAGATGGAGAAGCCCAGAGAAAGACACGTGGGTAGAGTGTGGTAGGTGGTCTACTACTTCCACAAACACATGTTAGCATTGATGTTTATCAATGTGTCAGTGTGAGATGCAGGCTTCATATTGAGTACCTAGCCTGCTAGTGTCTACCCTCTGCCCTTTTACATCAGCAAAGATAAGCTTTTCTGTTCACATCATAGTCCATTATTAGTTTGTGCACACTTGAGGCATGAATCCATTTGTAACAACACAAGGCTCTCTCTCTCTCTCTCTCTCTCTCTCTCTCCTCTCTCTCTCTCTCTCTCTGGACCATGTCTGTTTCTAATGGAATTGTTAGACTCAAGGATACAGCGTATGCTGTTCAGGCAAAATGTCCAATAGCCTACGTAGATCCTGAACAATGAAATGAAAACTCACAGAAGTACTATTTTATCATTGTTGATTTTGTTATTATTATGATGATGATTATCATCACAGTTTTTCAGGATCGCTAGCAAGTATTTCAAAAATATGTACGACACTTCACCATTTGCAACACAACACCAACACCAGTTTCCAAAATGCAAGAATACCTTGACAATATACGCAAATAAACTGCAAACATGCCTCCTAAATCAAATATTTCTTAATTTTCCTACAAAATACTAACAGCAGTGCCAGTCCTACCTTTTCAACTGGAGTATATTGATAGTATATCCATCATTATGTTTCGGCTCAGTACGTTTGATTTTAATTATATTTTTATTTTCACAGTCTTACCAAAACAGAATGACTCATCTTCACTTTAGAACACGTGCAAGAGGAGCATAGAAAGAAATCATAGAAATGATGCAGTAAAAAGGCTTTATTGGCCAAAATATATATATCTATAAATAAATAACAGATGACTGCAGAAGTGAGCTTTGTTGTAGCTGCACAATAATAAAAATTCAAATAATGTTAAAAAAAGAAGGGTTAATTGAATGTCTTCATCAACAATAAATGGTGTTAATGGCAAGGCCCCCAACAGGCCGCCGGTGTGTGAACTGTGTGAAGAGTTCAAATTAGTCTTCAGAATGGATCAAAGCTTTTTAGTAAAACTGTATAGTAATAATATTAATAATAATAATCCATTATAATTAGAAGTAGTTGTATTATTATTAATGGTTGTAGTACTAGTAGTAGTAGTAGTAGTTGTATTATTGTATTATTATTAATGTTTGTAGTAGTAGTAGTAGTAGTAGTAGTAGTAGTAGTAGTAGTAGTAGTTGTATTATTGTATTATTATTAATGTTTGTAGTAGTAGTAGTAGTGGTAGTAGTGTTGTACTATAGTAGTAGGCCTAGTTACATTATTAGTAATACTATTGGCAGCAGTAGCTTTTGTTCTGATATGATGCCTTCATGTCTTGCCTCATCATCGTCGGAAATGCAACGTAACCCCACCGGCAGAAGAGATGGATGGCAATTGCGATTGACTCACTGACACACACACACACACACACACACACACACACACACACACACACACACACACACACACACACACACACCCGCTGAGTCCATTACGTTGGCAATGTGCTATTCATAGCGTCAACGCCATCAACTACAGTCACACACATATGCACATGCACACACGCACGCACGCACACACGCACGCACGCACGCACGCACACACACACACACATTATAAATATAATTTATTATTATTTATTATTACACATACACCACGCACACAGTCACACATGAGTCAACAGACGCCATGAGTCAAATGACGTTTCATTTGTAAGATCAAGACCATGTCTTGGTGCCGTAGACGTAAGGAAGGACTCTCTTTAGGTTTATTGAGCCCATATGCTATTGAAACCAGTGGTTTCCTAAACAGCGCCTGTAACAAATGACGATCACTTGATTTGACGTCAATAGAACGGCCGACACACTGTGTGTGTGTGTGTGTGTGTGTGTGTGTGTGTGTGTGTGTGATCTATAAAGAAAACAGTGTTTACCCCCCCCCCCATCCCCGGGGGAGCGATCGCACGCATGTTGTAATTACTGTCGCGACGGGGGGGACGGGGGGGGGGGCTTCATCTCCCAACACGAGTTCTGTCCCGTGAATATTAAATATACTGCAAAAAAAAACCACAAACAAACGTGTCGTTAGCATCCTCTGTAGGCCTCACAGGCCTCACAGGCCCTCCTCTCAGGCTCTGCTCTTCTCTCCTGAATCCCTGGCCTTTTGGATGGATGGATGGATGAGATCAGAGGCGTGAACCCAGCACATCACAGTGATGTTCATCTGAACAAACACCAAACACACACTTGTAGTTGGCTCAATCGGAGGCCCTGGGGGAGGGGGGGGGGGGTCTTTAAAGGGGAGGTATAAATCAAAAGGTCTTCTGGGGTGTGGGGAACAGAAAGCAGGCTCTGCCTGATGTTGTAGTAGTGGACACTAGCTCGGGAGTCTATTCAGGGGAAATTGTATTTTCGATAGGCTTGCTTTTGTGTGTATTTGATGTTTGTTGTTTGTTATTAATCAATATTAGTGGTGGTTCAAACAAATGTGTCGTTTTGATTCACAAATCAAGAGGAAAAAGGCCTGAGTGCTCACCATGTGACCATGGTCCATTCTGTAAGTCGTTACCCGTCCATAGAGATCATCTTGGATACAGCACAACTTCTGGGAGGAGACGGCCTGGAAACCCCCCCTGGTAGAGAGATATCCTACAGAAGAAACCAAACGCTTTCAGAAGGTTGTTTTAATACTGTGTATTTCTACAGCGGCCAATCTACACCGTCTTGCATTGAAACCCTTTAAACTTTTTAAAACTTTTTTATGTTTACTAGTTACTCAGATAGGGGGAGAAGCTC
>CM051020.1:5996188-5998688 GCA_027704905.1 Muraenolepis orangiensis
GCATGGCTGACTCCGCCGTCGGTGGTTGAATGTGTGTATGAATGGGTGAATGTGAGGCATGACTTGCCTCACGCTATATCAAATATGCCTTTTATATAGCGCTTTTATCCAAAGCGCTATATAAAAGGCATATATTTTTTTTTAATAAATTAAAAAAATTAAATAAAATTTAAATGCTCCAAGAGCGGAACCCTTGCTCGGGTAAAAGAGCAATACGTTGGCTCCCTAGATTCTACACAGTAGTATAATAGTAATAGTACATCAAACAAAAAGCTAATAAACAAGCAGACATATGCCCAATGGGACTTTATTACAATGCGACGTGATGACCGTGCATTGCGGAGATCACTAGGACCAGATGTTGGAAGAAGGTAATTTCCATCACAGAGGACTGAACCACCCTGGGCTCCATCTCTTCTCCCCCCTTGTGGTCGCCCGTTTCCGCAGCATCCCTATAAGGACGACCAGGTTCAAGGACCGGTTTTATCCACAGACAGTGTGCCTACTGAACTGAGTGCTGCCACTATCATAACATTGACATCCATCTTACATTACACTGTCATGCTTTTGCTGGACTTTCTCATTACAGCCACTGCACTGTTCTGCACTGTACTGCACTGTATTCATGATGCTGCTGCACTACTGGCTTTTGTAGCTTCTACTTTGTAGTATTTTTATAAAGTCATACTGCGAGAGGAAATGGGGAGTAAGCATTCCATTGTACATTGTTACAAATGGCAAATAAAAGTCTTGCGTCTTGAATCTTGACCTGCAGGCTGTCTTACTTTCGTAAACCATTTTCACAAAGTAGGTACAATTGTCGAGCTTTACCGAGCTAAAGGACCAGATGCTTGTGTTTGGCCCGTGAACACAATACAAGACGAGACACACCTCAAACAACATACAAGTGTGACACACACAACCCCGGCATCAACCTAAATCACATAGTCTTTGTGCAAATTATTGTTCTGCCTGACGTTAAACACTTTCAGCACCGCCGCACCTATTTAGTGTGTTTTAACACGAGGCTTAACATGGTTTTTGTAATTTTTTCACACACTGCCGAGAGCTCTTCTCTCTCTCTCTCTCTGGCTGCCGTTTCCTTATCACCAAGCGCGATCGACTGCGTATGATGTTCCCAACACCAAGAGTAATGATGTTTGACATGAGATGCGTTCACGGACGGCAGCAGCCGAATACGGAAAAAAACAGATTCACGAGAAATCTTCATTAAACCGGGGGTGGGGGGGGGGGGGAATTCCTTTTATCCGACATTCGCAGCTGCATCAAAAGCCATTCTCCTCGCACATCACAGAATCACAGAAAATCCACAGCGTGAACCTAAAGGCATCCAGCTAGCTCCCTTATAGTATACACAGTCACGTATCACTTTGCGAAACCACTTTCATAAAGTAGGTATCTAACTAACGCAGAAGCTTCCTTCATATGCAAATCAAGGTTGTGTAGGACACCTCCTCCCAATTGTGTGTGTGTGTGTGTGTGTGTGTGTCAAAATGTGTACATCCTACTACATATAGAAGAAGGTATAGCTGATGAGGTAATGGGTTGAAACACCTGTGGGTAATTAGGAGACGTTTGGCGCTATAGCAGACCGCGGCGCTAAGCTTCCACCGCCAATGACAGCAAGAAGAATCGCATTAGCATTGTGTAGCACAGCGTTGGTGTTTTTCATGGCGGGCTATACTTTAGTTTATAAATAGAGTTCTACATCGCAAAGGCAATCAGCGGAAGTGACTGACAATTACTGGCCCGCGCGTAAACCATACGCACGGAAAAACGCGGACCCTGCGGCTGCTCATTATAGAGTAATCAGTCTTATTAATTTAATTTTTTCAAAATATACCATACTATATATAGGCCCGGGAAAGGGGCGCAAAGTAGCCAATTTTCCCATGTCATGATTAATAGCTAGTGTTTGACAGCTGCACCGGTAACGCTGTGAATCTTCACGTCCCCCCCTGAATAAAATGAATTGCAAATAAAAACACGGAATATATCTTATAGATTAGGATGGCTGAGCATTGGCCCGTGCATTATTGAAATCATAACAGATTAGGATTCGTACACGATAGCAATAATCTCACCATCCATCTCTCCACCCATCTACCTCTCCATCCATCCACCCAACATCCATATCCATCCCCCTATCCCATCCTTACATGTAGACGATGCCTTCCGCCCTATACAGTGCTCTCTCTCTCTCTCTCTCTCTCTCTCTCTCTCTCTCTCTCTCTCTCTCTCTCTCTCTCTCCTCTCTCTCTCTCTCCTCTCTCTCTCTCTCTCTCTCGCACTCACTAGCTCTCTCTCGCTCTCGCTCACTAGCTCTCTCTCTAGCTCTCTCTCACTAGCTATTTCTTCCTCTCTCTCTCTCTCTCTCTCTCTCTCTCTCTCTCTCTCTCTCTCTCTCTCTCTCTCTCTCTCTCTCTCTCTCTCTCTCTGGGTCTCTCACCCGGGAGGAGGACACAATACATCTAATTAG
>CM051020.1:6006188-6041188 GCA_027704905.1 Muraenolepis orangiensis
AGGACACGCCCCGGAATACAGTGTGTGGCTTTAGTGTGGCTCTCTGTAGTCCAGCAATCATATTCATCCACAGGCTTGATACTTTAATTACAAAACCTTACACTGATGCACACGCACACACAACACGCACACACAGGCATGCACGCACACACACACACACACACACACACGCCCATGCATGCATGCACATACATAGACAAACACATGCACACACACACACACACACACACACACACACACACACATGCCCATGCGCATACAGCATGCACACACACAAACACACACACAAACACATGCACACATACATATACACACATGCATGTGTGCACATACATAGGAAAACACACACATACACACACATGCACATACAGCATGGCACACACACTCACACACACACACACACACATACACACACATTGGGCGGCAGTGTAGCTCAGGAGGTAGAGCGGTCGCCTCACAACCGGAAGGTTGCTGGTTCGATCCCCGCCGCCTCCTCCTAGCAAAAGCTGTGGAGGTGTCCTTGAGCAAGACACCCTAACCCTAACTGCTCCTGACGTGCCGGCTGTCTCCTTGCATGGCTGACTCCGCCGTTGGTGGTTGAATGTGTGTATGAATGGGTGAATTTGAGACTTGATATGTAAAGCGCCTTGACTAACCATTGGTTAGAAAAGCGCTATATAAATGTCCATTTACACACATGCACACACGCGCACACACACACACCGCCCTCGGGGTAAACTTTGTTTGTAATGGACCCTCTGGGAACCTCATATTGTGGGTTATGTTATCATGCGACATTCCTTCATTTATTGAACAGAGCAAGGTGTGGAGCAGCTGCTCCTCCAGTGTCGTCAGGCAGCAGTGGAGGCGCCATGAGGTGACGTCAGAGACGGGCCACTGTGACCCGATTAGGATGCTTTGAAAGTTTTTCCCTCCTACCACTTCCTGTTTCATCTCTCTCTCTCTTTCATTCTCGTGCTCTCTCTCTCTCTCTCTCTCTCTCTCTCTTTCTCTCACCTACACTCGTCTCTCGCTCATCGCTCTCTCTCTCTCTCTCCCACCCCTCGGAACTCTCTCTTGTCACCTTCTCTCTCGCTCACCATCTTTCTATGATGATCATCATCATCTCCATCTCCATCATCTCCATCATCATCATCATCATCATCATCATCATCTGTTCCCTGTTCCGCACAACGATTTTGAAGGATTCTTTAGAATTAAGAGATAGGGAAAAGGGGACTTTTTGGTATTCACTCTATTTTTTAGAGGGCCCTCTAGTAATTATTATTATTATTATTATTATTATTGTTATTGTTATTGTTATTGTTATTAGGGTCTGAGACCGAGGTCGTCGAAGACCCTATTGAAATTATTATTATTATTATTATACACCTGGGATACTGCACTGTAAGTCGAAGGTGAAAATGTGAATTCCTCAAAGCTTTGTCCTTTGACTGTATCAGACTATATTTATACAGACTATATCTATTTGACTTGATTTCACTCTATCAGACTATATCTATTTGACTTGATTTCACTCTATCAGACTATATCTATTTGACTTGATTTCACTCTATCAGACTATATATATTTGACTGTATCAGACTATATATATTTCACTCTATCAGACTATAAACTTGACTGTATCAGACTATATTTCACTATATTTGACTGTATCGACCTATATGACAGAGGGGAGAGAACAGAGAGAGTGAGGGAGAGAGAGTGAGGCAGAGAGAGTGAGGTGAGAGAGGGAGAGAGAGAGAGAGAGAGAGAGAGAGAGAGAGAGAGAGAGAGAGAGAGTGAGGCAGAGAGTGAGGGTGAGAGAGGGGGAGAGAGAGAGAGAGAGAGAGAGAGAGAGAGAGAGAGAGAGAGAGAGGTGAGAGAGGGGGAGAGAGAGAAAGAGAGAGAGAGAGAGAGAGAGAGAGAGAGAGAGAGAGAAATAGAGATAGAGATAGAGAGCAGTGAAGCCACAACACAATCAGACTATAAACTTGACTGTATCAGACTATATTTCACTATATTTCACTCTTTCAGACTATATATATTTGACTGTATCAGACTATATATACATGACTCTATCAGACTGTATATTTGACTCTATCAGACTATATATATTTGACTGTATCAGACTATATATATTTGACTGTATCAGACTATATATATTTGACTGTATCAAACTATATATATTTGACTGTATTCGACTGTATATTTGACTGTATCAGACTATATATATTTGACTGTATCAGACTATATATATTTGACTGTATCAGACTATATATATATTTGACTGTATCAGACTATATATATTTGACTGTATCAGACCATACTTGACAGAAAGGCATCACCTTCGCACGGCAAATCAAAGGACAAGTTTATCATTTCTCTCACACATTTTGCATGCAGAAGCGATGGGTGCTAATGTGACGACTGTGGCGCTGTGAGCGTCTTCATCTCCATCTTCATCTTCCTCTTCTTCTTCTTCTTCTTCTTCTTCTTCTTCTTCTTCTTCTTCTTCTTCTTCTTCTTCTTCTTTTTCTCCTGCTTCCTCCAGCTTCTTGACTAAGTGGTGGGTGACAAGTCAAACAGCTCATGTATTCTTTCCATTCCCATTTTTTATCACTTTAAAAGGGTGCATGCTCTTGAATAATAACTAAGCAGGAGTGTGTGTGTGTGTGTGTGTGTGTGTGTGTGTGTGTGGGTATGAGTTTGTGTTTGTGTGTGTGTGTGGTGTGTGTGAGAGAGAGAGAATGTGTGTGTGTGTGTGTGGTGTGTGTGTGTGTGTGTGTGTGTGTGTGTGTGTGTGTGTGTGTGTGTGTGTGTGTGTGAGAAAGAGAGAATGTGTGTGTGTGTGTGTGGTGTGTGTGTGTGTCTGCTTGAGAGTGAGTGTGTGTATGTGTGTGTGTCTGTGTGTGTGTGTGTGTGTGTGTGTGTGTGTGTGTGTGACAGGCAGAGAGGGGTGCTGGGGGGTGGGGGTTGGGGGGGGGTGGTTAGGTGAGTCATTGATGACTCAAATTTAGAAATGAAGTCTGGAGAGACACAATGGAATAAAGCCCCCCCCCCCCCACCCCAGCCACCCACCACCACCACCACCCCACCACCCCACCACCACCACCACCCACCCCCATACCCCCCACCTTCCAAACCCAGCTCCCCGACCACACACCCCCCCGGCCCCAAAATGATTTACGACACCACGGCAGAATTGCATGTAACGATTCAGCATGTTGATCAAGTGCACCCCCCCTCACCCTCCCTCCCTCCCCCTCCCCCTCCCCCTCCCCCTCATCCCCCTCCCCCCTCCCCCGCCCAGAAATATTGCGGTGAAGCCCAGAGTCGACAGCAACAAGGAGCAATTACTCCCAAGCTCTGTTGTGCATTGTGCATTTTGGCATTCCACCTGCACACACGCACGCGGCCTCCAGCCTCCGTCTCTCTTCCAGGGGCGAGGTCGCCTCGGCCTCTTGTAACAAAACAATTAAAATTGAATGCAGTGTTTGTTACTAGAAGAGAAACCCCGGAGAAACGTACACATACCGTATATATATTCTGAGCGAAAGGACAAAAATGAAAACTAAAACGAGCGAGACGAGCGACACCGTAACAAATACCACAAACCCCAAATAAAATGGAATATATATTACAGATTTCATTTGCATCTTTAAAAAAAAAATGAAGCGATTTTTGCGACGAGCATCGTTCCAAAAATAAATAAAATAAATATATATGTATATATATATATATATATATCTATCTCAGAGTGATACTCTGAGCGGGGAAAAAGGCCAGCCAAGAAACCGGCGTAAATAATTAAGGAGGTACTTCGGTGACAAGCCGCCGTGTCTACAAAATCAGCAATTACTTTTCCCGCTCTCCTGGGGACGGCGAGGCTGCTTACAGTGGGCCGGGGGTCAAAGGGCAAACGATGCTCTCCTCCGAGGGGCGGGCGGGCATCAAATCCCTCCATTAAGGATTTATCACCAGGCTTGATGCTCGATATGAGATAGAATAACCAAATGTGATGACAGATGGCCGGTGGTGGCGGTGGCGGTGGTGGCGGTGGCGGTGGTGGTGGTGGCGGTGGTGGTGGCGGTGGTGGCGGTGGTGGTGGTGGTGTGTGGTGGTGGTGGTGGTGGTGGTGTGGGTGGTGGTGGTGTGGGTGGTGGTGTGCGTGGCGGTGGTGGTGGTGGTGGTGGTGGCGGTGGCGGTGGTGGTGGTGTCGTGGTGGATGGTGGTGGCGGTGGCGTGGCGGTGGTGGTGGTGTAGTGTCGTGTGGTGGTAGTGTGGTGGTGTACTTTGTAAACGCATTAATTGGCTAAACACAAAGTCATTCCTCAACATTAGTTCAACTGTAAAAAAAGGTGTCTGTAAAGGTTTCAACTTGTCAGTCTGCAGTGGTAGACTGACAACTGCAGACAAACACTAAAAACCCCAGTTCTAAAAGCTTCATCCACTCATCCACAAGTAGAACAGCTCTGTGACAAAGCAAGGAAACAGGGCGTGACTCCGCCCCTTGGATCCGAGACGAGTTGGACCCTAACGTGTAACGTCATTAAAATGTACCCCCCTCTCTCTCTTTGTCCCCTGGATGTTAACCACAGCGGTAAACACTTTTATTGGGCTCTTTAATGCACTGTGTTGCCGAACTCAACGAGTCTGTGTTATACGGCGTTGTAATGTTAGCCCATAGCGCTAATCCTGAATCCCCAATCCCTGACCCCCTGGTATTACCGCTTTAGTGCTATCAGCCACAGCTGATAGGTCACTAGGAGGAGGAGGAGGAGGAGGAGGAGGAGGAGGTGACCCCGGGGGGACTGACACACACACTGACATTTGTCGTGTGTGTGTGTGTGTGTGTGTGTGTGTGTGTGTGTGTGTGTGTGTGTGTGCAGAGGTCAAAGGTCGAGGGCAGGAGTCGATTTGAAACCAGTTTAACCTAATCAAACTCTAATCAGCGTTTTTTTTGTCTGTCTGTCTGCCCCCCCCCCCCCCCAGAGCAGCTGTCAATCACTCAAGTTCATTCGATGATGGTGAAATCACAAAAACTAAATACAGTGCGTGGTTGATTAGGAAGTGAGAATGGAGCGTGTTTTAAGATGGTTTTTTTGTGAAAAATAGCAAAAAAGGAAAAAACGAACAGTGATTTCTATGATGGCGATGAAGCATTTATCTATAATTTAGTTGAAAATTGAGATAAGAACTACATAGCATAATGGTATTTGTATGGTGTGTTTGTGCGCGTGCGTGTGTTTGTGTGTATGCGCGTGTGTGTGTGTGTGTATGTGTTTGTGTGTGTGTGTGTGTGTATGTGTTTGTGTGCGTGCGTGCATGTGTGTATGTGTGTGTATGTGTATGTGCATGTGTGCGTGTGTGTATGTGTGTATATGTGTGTGTGTGTGTGTGTGTATATGTGTGTATATGTGTGTATACGTGTGTGTATATGTGTGTATATGTGTTTGTGTGTGTATGTGTGCTTGTGCGCGTGTGTGCGTGTGTGTGTGTGCATGCGTGTGCGTGTGCGTGCGTGTGCGTGTGTGTGCGTGTGACAACGTTCCACGCCCTATACCGAGTAAAATAAAGATAATTTGTTTTTGTTCTATTAGCATGCTGGGGTTCAATAGGCTCACTGATAGATAGAATACAAAGGAACTGACGGCATCCCCATCCATCCCTCCCCCCTCCTCCCCCTCCTCCCCCTCCTCCCCCCCCCCTCCTCCCCCCCTCCTCCCCCTGCCTCCGCTAACCTCAGTTGGTTTGTTTTATGTCAGCATGTCTACGCTCACGAAAAAGATCCACTCGCTTAATCAGCACCAAATCTCCTTTTCAATAATTAGCAGGCTCCGCAACAAACAAAAAAAAAAGAAGAATTTCCCCATAAGACACAAAACAGTATAATGAATGGGTATGGCCGCTCAGGCCGGGGAAAGATGCTAAATGCGCAATTAAAAACATGTCAAAGGCATCAAGACTATGTACGTATGTTTGTTTGCTCTCCTGTCCGCCCGCGACAAGCCTCAGCCCCGGCCAGCCAAACCCGCACGGTTGGTTGGCTCCGTAATGAGACATTAAGGAGCTGGATGTTTTAATTGCCCGCTTGCCTTTAAACGCTGTGTTTGCTATGTCGGGAGTTGGGCCGGCAAAAACAAACACGCTTAACGCAACCTCTGCTTTGCTAGTGAGTTAACTATTGCTCTGGCTTGTTCTGTGCCATCATTCAAGATTCAAGTACAATGGAATGCTTACTCCCCCATTCCCTCCCGCAGTATTCATTTCTAAAACACAATACTATAAAAAATACTATACACAATAAAAATGTACATAAAAATAGCAATAAAGTGACTGATGGATGATATGTACATGCGTTGAATTGTGCAAAAAAATGTAAAAGCATTTAAAGTGGCAGTAGTGCAGCAGCATCATGAATACAGTGCAGTGCAGTGCAGAACAGTGCAGTCACTGTAATGACTCCAGAAAGTCCAGCAAAGTATGATAGTGTAATGTTAATGACAATGTTATGATGTTCATATCACATAGGTGTGTGTTCATATGACTGAATTATACCGCTTATACGATGACTAATTGACAGTGATTAACATTTGAGTAAGTGTCAGGATTGGCAGTTCTGCCTCCCAGCTTTTCACAGCCCTCGTCCAGGTAGCCACGCCCCCTTTGCACGTTCCGCATTTATGTCACCGTTTCCCCAGCCCTCGTCCAGGTAGCCACGCCCCCTATCACGTCCCGCATTCCTGTCATCGTTTCCCCAGACCTCGTCCTGATAGCCACGCCCCCTTGTTAGTGCTCCTCCGCAGCTGCAGCGCATCACCGTTGATTTCCCCCTCATGTTTTCCTGCCCGTCTGATTGGCTGCCTGGGTCCACCTGTTATGCCCCGTGTGTTTAAATAGGCGGCTTGTTCGTTTGTTCAGCGCCGGTTCATTGTTTGATTGTATGTTTGTATGTTTGTATGTTTGTATGTATGTATGTATGTATGTATGTATGTATGTATGTATGTATGTACATGTGTATATTGTACATGTGTATATTATATTATATACTGTCTCGTTGTGTTATGCTGAGTTCTTCAGCGTTCAGGTTCCACGTCATGCCACCGTCAGGTTATTGTTAAGTATTTTGCTATTGAGCTTCATGCGTTTTCCATGTAAGTGATTTTTGTTGTTATCAGTAAAGAATCTTTATTTGGATACGTGTGTCAGTGTCGTGCATTTGGGTTCTCCATCCAAGTCCCCGTTCCCTCCTTCCTCCTCTTCTCCCCCTTGACAGTATGTTATATTCATGTCGGGTCGATATGTCCTCCAAGTTATATCAACAACTGTTGATATAACTGCATACCCCTGCATACTACCTGCTGATGTACATATCTCCTACTGTCTGAATATACTGTATACACACCAGTGTTTTTATACCTAGTAGACTGTTTTTACATCCTATTTAACCAATGTACATTGTATATTTATATGTGACATTTGCACTCTGGTTAGATGCCAAATTATTTTCGCTGTACTGTACATTTTAATCCAATCCATCTAATCTAAACTAATTCAAGTCAAGTCAAGTTTATTGTCACATCACAGTTTATACAAGTATAATCAATGAGTGAAAATCTTATGTGCAATACCCGACGACAGACAGCAGTTCTAAAAAACAGAATAGAATAAAAAATAAGTAAAAAGTACAAACTGTATTCAGCAGCCTGATGGCCTGACTGTGGAAGCTGTCTCTGAGTCTATTTGTACGGCACTTGATACTGCGGTATCGCCTGGCTGACGGTAAAAGTCAGTACTGTTCGTAGCTGGGGTGGGCAATGTCTTTTATGATGCGTTTGGCCTTGGCCACGCACCACTTGATGTATATATCCAGGAGGGAGGGAAGTTCACCTCCAACGATATACTGGGCCGTCCGCACCACCCTTTGAAGCGCTCTGCACTCGGATGCCGTACCAGGCGGTGATACACCCTGTCAGGACACTCTCGATTGTGCCGGTGTAGAATGTTCTCAGGATGCGGGGGCCCATGCTGAATTTCCAGCATTTTTTTTGAACGCCTGAGGAAATACAGGCGTTGTTGGGCCCTTTTCACCACGTGTGTGGTGTGCGTGGACCATGTGAGGTCCTCGGAGATGTGCACGCCGAGGAACTTGAAGCCGCTGACCATCTCTACTGCAACACCGTCGATGGAGATAGGGCCGTGCTCTCCTCTCTGCTTCCTGTAGTCCACGATCAGCTCCTTGGTCTTCTTGACGTTGAGGGCGAGGCTGTTCTCCTGGCACCACTGCTCCAGCGATCCAACCTCCTCCCTTTAGGCTGTCTCGTCGTCGCCGGCGATCAGGCCCATCACTGTCGTGTCATCAGCAAACTTGATGATGATGTAGCTGTGCATAGCCATGCAGTCGTGGGTGTAGAGGGAGTAGAGGAGAGGGCTCCTGGGGGGCTCCCGTGTTGAGGGTCAGTGGCTCTGAGGTGGTGCTGCCCTTCCTCACTACCTGGCCTCTCCTCCACTCGGTCCTTGTACTCCCGTTTGGCAGTGATTATGGTCTTACGGAGGTCGTAGCGGGCTCTCGTATATTCCTCCATATTCCGGGAGCCAAAGGCGGAGTTACGCGAACATCGCCGTTAATCCACGGTTTCTAGTTGGGATCTATGTCATCTATGCACGTCATCTATGCACTTCTTGATGAACCCGGTGACCGAGGACGCGTACTCGTTGATGTTATTGTCCCAGTCAGTGTGATCAAAACAATCCTGTAGCATAGAGTCCGATTGGTCCGAACAGCATTGGACCTCCTTCACAGCGATCGGTTGCTGCTTCAGTCTCTGCCTATAGGCGGGGAGCAGCTGGATAGAGCGGTGGTCTGATTTGCCGAACGGTGGGCGGAGGAGGGCCTTGTAGCCATCACGGAAGGGAGTGTAGCAGTGGTCGAGGATCCGCTCAACCGTGTGTTGCTCGTTATGTGTTGGTTGAAGGTTCGGGAGAACCTTCTTCAGGTTTGCCTTGTTGAAGTCCCCCGCCACGATGAGAGCAGCCTCGGGGTGTGCCGACTCCTGTTCGCTGATAGCCTCATACAGTTCCTTCAGCGCTGTGTCCGTGTTGGCTTGTGGGGGAATGTAAACAGTGGTCACGGTTACCGCTGTAAATTCCGAGGTAGCCAGAATGGGCGACACATAAGCATCAGATACTCCAGGTCCGGGGAACAGACACACTTGAGGGGATGTACATGACTTTGGTTGCACCAAGATCTGTTTATCATGAGACATACCCCCCCCCTCAGCGATCTTTACCGGAGAGAGCCTTTGTTCTGTCCGGCCAGTGGACGGAAAATCCCGTCGGCTCGATAGCTGCGTCGGTAACCCCCTCCGACATCCATGAAATTGACAGTGATTAACATGTTAGAGTATGTTATATTCATGTTGGGTCAATGCTAACGGTAGGATGTGTTCCCCTTAAGAGTTGTCCTCTGAATTCCCCCCCCCCCCAACATCGTGGCAGTACGATGGTGTAAATCTCTCTTTTTAATCACTTGTGGTCCGCCATGGCGACGTGTCTACGTTAGACGTTGTGAGCGGTAAAAAAACAGCCAGACGAGAGCGCAGAACCCCAGGACTCCGCTCCACACCGCCAGACACACTCCTTAAGTACTGCTGTGGGGTCATTAAGAGGACGCTCGCCACTGATTGGAACTGGCCGTCTCCCAGCGGGGATGACGGCACTCAAACCCACAGGAAATCCCAGAGTTGACGCCCAGGGATGGGGTTTGATCGGGATTGGGACTAATTAAAGTGGGTGGAAGGTGGGAATTCATTTTTTTGCTTTTAAGGGATGTGTGTCAGTAATTGGGCGGAACCACATGAAAGATGGCAGCGGGGCCGAGCCGAATGAGACACCGCTGCTCCTCGTTATTAGCCCCTAATGTGAAAGCTAACATCTCTCAGGACCCCCGGGGGGGGCGAGCGAGATGCGATAGAGGGAGATAGAGGGAGATAGAGAGAGAGAGAGAGAGACAGACAGACAGACAGAGAGACAGGGACCTCCACTCCTCTCTCACTCAATATAAAAACTCTCCAGGCTACTCAGAAAAGTGGGAATAATGCACCTCTCTCTCTCTCTCTCTCTCTCTCTCTCTCTCTCTCTCTCTCTCTCTCTCTCTCTCTCTCTCTCTCTCTCTCTTTCCCATGTCTTTTTTTAAGGGATGTGTGTCAGTAATTGGGCGGAACCACATGCAAGATGGTGGCGAGGCCGGGCCGGCGAGCAAGATGCGATAGAGGGAGAGAGAGAGAGAGAGAGAGAGAGAGAGAGAGAGAGAGACAGACAGACAGACAGACAGACAGACAGACAGACAGAGAGAGACAGAGAGACAGAGAAAGAGAGAGACAGACAGACAGAGAGAGAGAGAGAGAGAGACAGAGAGACAGAGAAAGAGAGAGAGCGAGAGACAGACAGACAGAGAGACAGAGAGAGACAGGGACCTCCACTCCCACTCAATATAAAAACTCTCCAGGCTACTCAGAAAGGTGGGAATAATGCACCTTTCTCTCTCTCTCTCTCTCTCTCTCTCTCTCTCTCTCTCTCTCTCTCTCTCTCTCTCTCTCTTTCCCATGTCTTTTTTTAAGGGATGTGTGTCAGTAATTGGGCGGAACCACATGCAAGATGGCGGCGAGGCCGGGCCGGATGAGACACCGCTGCTCCTCGTTATTAGCCCCTAATGTGAAAGCTAACATATTTCAGGACCCTGGGGGGGCGAGCGAGATCAAGTCAAGTCAAGTCAAGTTGATTGTCACTTCACAGTATAAATTTTATTAATATTATTATTAAGTATAAAGCAGTGGTGTGAAAATCTTATGTGCAATACCCGACGACAGACAGCAGTTATAAAAATAGATAAAAATAGAATAAAGTTAAAAATTAAAATTAAAATTAAAATGCAATTTATAAAATGCTAAATATCGGCACAGAAAAGAGCAATATGTATACATAAATTAATGTAATAAAATATACATTGTTATATGCTATATGCCCTTGTTCAGCAGCCTGATGGCCTGACTGTGGAAGCTTTCTCTAAGCCTATTTGTACGGCACTTGATACTGCGGTATCGCCTGCCTGACGGTAACAGTGAGTACAGTTGGTGGCTGGGGTGGGCAATGTCTTTTACGATTCGTTTGGCCTTGGCCACACACCGCTGGTTGTATATATCCAGGAGGGAGGGAAGTTCACCTCCAACAATATACTGGGCCGTCCGCACCACCCTTTGAAGCGCTCTGCGCTCGAGTGCCGTGCAGTTCCCATACCAGGCGGTGATACACCCTGTAAGAACACTCTCGATGGTGCCGTTATAGAATGTTGTCAGGATGCGGGGGCCCATGCTGAATTTCTTCAGACGCCTGAGGAAATACAGCCGTTGTTGGGCCCTTTTCACCACATGTGTGGTGTGCGTGGACCATGTGAGGTCCTCGGAGATGTGCACACCGAGGAACTTGAAGCTGCTGACCCTCTCTACTGCAACACCGTCGATGGAGATAGGGCTGTGCTCTCCCCTCTGCTTCCTGAAGTCCACGATCAGCTCCTTGGTCTTCTTGACGTTGAGGGCGAGGCTGTTCTCCTGGCACCACTGCTCCAGCGATCCGACCTCCTCCCTTTAGGCTGTCTCGTCGTTGCCGGCGATCAGGCCCATCACTGTCGTGTCGTCAGCAAACTTGACGATGACGTTGGAGCTGTGCATAGCCATGCAGTCGTGGGTGTAGAGGGAGTAGAGGAGTGGGCTCAGCACACATCCCTGGGGGGCTCCCATGTTGAGGGTCAGTGACTCTGATGTGGTGCTGCCCATCCTCACCACCTGGCGGCGGTCCGACAGGAGGTCCAGTATCCAGCTGCACGTGGATGGGGGCACGCCTAGACCTCTAAGCTTGGTGTCGAGCTTGGCAGGAACTATTGTGTTGAACGCTGAGCTGTAGTCCACAAACAGCATTCGCACATAACAGTTCTTTCCCTCCAGGTGGGAAAGGGCAGTGTGGAGGGCCATGGCAATTGCGTCGTCTGTGGATCTATTTTGACGATATGCAAATTGCCATGGGTCCAGCGTGGCAGGTAACACGGAGCAAATAAAGTCCTTGACCAAACTCTCGAAGCATTTGCTAACAATCGAGGTCAGGGCTACAGGTCTATAGTCATTCAGGCATGTTACCTTGGGTTGTTTAGGGACAGGCACGATGGTGGACATCTTGAAGACCGTGGGGACAACAGCCTGGGACAGGGAGAGGTTGAAGATGTCTGCAAAGACTCCTGCCAACTGGTCTGCGCATGCTCTGAGGACGCGGCGCATGCTCTGAGATGCGATAGAGGGAGAGAGAGAGAGAGAGAGAGAGAGAGAGAGAGAGAGAGAGAGAGAGAGAGAGAGAGAGAGAGAGAGAGAAAGAGAGAGAGACAGAGAGAGAGACAGGGACCTCCACTCCACTCCCAGTCAATATAAAAACTCTCCAGGCTACTCAGAAAGGTGGGAATAAGGCACCTTTCTCTCTCTCTCTCTCTCTCTCTCTCTCTCTCTCTCTTTCCCATGTCTCAGATATATTGCCAGGAGTTATTATCTGAGTTGTGTCCCGGAACTAATTCCGGAACAAACTTGAATTTCTAATCCGAAACACAAACACAGAAATCCAGAAAAGAAAGAAAAGCATCCATCCATTTCCCACTGGGAAAAAATGATATGGCCACAAGGTTAGAGGCCTGCAATTGAAGCACATCACTAGTCGGGTTTCCTTCACCATATTTTGACTATTCAAATAGCGCAAGAGAAAATGTTGATGGAAAACGGCCAAATTCGAATCAACTTCCTCTGATTCACATAAAAGTTGATTAGCTCGCTTGAGGTGGTTTTTGACAGATTCAAATCGAGTGGGGAGATGGAAATAACTTTGCACGAACGAATCAATTCTGACGTAGAGAACTTTGAACTCACGTGACTTACGCGAGAAGTCGGCTTCTTCTCGAGCGTTCCTCAAGCGGAAACCCGACTTACGTCACCGCCCGATATCCGTCATCGCTGACGTAGTTTGTTCGCTCAAACTAGTAGTTTTTATTTCGTGAGAACTTCCAAAAGTTTGCTTAAAATTTGCTTCGACTTTTAGATGGAAACCCAGTTACAGCTCGGGCCTTTAAAACAGGTGCACAGCGACTTGGTAATTAGTCACCAGTGAGTATTTGTGCGGAGCAGAACGTTTGTGCATTGAGCTGCGGAGACTTGGACGTGTCCAGTAACCAATTCTACCGCCTAATTAACTGTTTAGCCTTGAATAATTAAGTGCAGTTGAGATGTAGCCATAAAGAGGCTTTTGCATTGGCAATGCATCTTTCCAAATGGTTACTTTTTATCCTCTCTGTCTCTGTCTCTCCCTCCCTCCCTCTCTCTCTCTCTCTCTCTCTCTCTCTCTCTCTCTCTCTCTCTCTCTCTCTCTCTCTCTCTCTCTCTCTCTCTTCTCGCTCTCTCTCTCTCTCTCTCTCTCTCTCTCTCTCCCTCCCTCTTTTTCTCCCTCCCTCCCTCTCTGTAGAATTGCAACGGTTCTAATTGGTTCGTTCACGAACAACTTGTTGGTCACCGAGAACGAACCTCAGATGCGTTTAAAGCGTCAACTGAGGACCAGGGGCAAAAATAAATGTCGTGCTTTGGTGAGCTTTTATTTGCCCCCTGGTCTCTGTGTATTTCACAGTTTTACGTCAATGGCTACCAGGGGCCTCTGGGCACCGGATAAACCTTCCTAAAGTTGGCCCCTTAGCTGTGCCCCTAATTGAGCGTCAGACCATAAAGGCTAATGGCGTGTCTTTCATTGCTTTCCTGAAATACCTTTAGCTTTATGTTACGTAGCTTTAAAATATTAAACTCTACGTTGCATCTTTATATCAGTATATATATATTTATATATATATATGTATATATGCTGTATATATACGTATAGCATATGTTTATACAGTATATATATATAGTTAGAGTTAGTATATATAGTTCTTGTCCTCGTCTCTCGACACGCGCTGAGTTGACAAAGTTCAAAATGGATTCCCCCTGTTGTTTTAATCACCGCTCCCAGTGGTTACGAGGTGTCCGCCGAGCGTAATGAGCCAACAAGTGATGGAGCAGGCCGGGGGATCTCACTAAAGGTCACATTGCCCTAAGCCTGTGGAATTAATGAAACCGCTTTTGTCCCTCCCAAAAAAACAAAAAAGCACATTTTCCCTGCTCTTGTTCCTGAAACAACATTCCCCTCCAGACAGCGCTACGACACGAAAAGTGAAAAAGTCGGATTGCTATCCTCAATGATCTTAAATGTCCGATCATTGTCCGAACGCAGTCGTATATGTTCGTAACGGAGTCCTACCGATCGGGAAATGTCCGGTCGGCCAAGCACGTCCCGTAACATTCGGGAAACTCAGCCGATTTTGTCTAGTCGGATTACAATCGGGACTATGTCGTGACAGATTCTGCTTTATCGGATCAAAATGCTTACAATGTCCTGTGGTGTCTGGATGGTGTCCTGTGGATCGGGACACCGTCGTGATGAAAGGGCATGAGTTGGAGAACATTTTCATTGCCATTTCTTGGCAATTGAGTCCTTATTGCGTCCAGATCTTGCCAAATGTCTAACGGATGTCTTCCGTCAGCGTCGGTTCACTGTCCGGTCACTGTCTGATCTCTGTCGGATCGCATTCCGGAGAATCGGGATGCTTCCTGAACAATATCTGACTGTTGTCGTGATTAAATAAATGTTTTTACAAATTTCCCGTGTGAATTTCCCGCCACGATTCACAGGATCTTCATCCGACTTTTGACTAATTTTAACGGGGAATGTGTGACTGAGCCCTTAACGTGTCATACACACACTACTGTGTTCGCCATATATTCAAACCCCCTCTGGTCCCCCTCTGGAACCCACTAACTGATATTGGGGAGGAACCGGGAACACACACACACACACACACACACACACACACACACACACACACTGTGTGTGTGTTCCTCAGTGATGCGTCCCTTCCTTTAACGGTGAGGAAAGGAAAGCCCGGGGAAGCCTCTGACACAGTCAGAGAGCCCATGGATGCCTGTCTGGCCAACACAGCGACTCAAGATTCGGTGCTCATAGTGTTTTCCAACGTCTCTGTTGGAAAGAAAAAAAAATGTAAGTGAAAAAAAATAGGGCCAATGAACACCTGAGCGTGTCATGCCTTTGATTTATGTCCCTGTCTGTCAAGCGGATCAAAAGATCTATCTCCCCAACAACCAGGAGCTGGAGACAAGGGGGGGAGGCCTGGAGGCCATGTACTGTATCCCTCTGGCTGCTTCCCCCCCCCCCCCCCACCCCTCCCCCCAGACACAGTATTGGCAGAATCCCCCCCCCCCCCCCCCTCACACACACACACACACACACACACACAAGTTGGACTCTAAGTTGTGGCTTGTGGGGACTTAGCCAAAGCCGGTATAGAGGCGGAATAGATGTGTGTGTGTGTGATGAGTTCTTGTGTGTGTGTGTGTGTGTGTGTGTGTGTGTGTGTGGGTGATGTGATCTTGTGTGTGTGTGTGTGTGTGTGATGTGTTCTTGTGTGTGCGTGATGTGTTCATGTGTGTGTGTGTGTGTGATGTGTTCCTGTGTGTGTGTGATGGTGTGTGTGTGTGTGTGTGTGTGTGTGTGTGTGTGTGTGTGTGATGTGTTCCTGTGTGTGTGTGATGTGTTCCTCTGTGTGTGTGATGTGTTCTTGTGTGTGTGTGATGTGTTCTTCTTATGTTCTTACACACACACACACACACACACACACACACACCCAAGTCGCAACCCAGTCAATACGTGGTTCATGTTCAGTATGTAAGTCTATGCGTGTGCACGCCCGCAAGTGTGACCGTGCATTTGCATGTGTGTGTGTGTGTGTGTGTGTGTGTATGTGTGTGTGTGTGTGTGTGGTTGGCTGGCGTCCTGCTTGCGCCTCAGTGTGCTACCAGGAGACATAAGCCACTTCCATCTGCCTCTAGTTTCCAGTGTCTTTGTGTCTCCAAAATGAGAGGAAAACGCACGCAGGGACGTGGTGTACATAAATGAACATTTTGACATCCCATCCGCCTGCCTGTAATCTCAGGCCGCGCTCAGAGTCAACCGGATACCTGCCTCGTATGATCGCCACGTTGGAGAGAACAGATGGCTTTTGTTATCGCGATTAAATTAGGCTTTTAGAGAGTCTAAGGGAGAGAGGGGGTTTGCCACAAACTCCAAAAGATGATATTGGCATCCTGCCCATCTCATGCATAGACACACACACACACACACACATAAATACATATATAGAATATAGTGCATAGCATACACGTTACCATATTTAATACATTATATCATATTTAATAATAATACATTCAGTCAAGGCAATTTTATAGTCTATAGTCTAATTTTATAGTCAAGGCTTTACAGACAGGGAAAAATTACACACACAGTCGAATCATTTAATAGTCACATATATTCAAATAAAACAGATAAAATAGATTAAAAAACAATTTAAAAAAGGAGTATAATTATAAGTTAGAGTCATGGGATAGAGGGGAGGATGTTTTAACAGGAGAAAGCCAGTTTGAATAGGTGGGTCTTGAGAGCCTGATTGGAGGATGGTAGGGTGGTTGTTTGAAGGATGGTAGGGTGGTTGTTTGAAGGATGGTAGGGTGGTTGTTTAAAGGATGGTAGGGTGGTTGTTTGAAGGATGGTAGGGTGGTTGTTTGAAGGACGGTAGGGTGGTTGTTTGAAGGATGGTAGGGTGGTTGTTTGAAGGATGGTAGGGTGGTTGTTTGAAGGATGGCAGGGTGGTTGTTTGAAGGATGGTAGGGTGGTTGTTTGAAGGATGGTAGGGTGGTTGTTTGAAGGATGGTAGGGTGGTTGTTTGAAGGACGGTAGGGTGGTTGTTTGAAGGATGGCAGGGTGGTTGTTTGAAGGATGGTAGGGTGGTTGTTTGAAGGATGGTAGGGTGGTTGTTTGAAGGATGGTAGGGTGGTTGTTTGAAGGATGGTAGGGTGGTTGTTTGAAGGATGGTAGGGTGGTAGTCGGATGTGGATGGGGAGGGCGTTCCAGAGGGAGGATACAGCCACTGAAAAGGCCCTGTCACCCCAGGTCTGGAGCTTGGTCCTGGGGACTATCATGCTGTTGGCGTTTGTATTTATACGGTACCATATCGTTTTTTTCTAGTTTCTGGACTGTTTCCTATATATTTATCCCAACTCAATTGTAAATACTGTTGCATTCACTTTTATATATTCCATATATGTATATACTTTGTTTATACATAGTTAATTTCAGTTTTTCTATTTTCTATTTTGCACAATTTCCGTATGGCACACTGCATATCCTGTATGTGTACAGCATGTGACAAATAAAGTTCTTCAATTTTGAATCTTGAATTTCATCGTAAGGACAGCTAGCCACAGTTAAAAGTAAATTGTGTGTCTCCACAGCACTGCGATCTGCAGTGTTCAGAGTACCGCGTAAACGGTCGATTTCTGAGTCTTTAGAAAGTAAATGTGTCCTCTGTGATTCGACTGCAAAGACGATAGTCGCACTTAAGATTTGCCAAGCGCTTATTTTGAAAGCGTGTTTTTTTTGTACTTAACGCTATCATTGATAGCAATTAGAAACAAAACGAAAAAAACTGAAACTGAAAAAACTTGAAGTTACACTTGAAATCAAGTAATGTAACAGTTTATCTCAATTGTTTACACACTTGAACCCGCAACTAAACACACAACGCGGTAAACGCTTACCTGTATCTTGTATTAGATTTATAAGATTCAAATGTATTGTCATTGCACAGCACTGTGTACAGTACAGCAAAAACAAGTTGGCATCTAACCAGAGTGCAAATGTTTCAGTAAAGTGCATGGTAATATACAATGTACAGTGGTTAAATACGATGTAAAAACAATCTACTAGGTATAAAAACAGTACAGTATTTATGTACAGAAGTAAGCACATGGCACAGCACTCAATGGCACTTTTTTCAGTCAAACAGTGATTCTAAAAAGCACTTTTTAAATAATTTAGAGGTAATATTATAATCGAGCCTTGTTTGTTCACATGGAAAAATTGGCCTTCAAATGTCAAACTGTAATCACAAATCGGTGTGGCTCATCGTCAACTCTTCAATGATCTGTCAGAAGAGACCTCCCCACGTCCATTGTCCGGATTCACACAGTCTAAGCATTTCCTTAATACCCCCATCACACCAAACTAGTTCTCAATACGTTTGTGAAAATGTTGTCGAACGGGCTCCAACTGTGTATGAACCTAGTGGACGTAGTTGCAACTATTTACAGTCTTTATACAAACGGGCTTCATGGACGGGCTCGGACGGGGAGGGTGTTCTACAACTTTGAGCCTGCTCAAAATTTGATCCCGTTCTGCAATTAGACGGATTGACAACGTACTTAAAACGAGATAGACGTACTGCAAACCTACTGGGGACGTATTGCCACGTGGTGCAGTCAGACATACATTTCAGGTTCACAGCCCGTTTAGTAGTATTTTTTGTTTGAACGGGGAAGAACGGGATAGAGCTAGTTTGATTTGATGGGGGGCAGAAGAGAGTTTTGAGAAGACACAGAAACACACCATGAAAACACTTCTACGGTCACAATCAGTTCAGTATGACTCATGCTGGAACCTCGTTGACTCGACCAGATGGTTAATGTGTATTGTATCACACACGACAACAAGGACAACAACAACAAACACTTAACGTGATAACAGTTCACACCCTTGGTTGTACTGAACTAAAAAACAACAATGAATCTTTACACAATGGTTTACACTCGAATGGGTAGATTCAAGATTTTAGTACAATGGAATGCTTACTCCCCTACACTACTAACCCTACACTACTAACCCTACACTACTTACCCTACACTACTAACCCTACACTACTAACCCTACACTACTAACCCTACACTACTAACCCTACACTACTTACCCTACACTACTAACCCTACACTACTAACCCTACACTACTTACCCTACACTACTTACCCTACACTACTAACCCTACACTACTAACCCTACACTACTAACCCTACACTACTTACCCTACACTACTAACCCTACACTACTTACCCTACACTACTAACCCTACACTACTAACCCTACACTACTAACCCTACACTACTAACCCTACACTACTTACCCTACACTACTAACCCTACACTACTAACCCTACACTACTAACCCTACACTACTTACCCTACACTACTTACCCTACACTACTAACCCTACACTACTAACCCTACACTACTAACCCTACACTACTTACCCTACACTACTTACCCTACACTACTACCCTACACTACTAACCCTACACTACTAACCCTACACTACTTACCCTACACTACTTACCCTACACTACTTACCCTACACTACTAACCCTACACTACTAACCCTACACTACTAACCCTACACTACTTACCCTACACTACTAACCCTACACTACTAACCCTACACTACTAACCCTACACTACTTACCCTACACTACTAACCCTACACTACTTACCCTACACTACTAACCCTACACTACTAACCCTACACTACTAACCCTACACTACTTACCCTACACTACTTACCCTACACTACTTACCCTACACTCTAACCCTACACTACTTACCCTACACTACTTACCCTACACTACTAACCCTACACTACTAACCCTACACTACTTACCCTACACTACTAACCCTACACTACTAACCCTACACTACTTACCCTACACTACTTACCCTACACTACTTACCCTACACTACTAACCCTACACTACTTACCCTACACTACTAACCCTACACTACTAACCCTACACTACTTACCCTACACTACTACCCTACACTATTACCCTACACTACTACCCTACACTACTTACCCTACACTACTAACCCTACACTACTTACCCTACACTACTTACCCTACACTACTAACCCTACACTACTTACCCTACACTACTTACCCTACACTACTAACCCTACACTACTTACCCTACACTACTTACCCTACACTACTTACCCTACACTACTTACCCTACACTACTTACCCTACACTACTTACCCTACACTACTTACCCTACACTACTAACCCTACACTACTACCCTACACTACTTACCCTACACTACTAACCCTACACTACTTACCCTACACTACTTACCCTACACTACTTACCCTACACTACTAACCCTACACTACTAACCCTACACTACTTACCCTACACTACTAACCCTACACTACTAACCCTACACTACTTACCCTACACTACTTACCCTACACTACTAACCCTACACTACTTACCCTACACTACTAACCCTACACTACTAACCCTACACTACTTACCCTACACTACTAACCCTACACTACTTACCCTACACTACTTACCCTACACTACTTACCCTACACTACTTACCCTACACTACTACCCTACACTACTTACCCTACACTACTTACCCTACACTACTAACCCTACACTACTTACCCTACACTACTTACCCTACACTACTACCCTACACTACTTACCCTACACTACTTACCCTACACTACTTACCCTACACTACTTACCCTACACTGCTTACCCTACACTACTTACCCTACACTACTTACCCTACACTACTAACCCTACACTACTAACCCTACACTACTTACCCTACACTACTAACCCTACACTACTTACCCTACACTACTAACCCTACACTACTAACCATACACTACTAACCCTACACTACTTACCCTACACTACTTACCCTACACTACTTACCCTACACTACTTACCCTACACTACTAACCCTACACTACTAACCCTACACTACTAACCCTACACTACTTACCCTACACTACTTACCCTACACTACTAACCCTACACTACTAACCCTACACTACTAACCCTACACTACTACCCTACACTACTAACCCTACACTACTTACCCTACACTACTAACCCTACACTACTTACCCTACACTACTAACCCTACACTACTAACCCTACACTACTAACCCTACACTACTAACCCTACACTACTTACCCTACACTACTAACCCTACACTACTACCCTACACTACTACCCTACACTACTTACCCTACACTACTTACCCTACACTACTAACCCTACACTACTAACCCTACACTACTTACCCTACACTACTTACCCTACACTACTTACCCTACACTACTACCCTACACTACTAACCCTACACTACTAACCCTACACTACTTACCCTACACTACTTACCCTACACTACTTACCCTACACTACTACCCTACACTACTAACCCTACACTACTAACCCTACACTACTTACCCTACACTACTAACCCTACACTACTACCCTACACTACTAACCCTACACTACTTACCCTACACTACTAACCCTACACTACTTACCCTACACTACTAACCCTACACTACTAACCCTACACTACTAACCCTACACTACTTACCCTACACTACTTACCCTACACTACTTACCCTACACTACTTACCCTACACTACTAACCCTACACTACTTACCCTACACTACTTACCCTACACTACTAACCCTACACTACTAACCCTACACTACTTACCCTACACTACTAACCCTACACTACTAACCCTACACTACTTACCCTACACTACTTACCCTACACTACTTACCCTACACTACTAACCCTACACTACTTACCCTACACTACTAACCCTACACTACTAACCCTACACTACTTACCCTACACTACTAACCCTACACTACTTACCCTACACTACTTACCCTACACTACTTACCCTACACTACTTACCCTACACTACTAACCCTACACTACTTACCCTACACTACTTACCCTACACTACTAACCCTACACTACTTACCCTACACTACTAACCCTACACTACTTACCCTACACTACTTACCCTACACTACTTACCCTACACTACTAACCCTACACTACTAACCCTACACTACTAACCCTACACTACTAACCCTACACTACTAACCCTACACTACTTACCCTACACTACTAACCCTACACTACTTACCCTACACTACTAACCCTACACTACTAACCCTACACTACTAACCCTACACTACTAACCCTACACTACTTACCCTACACTACTAACCCTACACTACTAACCCTACACTACTAACCCTACACTACTTACCCTACACTACTTACCCTACACTACTAACCCTACACTACTAACCCTACACTACTTACCCTACACTACTTACCCTACACTACTTACCCTACACTACTAACCCTACACTACTAACCCTACACTACTAACCCTACACTACTTACCCTACACTACTTACCCTACACTACTAACCCTACACTACTAACCCTACACTACTTACCCTACACTACTAACCCTACACTACTAACCCTACACTACTTACCCTACACTACTTACCCTACACTACTTACCCTACACTACTAACCCTACACTACTTACCCTACACTACTAACCCTACACTACTAACCCTACACTACTTACCCTACACTACTAACCCTACACTACTTACCCTACACTACTTACCCTACACTACTTACCCTACACTACTAACCCTACACTACTTACCCTACACTACTTACCCTACACTACTACCCTACACTACTACCCTACACTACTTACCCTACACTACTAACCCTACACTACTTACCCTACACTACTTACCCTACACTACTTACCCTACACTACTACCCTACACTACTTACCCTACACTACTTACCCTACACTACTTACCCTACACTACTAACCCTACACTACTAACCCTACACTACTTACCCTACACTACTAACCCTACACTACTTACCCTACACTACTTACCCTACACTACTTACCCTACACTACTAACCCTACACTACTAACCCTACACTACTTACCCTACACTACTAACCCTACACTACTAACCCTACACTACTTACCCTACACTACTTACCCTACACTACTAACCCTACACTACTTACCCTACACTACTAACCCTACACTACTAACCCTACACTACTTACCCTACACTACTAACCCTACACTACTTACCCTACACTACTTACCCTACACTACTTACCCTACACTACTTACCCTACACTACTAACCCTACACTACTTACCCTACACTACTTACCCTACACTACTAACCCTACACTACTTACCCTACACTACTTACCCTACACTACTAACCCTACACTACTTACCCTACACTACTTACCCTACACTACTTACCCTACACTACTTACCCTACACTACTTACCCTACACTACTTACCCTACACTACTTACCCTACACTACTAACCCTACACTACTAACCCTACACTACTTACCCTACACTACTAACCCTACACTACTTACCCTACACTACTAACCCTACACTACTAACCCTACACTACTAACCCTACACTACTTACCCTACACTACTTACCCTACACTACTTACCCTACACTACTTACCCTACACTACTAACCCTACACTACTAACCCTACACTACTAACCCTACACTACTTACCCTACACTACTTACCCTACACTACTAACCCTACACTACTAACCCTACACTACTAACCCTACACTACTAACCCTACACTACTAACCCTACACTACTTACCCTACACTACTAACCCTACACTACTTACCCTACACTACTAACCCTACACTACTAACCCTACACTACTAACCCTACACTACTAACCCTACACTACTTACCCTACACTACTAACCCTACACTACTAACCCTACACTACTAACCCTACACTACTTACCCTACACTACTTACCCTACACTACTAACCCTACACTACTAACCCTACACTACTTACCCTACACTACTTACCCTACACTACTTACCCTACACTACTAACCCTACACTACTAACCCTACACTACTAACCCTACACTACTTACCCTACACTACTTACCCTACACTACTTACCCTACACTACTAACCCTACACTACTAACCCTACACTACTTACCCTACACTACTTACCCTACACTACTAACCCTACACTACTAACCCTACACTACTAACCCTACACTACTTACCCTACACTACTAACCCTACACTACTTACCCTACACTACTAACCCTACACTACTAACCCTACACTACTAACCCTACACTACTAACCCTACACTACTTACCCTACACTACTAACCCTACACTACTAACCCTACACTACTTACCCTACACTACTAACCCTACACTACTTACCCTACACTACTAACCCTACACTACTAACCCTACACTACTTACCCTACACTACTAACCCTACACTACTTACCCTACACTACTAACCCTACACTACTTACCCTACACTACTTACCCTACACTACTTACCCTACACTACTTACCCTACACTACTAACCCTACACTACTTACCCTACACTACTAACCCTACACTACTACCCTACACTACTTACCCTACACTACTAACCCTACACTACTTACCCTACACTACTAACCCTACACTACTTACCCTACACTACTTACCCTACACTACTTACCCTACACTACTAACCCTACACTACTAACCCTACACTACTTACCCTACACTACTTACCCTACACTACTTACCCTACACTACTAACCCTACACTACTAACCCTACACTACTAACCCTACACTACTAACCCTACACTACTAACCCTACACTACTTACCCTACACTACTAACCCTACACTACTTACCCTACACTACTAACCCTACACTACTAACCCTACACTACTAACCCTACACTACTAACCCTACACTACTTACCCTACACTACTAACCCTACACTACTAACCCTACACTACTAACCCTACACTACTTACCCTACACTACTTACCCTACACTACTAACCCTACACTACTAACCCTACACTACTTACCCTACACTACTTACCCTACACTACTTACCCTACACTACTTACCCTACACTACTAACCCTACACTACTAACCCTACACTACTTACCCTACACTACTTACCCTACACTACTTACCCTACACTACTAACCCTACACTACTAACCCTACACTACTAACCCTACACTACTTACCCTACACTACTAACCCTACACTACTAACCCTACACTACTAACCCTACACTACTTACCCTACACTACTAACCCTACACTACTTACCCTACACTACTAACCCTACACTACTAACCCTACACTACTACCCTACACTACTTACCCTACACTACTTACCCTACACTACTTACCCTACACTACTTACCCTACACTACTAACCCTACACTACTTACCCTACACTACTTACCCTACACTACTAACCCTACACTACTAACCCTACACTACTTACCCTACACTACTAACCCTACACTACTAACCCTACACTACTTACCCTACACTACTTACCCTACACTACTTACCCTACACTACTACCCTACACTACTTACCCTACACTACTAACCCTACACTACTAACCCTACACTACTTACCCTACACTACTAACCCTACACTACTTACCCTACACTACTTACCCTACACTACTTACCCTACACTACTTACCCTACACTACTAACCCTACACTACTTACCCTACACTACTACCCTACACTACTAACCCTACACTACTTACCCTACACTACTTACCCTACACTACTAACCCTACACTACTTACCCTACACTACTTACCCTACACTACTTACCCTACACTACTAACCCTACACTACTAACCCTACACTACTACCCTACACTACTACCCTACACTACTAACCCTACACTACTTACCCTACACTACTAACCCTACACTACTTACCCTACACTACTAACCCTACACTACTAACCCTACACTACTTACCCTACACTACTAACCCTACACTACTTACCCTACACTACTAACCCTACACTACTAACCCTACACTACTAACCCTACACTACTTACCCTACACTACTTACCCTACACTACTAACCCTACACTACTAACCCTACACTACTTACCCTACACTACTTACCCTACACTACTTACCCTACACTACTAACCCTACACTACTAACCCTACACTACTAACCCTACACTACTTACCCTACACTACTTACCCTACACTACTAACCCTACACTACTACCCTACACTACTTACCCTACACTACTAACCCTACACTACTAACCCTACACTACTTACCCTACACTACTTACCCTACACTACTTACCCTACACTACTAACCCTACACTACTTACCCTACACTACTAACCCTACACTACTAACCCTACACTACTTACCCTACACTACTAACCCTACACTACTTACCCTACACTACTTACCCTACACTACTTACCCTACACTACTAACCCTACACTACTTACCCTACACTACTTACCCTACACTACTAACCCTACACTACTTACCCTACACTACTTACCCTACACTACTAACCCTACACTACTTACCCTACACTACTTACCCTACACTACTTACCCTACACTACTTACCCTACACTACTTACCCTACACTACTTACCCTACACTACTTACCCTACACTACTAACCCTACACTACTAACCCTACACTACTTACCCTACACTACTAACCCTACACTACTTACCCTACACTACTTACCCTACACTACTTACCCTACACTACTAACCCTACACTACTAACCCTACACTACTTACCCTACACTACTAACCCTACACTACTAACCCTACACTACTTACCCTACACTACTTACCCTACACTACTAACCCTACACTACTTACCCTACACTACTAACCCTACACTACTAACCCTACACTACTTACCCTACACTACTAACCCTACACTACTTACCCTACACTACTTACCCTACACTACTTACCCTACACTACTTACCCTACACTACTAACCCTACACTACTTACCCTACACTACTTACCCTACACTACTAACCCTACACTACTTACCCTACACTACTTACCCTACACTACTACCCTACACTACTTACCCTACACTACTTACCCTACACTACTTACCCTACACTACTTACCCTACACTACTTACCCTACACTACTTACCCTACACTACTTACCCTACACTACTAACCCTACACTACTACCCTACACTACTTACCCTACACTACTAACCCTACACTACTTACCCTACACTACTAACCCTACACTACTAACCCTACACTACTAACCCTACACTACTTACCCTACACTACTTACCCTACACTACTTACCCTACACTACTTACCCTACACTACTAACCCTACACTACTAACCCTACACTACTAACCCTACACTACTTACCCTACACTACTTACCCTACACTACTTACCCTACACTACTAACCCTACACTACTAACCCTACACTACTAACCCTACACTACTAACCCTACACTACTTACCCTACACTACTAACCCTACACTACTTACCCTACACTACTAACCCTACACTACTAACCCTACACTACTAACCCTACACTACTAACCCTACACTACTTACCCTACACTACTAACCCTACACTACTAACCCTACACTACTAACCCTACACTACTTACCCTACACTACTTACCCTACACTACTAACCCTACACTACTAACCCTACACTACTTACCCTACACTACTTACCCTACACTACTTACCCTACACTACTTACCCTACACTACTAACCCTACACTACTAACCCTACACTACTTACCCTACACTACTTACCCTACACTACTTACCCTACACTACTAACCCTACACTACTAACCCTACACTACTAACCCTACACTACTTACCCTACACTACTAACCCTACACTACTACCCTACACTACTAACCCTACACTACTTACCCTACACTACTAACCCTACACTACTTACCCTACACTACTAACCCTACACTACTAACCCTACACTACTAACCCTACACTACTTACCCTACACTACTTACCCTACACTACTTACCCTACACTACTTACCCTACACTACTAACCCTACACTACTTACCCTACACTACTTACCCTACACTACTAACCCTACACTACTAACCCTACACTACTTACCCTACACTACTAACCCTACACTACTAACCCTACACTACTTACCCTACACTACTACCCTACACTACTTACCCTACACTACTAACCCTACACTACTTACCCTACACTACTAACCCTACACTACTAACCCTACACTACTTACCCTACACTACTAACCCTACACTACTTACCCTACACTACTTACCCTACACTACTTACCCTACACTACTTACCCTACACTACTAACCCTACACTACTTACCCTACACTACTTACCCTACACTACTAACCCTACACTACTTACCCTACACTACTTACCCTACACTACTAACCCTACACTACTTACCCTACACTACTTACCCTACACTACTACCTACACTACTACCCTACACTACTAACCCTACACTACTAACCCTACACTACTAACCCTACACTACTAACCCTACACTACTTACCCTACACTACTAACCCTACACTACTTACCCTACACTACTAACCCTACACTACTAACCCTACACTACTACCCTACACTACTACCCTACACTACTTACCCTACTACCCTACACTACTAACCCTACACTACTAACCCTACACTACTTACCCTACACTACTTACCCTACACTACTAACCCTACACTACTAACCCTACACTACTTACCCTACACTACTTACCCTACACTACTTACCCTACACTACTAACCCTACACTACTAACCCTACACTACTAACCCTACACTACTTACCCTACACTACTTACCCTACACTACTTACCCTACACTACTAACCCTACACTACTAACCCTACACTACTAACCCTACACTACTTACCCTACACTACTAACCCTACACTACTACCCTACACTACTACCCTACACTACTTACCCTACACTACTAACCCTACACTACTTACCCTACACTACTAACCCTACACTACTAACCCTACACTACTTACCCTACACTACTTACCCTACACTACTTACCCTACACTACTTACCCTACACTACTTACCCTACACTACTAACCCTACACTACTTACCCTACACTACTACCCTACACTACTAACCCTACACTACTAACCCTACACTACTTACCCTACACTACTAACCCTACACTACTAACCCTACACTACTACCCTACACTACTACCCTACACTACTTACCCTACACTACTAACCCTACACTACTTACCCTACACTACTAACCCTACACTACTAACCCTACACTACTTACCCTACACTACTAACCCTACACTACTTACCCTACACTACTTACCCTACACTACTTACCCTACACTACTACCCTACACTACTAACCCTACACTACTTACCCTACACTACTTACCCTACACTACTAACCCTACACTACTTACCCTACACTACTTACCCTACACTACTAACCCTACACTACTTACCCTACACTACTTACCCTACACTACTTACCCTACACTACTTACCCTACACTACTTACCCTACACTACTTACCCTACACTACTTACCCTACACTACTAACCCTACACTACTACCCTACACTACTTACCCTACACTACTAACCCTACACTACTTACCCTACACTACTTACCCTACACTACTACCCTACACTACTAACCCTACACTACTTACCCTACACTACTACCCTACACTACTAACCCTACACTACTTACCCTACACTACTTACCCTACACTACTTACCCTACACTACTAACCCTACACTACTTACCCTACACTACTAACCCTACACTACTAACCCTACACTACTTACCCTACACTACTAACCCTACACTACTTACCCTACACTACTAACCCTACACTACTTACCCTACACTACTAACCCTACACTACTTACCCTACACTACTTACCCTACACTACTAACCCTACACTACTTACCCTACACTACTTACCCTACACTACTTACCCTACACTACTTACCCTACACTACTTACCCTACACTACTTACCCTACACTACTTACCCTACACTACTACCCTACACTACTACCCTACACTACTTACCCTACACTACTAACCCTACACTACTTACCCTACACTACTAACCCTACACTACTACCCTACACTACTAACCCTACACTACTTACCCTACACTACTTACCCTACACTACTTACCCTACACTACTTACCCTACACTACTAACCCTACACTACTAACCCTACACTACTAACCCTACACTACTTACCCTACACTACTTACCCTACACTACTAACCCTACACTACTAACCCTACACTACTAACCCTACACTACTTACCCTACACTACTTACCCTACACTACTAACCCTACACTACTAACCCTACACTACTTACCCTACACTACTAACCCTACACTACTTACCCTACACTACTAACCCTACACTACTTACCCTACACTACTAACCCTACACTACTAACCCTACACTACTTACCCTACACTACTTACCCTACACTACTTACCCTACACTACTAACCCTACACTACTTACCCTACACTACTAACCCTACACTACTAACCCTACACTACTTACCCTACACTACTAACCCTACACTACTTACCCTACACTACTTACCCTACACTACTTACCCTACACTACTAACCCTACACTACTTACCCTACACTACTTACCCTACACTACTTACCCTACACTACTTACCCTACACTACTAACCCTACACTACTTACCCTACACTACTTACCCTACACTACTAACCCTACACTACTAACCCTACACTACTTACCCTACACTACTAACCCTACACTACTTACCCTACACTACTACCCTACACTACTTACCCTACACTACTAACCCTACACTACTAACCCTACACTACTTACCCTACACTACTAACCCTACACTACTAACCCTACACTACTAACCCTACACTACTTACCCTACACTACTAACCCTACACTACTAACCCTACACTACTTACCCTACACTACTAACCCTACACTACTTACCCTACACTACTAACCCTACACTACTTACCCTACACTACTTACCCTACACTACTTACCCTACACTACTTACCCTACACTACTAACCCTACACTACTTACCCTACACTACTAACCCTACACTACTAACCCTACACTACTTACCCTACACTACTAACCCTACACTACTTACCCTACACTACTAACCCTACACTACTAACCCTACACTACTTACCCTACACTACTAACCCTACACTACTAACCCTACACTACTTACCCTACACTACTAACCCTACACTACTTACCCTACACTACTTACCCTACACTACTTACCCTACACTACTTACCCTACACTACTAACCCTACACTACTTACCCTACACTACTAACCCTACACTACTTACCCTACACTACTAACCCTACACTACTAACCCTACACTACTTACCCTACACTACTAACCCTACACTACTTACCCTACACTACTAACCCTACACTACTAACCCTACACTACTTACCCTACACTACTTACCCTACACTACTAACCCTACACTACTTACCCTACACTACTAACCCTACACTACTACCCTACACTACTTACCCTACACTACTACCCTACACTACTACCCTACACTACTAACCCTACACTACTAACCCTACACTACTAACCCTACACTACTTACCCTACACTACTAACCCTACACTACTTACCCTACACTACTTACCCTACACTACTAACCCTACACTACTTACCCTACACTACTAACCCTACACTACTAACCCTACACTACTAACCCTACACTACTTACCCTACACTACTTACCCTACACTACTAACCCTACACTACTTACCCTACACTACTTACCCTACACTACTAACCCTACACTACTTACCCTACACTACTAACCCTACACTACTTACCCTACACTACTAACCCTACACTACTAACCCTACACTACTTACCCTACACTACTTACCCTACACTACTAACCCTACACTACTTACCCTACACTACTAACCCTACACTACTTACCCTACACTACTTACCCTACACTACTTACCCTACACTACTAACCCTACACTACTAACCCTACACTACTAACCCTACACTACTTACCCTACACTACTTACCCTACACTACTAACCCTACACTACTTACCCTACACGACTTACCCTACACTACTAACCCTACACTACTTACCCTACACTACTAACCCTACACTACTTACCCTACACTACTAACCCTACACTACTAACCCTACACTACTTACCCTACACTACTAACCCTACACTACTAACCCTACACTACTTACCCTACACTACTAACCCTACACTACTTACCCTACACTACTTACCCTACACTACTTACCCTACACTACTTACCCTACACTACTAACCCTACACTACTTACCCTACACTACTAACCCTACACTACTTACCCTACACTACTAACCCTACACTACTAACCCTACACTACTTACCCTACACTACTAACCCTACACTACTAACCCTACACTACTACCCTACACTACTTACCCTACACTACTAACCCTACACTACTAACCCTACACTACTAACCCTACACTACTTACCCTACACTACTAACCCTACACTACTAACCCTACACTACTAACCCTACACTACTAACCCTACACTACTAACCCTACACTACTAACCCTACACTACTTACCCTACACTACTTACCCTACACTACTAACCCTATACTACTAACCCTACACTACTTACCCTACACTACTAACCCTACACTACTTACCCTACACTACTTACCCTACACTACTTACCCTACACTACTAACCCTACACTACTAACCCTACACTACTTACCCTACACTACTAACCCTACACTACTTACCCTACACTACTACCCTACACTACTTACCCTACACTACTAACCCTACACTACTTACCCTACACTACTTACCCTACACTACTAACCCTACACTACTTACCCTACACTACTTACCCTACACTACTTACCCTACACTACTACCCTACACTACTTACCCTACACTACTTACCCTACACTACTTACCCTACACTACTTACCCTACACTACTAACCCTACACTACTTACCCTACACTACTTACCCTACACTACTAACCCTACACTACTTACCCTACACTACTAACCCTACACTACTAACCCTACACTACTTACCCTACACTACTAACCCTACACTACTACCCTACACTACTTACCCTACACTACTAACCCTACACTACTTACCCTACACTCCGCAGTATGAATTTCCTACAACAATATACTATAAAAAGACTGTGTGTTGTGCAGCAGCAGCATCATACAGTGCAGTGCAGAACAGTGCACTGGCTGTATTGAGTCCAGAAAGTCCAGCAAAAGTATGATAGTGTAATGGAATATGGATGACAATGTTATGATAGTGGCAGCACTCTAGGCAGTTCAGTCGGTGCACTGCCTGTGGATAAAAACCATCCTTGAACCTGGTAGTCCTTGTACGGATGCTGCGGAACCGGCGACCAGACGGTAGGGGGGAGAAGAGATGGAGCCCAGGGTGGTTGCGGTCCTTTATGAACGACATGGCCTTCATCCGACATCTGGTCCTAAAGATCTCCTTATTGCATGGAAGTGCACCCCCCCCCGATGATCTTCTCTGCCGTCCTCACGACCCTCTGGATGTCTTTCTTGTCCCGTGCAGTGGTGTTGCCGTACCACACGGTGACGCCACCCGTCAGGACGCTCTCTACGGTGCCGCAGAACGGAAAAGTTGACTAGCCACCCCTTGCCTATGCCGCTTCTCCTGAGGCCCCGCAGGGCCTAGAGGCGCCGGTGGGCCTTCTTCAGCGTGACCTCCGTGTTGCGGGTCCACGCCAGGTCGTCGTAGATCCTGTAGTCCTATACGTGCCCTCGTGAGGCCATCGTACGTACGGTATTTTGGAGGCTGTGTTTCTACATTGACCGCAGCAGTGAGAAATCAATGCTCAGTAAGACCTATAAGAGGTATGAGGCATGTGTGAATCATTTAGATGGGAAAAAGGTCAGTTTTGAGAAGAGAGAACTTGAAGGCATTAAGCATTTTGAGATGTGTACAGTACTGTGTGTGTGTGTGTGTGTGTGCATGGTGTGTGTGTGTGTGTGTGTGTGTGTGTGCATGGTGTGTGTGTGTGTGTGTGTGTGTTGTGCGTGCACGCGTGCGAGTGTGCAAGAGTTTTTCGAGGAAACGGAGCAATAGCTTCAGGAAACACGTTTAAAGTATTGAGATAAACTGCATGAGAGGTGGTTGGACGGGTGGGGAGGAGGGGGAGGAGGGGGGAGGGGGAGGATGGGGAGGAGGGGGGAGGAGGGGGGAGGGGGGAGGATGGGGGGAGGGGAGGATGGGGAGGAGGGGGGAGGAGGGGGAGGGGGAGGAGGGGGAGGAGGGGGGGAGGGGGGAGGATGGGGAGGATGGGGGAGGAGGGGGGAGGAGGGGAGGAGGGGGGAGGATGGGGGGAGGGGGAGGATGGGGGAGGATGGGGAGGATGGGGGAGGATGGGGGAGGAGGGGGGAGGAGGGGGGGGAGGGGGGAGGATGGGGGGAGGGGAGGTGGGGAGGATGGGGGGAGGGGGGGGGAGGAGGGGGGGAGGATGGGGGAGGAGGGGGGAGGATGGGGGAGGAGGGGGGAGGGGGAGGAGGGGAGGGGGGGAGGAGGGGGGAGGATGGGGGAGGATGGGGGAGGAGGGGGAGGATGGGGGAGGATGGGGGAGGATGGGGGAGGATGGGGGAGGAGGGGGGAGGATGGGGGAGGATGGGGGAGGAGGGGGGAGGATGGGGGAGGATGGGGGAGGAGGGGGAGGATGGGGGAGGAGGGGGAGGAGGGGGAGGGAGGGGGGAGGAGGGGGGAGGGGGGGAGGGGGGAGGGGAGGAGAGCGACTGCACCAACACAGCACAATAACACCACATGGAGTGTTTCTATGCTCATCATCGGGGTACTAACTCACACTACATGCAGCCAAGCGGTTGTACCTGCAAGAGACATGGAAAATGCCGCCAGGCTAATGAGGAATCACGTTTACCTTTACCTCCGAGTGAACATTAAACACCTTCAATAGAGCATTCTCTCTGAAATTGAATTAACACATTTATAATGGGGGTAACTGTGG
>CM051020.1:6066188-6073688 GCA_027704905.1 Muraenolepis orangiensis
GTGTACGTGCACGCGTGTGCGCTTGGCGTGCGTGCGTGTGTGTGTAGACCCGCGCCCACATCCGCGGTGCAGACTGCGGCCGCTATCTTGGTCTGCTATCCTTGGCTATCTGCGGTTATAGCTGCTCCTCATTAGCTGGTAATTGGCCCTGGTTGATGAAATGAAATCAGCGCTAAGCTAAATCACTCCGTATCCAGATCAGACTCAGATAAGAGACTCTGCGTGCCCGACTCACGACGCCCCCGCCAGGGTACCGCCTCGTCCTGGGAAATATATCACACAGAGAGGAGCCAAATATTGCCTTGGCCTGCACGGGAAAATGCATTTGGAGAGGGGCGGAAAGTGGTGATATTCTTCTTCTTCTTCTGCTGCTTCTGCGGCGTCTGTCTAAGATGCTCGGTATGTAATCGTATCAGAATTCATCATCATCATCATCTTCATCATCATCATCATCATCCACATCATCTTATTAAGGTCCCATTTCTTATTTTGAGTGGTTGAAATCTTCCTTCCTTTAGAAACGGGACAACCCTTAGCAAGACCTCGCCATACGTCATGGGAATAGTCGTCGATGGCGTTTGCGTAAACAGACGTGAGAAAGTGTATTCCCGGACGCTAACAATCTAATCAAATGTGTATAGAATATGCTGTCTTCAGCTGTGGGGATTCCTGAATACAGACATCCTTACGTGGTTGTCAGCCGAAAATAAATCGGAAAAATAGATTCCGTTAGCATCCTCAAAGGCTTTTTTGGCTATATTTACAAAGAAAAGGTATATAATACTTTGAAACATGGATAACAGTAGAGGCTTAGTGGTAGAGGCAAAAGGGGTGTGTTGGCATTGGGCCAAAGACTAACTTTCTAAGACGTTTCTCATCAAACCCCCAAAAAATTGTCCAAAGAGTTAAGTCCTTATTTTAGCCTCAAGAAAGGCTAGCCCGCCAAAAATAGCCTTTTTTAAAACTCTACTAGTCTATTAAAATGCAATAGAATTATTGTCTATGCCCGCGAGGAGAAAACGTGTTACGGTCTAAACGGGAGAGAAAACTCACTCCCTGACTCGCGCACAAAGCTTTATGCGCCGCGCAGCTTAGCCTAGCGGTGGAATAGCAGCATGCTAATGGACAATCAGTGGTCCTTTTATCTCCCCCCTGCTCCGATTTTCCTTCTGTTTTCTTTTCTCTCTTTTCGGTGGAAATAAAATTAATGGAACGGACGGAGCGCGGAAAAAACGGTTAGAAAGAATTAGCACGTGCCGCTCGGTGCCAGGTGGGGGGGGGGGAGACAGGGGGGGGAGGGTGTTGGGGTTCTGGAAATGGTTCTGGTTCTGGTCCCATGGTTTTCAAGGCTGCATTTCTCTGACGGACAATCGCGATTTATCAACGCACGAAACAAAACGACATCTCTTTTTTTTGTGAAAACGCTGCGTTCTTTAATACACTTTAAGCACTTTTAGTCAATTTACTTTTATCAATTTTACAATTATCCCTGAACATTAAATGTCATGTTCAATAATGGAATGTTTTATATATATATATATATACTCTGCATGCTGCTGTCTTATTATTATTATTATTATTATTATTATTTTTAACTAAGTCACCCAACACTTTAGTACACAATTACCGTTTTCACACAATATCGACTCCCGTATTAGTTAATACGGGAGTCGATACCGTATTAGTTAGTGCGCATCGAATACACTTCATGTTCACACTCTCTTCTAAATCGCGATTCGCTGCGCACTCGATACCAGGTTTTGATACCAAGATTCTGTTCACACTCACACACGAGAAGCCAAACCCGTTGTAGTTTTATCGCTTTGCACCCAAACTAGTTACTTGATCGGGATCTAAACCACCTCCCCCAATGTGGATTAGTTCATGCACACTAGTTGGGTAGCGAATGAGTGTGCCAGTGTGAAAGCAAAAGCGAAGCAAAACTAGTTTCGTAGCGCCGCGAATACCGTATTTTAGCCCAGTGTGAGCCCACACGGTAATAGTGTGCAAATTGGAAGAGAAAATAGGTTGTTGTAATTGTTTTTTTCACAACGGGCAATTTAGTATTTTTCTTATCCTCCTTGTGTGTCCCTCCAATGAGCCTCCCCCCCCCCCCCCCCACCATAGCAGGGGGGCTCTTGGGGAAAGAGCAGCCTCCATCTGCCACAGGTGTGGGTTTAATGTTGCTTTGATGCCATATGTCACATCTTCTCGCTTGCTGGGGGCTTCAAGGTATTGACATTTACCCCCCCCCCCCGACCGAAGACCGCTCGATGGAAGTGGACCACACAGGTTTGAGTTTGAGTGAGAGGAAGGACATTTATTATTAATATATATTTTTGTATTATTAGATTTTTTTTTTTAAGGAAACATTCATTCAGAAAAGACAAGAAAAGAAAAGAAGCCACGACTGCTAACCGGTCTTAACACACAAACTGTTCTGCAGATCAATTTTTCAGGTTGTTTTTTTCGTTGCTCAGATCAATTGAACAAATACAACTGTATGAACCAATGATTTGAAGTGGGCGTGACCTTTCACCTAAACGGTTATAGATCCACCGCAAATGACGCTATTATGAAACAGGACCACCCCCAGGAACACGCTGAATGAGCCATATCCAAAATACCCCTTTAGGGGGCGCTGTAAATGCTATTTATTGATACAGTACATGATCAATCATCACCAAACATAACCCACATGCTCCAAAGGACACCACTAACCTATAGCTAGAGCATTGCCTCATCATTTGAACACTTAAATACTACAGAATGATACATACCAAGTTGAATGCTTATTGGTGAAATACTCACCAGGGGCAGTTTGAGTTAAGAAATTCTATCTGCCATAGAAACCTATTAGATTTGCATCCCTATCGATTTGCAGGGGATAATGTATGGTAAATGGACTGGTCTTTGACACATCATTTGCTTCACAAGTCATGCCTCACATTCACCCATTCATACACACAGTCAACCACCGACGGCGGAGTCAGAGCCATGCAAGGAGACAGCCAGCACGTCAGGAGCAGTTAGCGTTAGGGTGTCTTGCTCGAGGACATATTTGGTATATAATTGGTTTACCTACCTTTTGTGATACCAGGATATAACCCAATATTAGCCAATCACAAACTCATGTAGTTATAGCCACACCCTCTAATAATAATCATTATACCTGATCACACACACCTGTACGGTCTCTCGACTGCAAACACTCGCCTTCGAGGAGCTTTTGAAAAGTAAGCGTTTCATTTTGAATCTGGTTATGTCGAATACTAAATTGTTCTGCTTGTAACATTTTTAAGCAAATTGATTTGCTTATATGTCAGCATAATTCACTTTAAGCTGTATTAATGTGTGTTACTGTTTGAATATGCTGTACTGACAAATCTTACAATGGTAATATTAGTCAAAATTGTCTCTATTCAAAGTCAAGAAATTATTTTCGAGATATTTTGTGCTGTTGGTGATGGTTTTCATTAAGTTGATGTTTTATTATTTTCTTTCAATTTCGGAGCAATAAAGGAATACATGAGTTTGACTGGTTGTTTATATGGTCATCATAGGCATAATCGTACTATTTGTATTGGATTGTGCTCTGCATTACTCAATAAACTGTACATATTTGGAATAAAGTAGTTTATTCTCTATTTGTTTGTAGTACTTGCTTTAAAACATATTTCATCAAAGCATAGTGTGTGTGTGTGTGTGTGTGTGGTGTGTGTGTGTGTGTGTGTTAGCTTTAACAGGCTTTACTCTGTCTTTGCAACATGAAAGCGGTGTGTTATGACCTGGGATCACCTTTAGTTATTATTAGTTACTGAAGTCACTGTGTTCCTGTGGAAGCAGTCACAGTGTGACACAACAAGGGTGTCTGTTGTTTGGTCAGTGGACTTCAGAACCTCTAATCTAATCAGGGCAAACGGGTAGCTGCAAAGGGGGGGGGGGGGGGTAAGTTATGTTCCAGTGCTCAATCATGACGTAAACACTCGATGATATGAGTTTGCCGTCAACCAACCCATGAAATTCTAAAACGTGCTGCAGAGTCCACACACACACACACCACCCACACACACACCCACACACACACCCACACACACACACACACACACACACACACACACACACACACACACACGCACCACACACCACACACACATATAAAGCGAGACACGTCTTTCTCTCTGGCATGCACACACACACACACACACACTCTGCGGGTCATTAGAACATCATTTGAAATCCCCTGCATACTCCCTCCCTCTTACTGAATACATGTTGACCGACCCACAACAAAAAAATAAATCGTTGAAAATTTCTCATGTAACCATGAAAAGCCAAGGCTGGCATCATAACCTGTATTATAACTCATGGCCACGGTGGAGGAGCTGGAGGAGGCCTTGAAGCAGCACCTCCTTGGAGCCAGACTTCTTAGATCCATTTATTTTCACGCTTGCTCTACTCGGGTCTGTTATCTATGTTATGTCCTCACGTATTGCAGAAAATCCAACAAGTTAAAAGTTTGGGTTCATAGGTCAAGCACCAGAGCAAAGCGAATATGAAAAGGGTGGTGTTTTTTTTGGTTGTTTTGTTCCATTTTTTTTTAATCGGATTGCATTTTGCGAAATGTTTCACTTTTAATCTAGATTAATATTTATTCATTAATAAAACACCAAATTACTACTTCGCAATAATCAACCTAGAGACACAAGCCACAAGATTTCTATATGAATGAACAATAGTACGCAGTTTTTTTGGAACGTAATTAGCGTAATCCTCTGTTGATATTTGACATGCGTGCCGAAATAACCCCGTGTTTTGTATGTCCTGATCCTGGTACGGTTCCGGGTTCGATTCCCCCGTGTCCTTGAGGGAGCCAGCCTGAACCACCTATAACCACATGCTCTGAACTATGCTATATTCTCCTTCTCCTTCTCCTCTCTCTCTCTCTCTCTCTCTCTCTCTCCTCTCTCTCTCTCTCTCTCTCTCTCTCTCTCTCTCTCTCTCTCTCTCTCTCTCTCTCTCTCCTGCTATGTCCCGCCACAGGAGTGATAATGCTCATAGGCCCGTCTTCCAACCGCAATCTGGGGCCTGGCGTGAAGATGCCTCCGCCTCCCCCCCCCCCCCCGTGACTGTAAGCTGGCATCGTGACAGCGTTCCCAGAGCCCCCCCCCCCAGCTCTGGAGAAGGGAGGAGGGGACAGGACGGGACGGGGGGTACTAGGTTGACGACGACCTCCTCCATCGCCTCATGTTATTTACACAGGTTTCACTTTCACTTTCATTTCGCTGACCACGGCAGGAGGCTTTGTGGGATCGGCAAGGGTGGAGCGACCCTGTTGTGTCTGTTGTGTCGACGCTTTGTTTGTACACCTGGCCCTGCCCCCACGATTAGGACAGACCAGAGACCGGAAAATAAACTGTTAATTGTTCCGCTGTGTTTCCTCAGGCGAGGACAACTTGGGTGGCTTCTCCTTGGTTTCGTCCCACATGCAGGAGGGAGCCCCGGCGCGACACAAGACCTGTAGACCTGACGCGCTCTTCATCCAGAACAACCTGGTGGGGGCGAGGAGGGGGGGGGGGGGAGGTGGGGGGTGGTGCGAGGGGGGAGGGGGGGGACAAGCATTTGCACTTGTCGCCAAAACCATTACGGTCCCGTTCGAGTGTTTGCTCTGTATAATTGACTGCCGGAAACCCCCCCCCTCAAGCCTCGAGTGGTGACAAACGGGCGAGGCGTACATCGTCACGCCTGACGCACCGGCCTATTGAACGGCGCCGGGCGTGTACTAATAAGCCTGTTTGAAAAAAGCCCCTCGTCCGTTTTGTAAAAAAGGTGTTTCCCCTCCCCTCCCCTCCCTCCCCCCATCGCCCTTCCCTTCTCCCCTCCTCCTCCTCCTCCTCCTCCTGATGGCTCCCTAATCAGCTCTGCTCAGGCGAGCCCCGCTCTGCCCCGGAGGAGCCCGGCTGTACTGATTTTCTGTCAGCGGGCGGAGGGCGCGGGGGAAAAAAGAAAAGAAAGAAAGAAAAAGCGCACCGTAATTACGCCGCCGTTTGAAATTCCATCACTCTACTGCTGCGTGTCCCATGGACCAAGCACCTCATTGAGATTTCTTGTTGCAGGGTGTTGAGAGAGATGGAAAGGGGTGGGGGTGGGGGTGGGGGTGGGGGTAGGGGTGGGGTTGGGGTTGGGGATGCGTTGGCCGGGCAAACCTTGTCTTTCTAATTAAATACCCGGTGGCCCCCGCGACTGATTGCTTGTGACACGGCCCGTGATCCGGGGGAAAGCTCGGGGTTGTGGTGGTGCAGGTAAATGTGCCTCTCAGGATGGGGGGGGGGGACGAAGACGGCGACAGATGACTCGATGGACAGACTTCAAAAGGGGTGTGGTCGCTGTGTTTGTGACTCCACCCAGACCAAAAGAGCGCCTGCAGAGTTATTTGCCCCCTGTAGATGTCCTGCAGCTTTTACCCTGCAGGTTAAGGACAGTTTTTGTCCACGGGCAGTGCGCCTACTGAACTGCTAGGAGAACATTACGCTGTCATACTTTTGTTGGACTTTCTGGACTCATTACAGTTACTGCACAGCTCTGCACTGCTGGCACTTTAAATGCTTTTAAATCTTTGAGCACAATTCAACACATGTACATATCATCCATCAGTCACTTTATGGTTATTTTTCTAATTGAATTGTGTATTGTCGTGTTTGTATAGTATTGTTTTAGAAATTCACACTGCGGGAGGGAATAGGGAGTAAGCATTGCATTGTACTTATTGCCGATATAAAATCTTGTATCTTGTATTGCAGGAAGGCTTGACTGAAAGACGCCCAAAGACCCCCCAGACAGGCTCCTCAATCAACCCCGGTCTGCCTTCAGCCGCCGCCGTAAGCCGTAGCATCTACCTCGACTAAATGGCGAGAAGCCGGCAAGCGAGCGCACACCCTCTCCGTACGGAATACAGAACCTATGGGTGAATCCGTGAAGTCGCTTCTGTATTCCGTCTGCGAGAGCCGCCTCACAGGGGGGGCGGTCCTGTGAAGAGGAGCTCATGCACACACACCAGGTACATACTAAAGCTCCGCGGGGTTTGATATATCGCCAGCCGTTGTCTGTGATGTATGCAGATTGGTGGAAGTGACACCAGCTCATGTCCCCGGCTGCCTGCGGTGATTGCCGTCCCGTTTGGCCCCCCCCCCCCCGAGCTCTCGTCCCTCGGCCGTGACTCTGAGGTCTTTGTCTGATTGTGCTTTGTATCTCATTTACAGGGGAGGCAGCCTTAAAAAAACCCAACCTCTGAAAAGTACAATGTAAGATGGCTTTTTATTCAGTGTGTGTCTCTCTCTCTCTCGCTCTCTCTTTCTCTGTCTCTCTCTCTCTTTCTCCCTCTCTCTCTTTCTCTGTCTGTCTGCTCTCTCTCCCTCTCTCGTTTGAAGATGGAGAAGAGGGGTGATGGGGGGGGGGGGGGGGGGGGAGGGGGGGGTGAGAGAAAGTCAAGGAAGACAAAAA
>CM051020.1:6076188-6086188 GCA_027704905.1 Muraenolepis orangiensis
CTCTCTCTCTTTGTCTCTTTGTCTCTCTCTCTTACTCACTCACACACACACACACACACACACACACACACACACCACACACACACACACACCACACCACACACACACACACACACACACACACACCACACCACACACACCCAGAACACACACAGGTGCAGGGGGAGTATGCTTCTATATTTCCCTGGTTACGTATAAACAACGTTTCAGCCCGATCCCGATCCCAAAACAAGCCCAATAAATCAGCCACTGTCTGGGGAGTGGGATTCTCCTGGCCTTAACAAACATCCCTAATCTCAGACACCTGCACCTCCACAACTGTGGATGTGTGTGTGCTACCTTCCCTCCACAATAGGCAGGAGACCACCGTATGCAAAGCATGACGTCCCTATCATCATCTGTCTAAACCTTCCACAATCTCAAATTGTGTAATACATTTAGTGTTCCTCATCAGAGATGAATAGTGCATTATTAGCTATTGCTCAGTATATACTCAGTTCCACCTTGCCGGAAACAGAAAAGGTAAAAAATATATACAGAAGCAGTTTAGCGGCACACGTTGTTATGCATATTAACATATCCGCATGCAAATATGTGCGACTGCTACAACAAACCGAAACAGGCACTTTTACACCTTGTGAGCCAGAGAACGCTAGCAGGCACAATTTTACAACAACTTAAGTCTCCATACGTCCCTTTTGTTTAGCGAGAGAGAAATTCCTCTCCGTGGCAACCCCCCCCCCCCCCCACACACACACACACACACCCCCCCACACACACACACCCCCCCCCCCCTTTGACACACTGAGGCAGGGAGCGTTTTTGATAAAAAAATAAAAAAAAGGTTTGCATAAAACCGGCTGAATTCACCGAAAATGAAAAGTTCACCTTTGAAAAAAAGAAGATATGTCCTTTGAAAATGTTTTCTCTGACAGTTGCGCAGAACACCCCCACCCCCCCCCCCCCCTCTCCCCCTCCATACACCCCTCCCCCCTCCCTCCCTCCCTCCCCCTCCCCACAACCACCTCCCCCCCCCTCTCAAGGTTTTTTTTTTGTGAACGGGTGGAAACTTGACAGTTTTGTGACTGTCTCCATGGAAACAGCGAGGGAAGGTCTCATTAGAATAGAGCACCATAGCAATCGGATTCGGAGAGAGAAACAAAAACTCCCCCAAAAAAAAGATTTATATAAATAAAAAAAACGAAAAAGCTGTGAGAGTTGTGATTTCTAAAGTATCTCAACAACAACAACACACAACAACAACACAACAACAGCGAAATCAACAATAAACACCGGATTCATTTTGGTTGTTGTTGTCGACATAAACCGACTCAGAACGGAGTGGAAAGCTTGGTCTGTGGTACGCTAAACACACTTGCAGTGAGTGGTGGTGGATGTTCCATTTAAACCACGACAGACAGTTCTCTCTCCATAGTTTTCAGTTACACACCGAGGTGTCAAAACTCTCTTTTTAAGGGTGAACAATGATGAACGATGAATTGAAATTGGCAACTGCCATCTTTGTAGTTTTTGTTGTCAGTGTCATGAAAAGATATGCAGTGCTGGTAATAGCTGTACATGTGAATTCATAATATTAATATTTACATCATTTTACAGTTACTGCCGCCCTCTATCCCCAATGCCGCGTTGCTCTGATTGTGTGACATAAAAACTTTTAAATGTAAAACTGCATTCCAATACATATTCGTCTCGCATTAACGTTTCTAACCCCACTGCGACTCGCAATAATATATATATATATATATATTTTTATATATATATATATATATATTTTTTTTTAAATCAGGACTTAATGGTACTAAATTATGAACTAACATTCAACTTGCGTTGCGTATATTTCTTTGCGTGAGTGCCCGCGGGACGCGATGTAATGTGAAATAATGACAAAGAGGGCTAGCTGCTATGGGCCACACACAACCTCAGTGTCTGAACGTAGCATTACTTATTCATACTTCACCATCACTGATGGCAGTCGGAGGGGAGGTTGACCTCTCGTCCAATCGGAATCGCAGCATTAACAGAGCTGCCTTGGTGTGGGGGTGTGCGTGTGTGCGTGTGTGTGTGTGTGCGTGTGTGTGTGTGTGCGCGTGTGTGTGTGTGTGTGTGTGTCTTTGTTTTTTCTCTCTCGTGGCGTTCACGCTAACAGCGACAGCTAAAGGGGTATTTTTGAAAAATAACTCTCGTTGAAAATAAACTCTCAAAGTTCGGGAACCTCTGCCGGTTGGTTGAAGAAATTAAAAATCAGAGAAGTAAATGAAAACATCCTCGTCATCATCGTCTGGAATACCAGCTCAAACTGGAATGTTAATTGACTCCCCGGGAATTAACCAATCGGAGGGACTTTTGTGCTTTGGGTTCTTTGGCGGTCGGCGGTTATATTTTTTGTTGCATGGCTTCTGCCACATCTCGGGTCAAATAGATATAAATGTGCACATAAACAAAGGAAACCATTTGCGATATTTATTAGCGTAATTATGTTCATCACTACCCATAAAGACTGTGATTATCAATCATTTCTGTGGGGAGGGGGGGGGGGGGGGGGACTCTCGCTGCTTGTGTTGCAGTCGTCGTTGTTGTTTTAAAAAATAATAATAATTTGGTAATGGAGACACAAAGGCCATTTTCCGGGAGCTCATTAAGGACTGGCCTCTTGTCTGTATTTTATCTCCATCCCTCCTCCTAGAAACGCCATCGTTAATGTTAAATTAAAAGTGAAGCGAAAGGTGGAAACGTTTGCATTTTTACATCCTACACACAGGAAGTCCTGTGCGCGCACACACACACGCTCACACGCACACACACACACACGCACACACACACGCACACATACACACGCACACATGCAGGCGCACACACACACACACACACACACACACACACACACACACACATAGACACGCACACATACACACGCACACATACACACGCACACATGCACGCTCACACACACACACACACATAGACACGCACACATACACACGCACACATACACACGCACACATGCACGCTCACACACACACACACACACACACGCACACGCACACGCACACGCACACGCACACGCACACGCACACACCGCTATGCAAAAAAAGGGTCCCTGCATGCCTGGTGGAAAACAGGGGTGGGGGGCGGGGGGGGGGGGGGGGTTAGGGTGAATTAGGATGCGAGCAAGAGGCAGGAAGAGAGAAAACATTATTTCAGGAATCATCCGGAATAAGGAGCAGAGAGGAAGAAGGAAAGCATGGCAGCCTCACCCGGGGAGGGTGTCAAGCAGAGTGAGAGCTCGCACCGCGGGGATGCACTGAGGCGAACACAGGAGCAGCTATATTTGATGGCGGCGGTCCATATATATATATATATACATATACACGTATATAATATATATTTTTATATATATATATATATATATAAATATCAGCTGGTGGTTGTAAAAGTAGGGGAGGAAGGGAGGTACATTACAGACAGTGTATTAGTGGGTCATTTGAGCAGACAAGCCAAACAGAATTAAAACCGGTTGTGATCTGAGGGAGAAGAAGCGTTGTTTTGATGAAAAAGAGCCGTTTTAGCGATGAATCCACATATGATGAAAGAAATTGGAAAATCGGAATAGAAGTTTCACGCACAGTGGCTCGTGCCATCGAACAAACCTAACGAACGATTGAAATAATTTTTTAATTAAAGTTAAAAAAAATCATGTAAATGAACGTAAATCAGTTATGCACGTAAATCACGTCAATTTGTCTCATCGCGAGCCAAAGAAACACCACCTTGTCACGGTCAGCCATGCTTTCTGTTTACGTTCGGCGTCATGCACCTGGGACGCTTTGAGGTCGGAACTCGAAAGTTTCAAATCAAATTAAAATCAATTAAAAGTAAATGACTCACGAGGTGTCTGGAACGCGTAATTAATGAATGACACAAGATAGATCCTCGCATGATGATAAAACGCCCCCCAAAAACTCTGATTGGGTATTCACCAGCGCAGGGAGCTCTGCTGATTGGTTCACAGAGCCTCTGGCTAGACCCGCCCTAAGGGAGGATGGTCCTCCCTTAGCGCCGTACACACTCACGTTAAACCAGGACTCGCCGGCTGCTCGGGTCCGGCAGTTTTAGAATGGACTTCAATGGGGAGCTTACGGAGGACGTTCCTCCGTACAGTGATTAAAACAATTGCGGTAGGGGGCGCTGTTGACGCTATTTTGACACACATATTTGCGTGACTTTGAAGGTTAGAAAAAGCATTTGTATCAGTCTTTTCACTGATTAATCTGTTAAATGTATGTGTATGGTACAGGTGTTTTTTTTTCCTGAAATGTTAGGGAGGATGGTCCTCCCTTTCCTCAATAGACGAGCCTCCACTGATATATATATACATATATATATATAGATTGATATATATCTATCTATATATATATAGATATATATATATATCTATATATATATACTATAGCTATAGCTCACTATAGCTCAAGTAGGCGCAGGTTATACTTTGAGGCACATGTGTGCCCCGTGTGTAATTTTGATTTAAAATGTGTTCAGTCAGCAACACGTGGGCGTCCTCCCTTTGCTGAGCTCATGCAAAGTATTAATGACATTGCACACGACAGAGAAGCCGGCGTGCGCGCGCGCGGCGTGCCGCGGCGTGCCTGCACCCGCCGTGCGGGCGGAGCAGGTGTGGACGCGGTCTGTGACGAGGTCCACCCGTGGTCACCATGTTCTCCAAAGGATATATATATATCTGTGTGTGTGTGTGTGTGTGTGTGTGTGTGTGTGTGTGTGTGTGTGTGTGTGTGTGTGTCACGGAAAACGTAATTATTTCAGGAGGAGACAGATTCGTGTGCGGCAGTTTGGCACAAAATCCACCAAGATCCACCCATCTCACGGAGAGGAGGAGGAGGAGGAGGAGGAGGAGGAGGAGGAGGAGGAGGAGGAGGAGGAGGAGGAGGAGGGAGGAGGAGGGAGGAGGAGGAGGAGGGGGAGGAGGAGGAAGAAGAGGAGTCAGTGTTGAAAGTGAGGCAGGAAAGAGAGAAAAAAACAGGTGGAGGACAAGGAGAAGGAAGAGGAGGAGAGGAGTGAATGTTTGGACGTGAGGCAGAGGGGAGAGTGTGAGAGAGAGAGAGAGAGAGAGAGAGAGAGAGAGAGAGAGAGAGAGAGAGAGAGAGAGAGAGAGAGAGAGAGACAGAGAGGGGGGGTGGAATGGACGATGTGAGGGGATGGAGGTTGGAGGAGGTGGTGGTGGTGGAGGTGGTGGTGGTGGTGGTGGTGGTAGAGAGCAGGAGGAGAGGAGAATGCGGGGAAGCCGGTATCCAGGAAAAGAACAGGATATGCCAATTTGCCACCGCTCTCTTGTCAAATCCCTTGGCTCCTGACGTGGCCTCCGCTACCCCACCCGCGCTGGACCCTGTGGCCTGAGCGATGAGTGGAGGCAGTGTGTGTGTGCGTGTGTGTGCGTGTGTGTGTGTGTGTGTGTGTGTGTGTGTGTGTGTGTGTGTGTGTGTTTGTGTAAGACTGACAATACCCCCCCCCCCCTTCACACACACACACACCCCAACTATACTCCATACACCTCCACCTTAGAGTCTTAAAGCATCCGCCTCCCACAGCGGAAACAGACCGCGGTCGGCAAGGCAACCAACCGCCACCACCTCCACCTCCACCACCACCACCACCACCACCTCCACCTCCACCACCACCACCACAGCCACCACCACCACCACCACCACCACCTCCACCTCCACCTCCACCTCCACCTCCACCTCCACCTCCACCTCCACCTCCACCTCCACCTCCACCTCCACCTCCACCACCACCACCACAGCCACCACCACCTCCACCTCCACCTCCACCTCCACCTCCACCTCCATCACCATCACAGCCACCACCACCACCACCACCACCACCCTTTCCATTCCAGGAACCGTTCCTTTCCCTGTCAACACCTCATCAGCAGAAACCCGTCAAACCCCCACCCTCCTACACACCCACCCCCCTCTTCCTCAGACTGTGTACAGTCCACAGAGAGGAAGGCGGGAAAACTGACTAAATATTTACTAATCTTCACAGCTGACTGCTGTTGTACGGGGCGGGAAAGAAGAAGAAGAAGAAAATAAATAGCATCTTGACGGCAAATTAGCTCCCGTGCCCTGACACATGTGGTGATGGTGGTGGAGGTGGTGGTGGTGGGGGTGGGGGTGGTGGTGGGCCTCGACAGGTCCCCTCTTTTCCCACCCCCACCCACACGCTTTCATTCTCATCCACACTTGAATAATTCAGCGGCAAACCCCATTAGCATAAAGGCAGACATTTGATATATTTAGCCGTGCCCCCCTATGTTGACTGCATCCTCAGTTCACCGCACGGGAGTCTGATAACGTTCACAATATCGTCCCTGACAAGACGGGGGAGGAGGGGGGGGGGTGGTTGGGGGGGGGGGGGGGGGTGGTTTGGGGGGAGGGGGGGGTGAGAGGCGCTGACTCAGAACCGATGGCAATTAGTGACCGAGGAGGAGGAGGTTTCACGATCACGGGCGGAGGCCCCTCAGTGTTATCCTCAACTGGTACCCAGAGAAAAAAATGTACAAGATGCAAAACAAACGGCAACAACAAAACAACAATGATAAAATAAGCCTATTGTCATTTTCTGGAAAACAAATGAGCGACCTCCTGCGCGTGACTAAACAGGGCGCTCGGACGCCTCCCTCCCATCGTCCCGGCCTCGTTTGTCACCGTTAGTGTGGGACACCACGGATCCTTCACTGGGCGCTGGCTGCGCAGCTAATTCGGCAGCGGGTAGCCGGAGCCGGTGGGCCCAGCGGACCTGAGGTGATGGAAGCTCCGGTTGGTTTTCTAGTTTTTTTTTTGCCGAATTCGCCGAACATAATGTTGATGTTTACGCTTCACCGTTCGGCAGGACAGCTCAGTCTGTTGGGACTTGGGCCTTGGGAACCACCGGAAGGTCGCTGGTTCAAGTCTCCCAAAAAGCAATGCCGAGGTGCCCTTGAGCAAGGCACCAGATAAAATAAAAATCTTAAATCTTGAATCTTGAATGTGAACACTGAGGTCTATGCAAATGCATGATTAAGGGCTGTGTGTGTGTGTGTATGCATTGTTTGACGTTTGTGAGTTTATGTGTGTGTGTGTGTGTGTGTGAGTGTATGTGTTGTTTGTACGTGTGACGTATGTGAGTTTGTGTGTGTGTGTGTGAGTGTGTGAGTGTATGTGTGTGTGTGTGAGTATGTATAGTTTGTGCATGCATTTGCATATGCATGTGTGTGTGAACGCATGCCTCTGCATACATGTATAGTTTCCGGGGGGTACGGAAAGATATCACATATGTAGAGCACGTGAGGACAGATCACACATCTTGCGATGCATGTGAGTGTGTGTGTGTGTGTGTGTGTGTGTGTGTGTGTGCCATCTCTTTGACCCCCCCCCTCCCCCCCCCCTCCCCCACCAACTGCACACTTTGACCTCCCACTCATCTCTGATCCCCCGCCACAGCCTCCCTCCCTTCCCTCTCGGCTGGTGTCGTCCCGCCTTCGCCAAAAACAAAACCCCATCTCTTCTCGCTCCTCAATCTGTCCCCGAAGTCACTCGCTCACTCACTCTTGCTCTCTCCAATCTCTCCCTTATTCTATCGCTCAATCCCCACCCCCTTCTCTCCATCTTTGTTCTCCCTCTGTTTCTCTCTCCCTCTCTCTCTCTCTCTCTCTCTCTCTCCTCACCCCCTTCTATCTCCTTTATTCTCCTCCCTTCCTCTCTCTCTTTCCCTCCCTATTTCTCTCTCTCTTACCTCTCTCTCTCTCTCTCTCTCTCTCTCTCTCTCTCTCTCTCTCTCTCTCTCTCTCTCTCTCTCTCTCTCTCTCTCTCTCTCTCTCTCTCTCTCTCTCCCTCTTCTCGCTCCCTCTCTGCACCCTTGCCTCTTTCTCCACCCCCTTTCTCTTTATTTATTTCTCTCTCTCTCTCTCTTTCTCCATCTCCCCCCCCCCCCCCTCCCCCCCTCTCTCTCCCTCTCTCTCTCTCTCTCTCTCTTCTCTCTCTCTCTCTCTCTCTCTCTCTCTCTCTCTCTCTCTCTCTCTCTCTCTCTCTCTAAGTCACTAAGTCACTTTCTCGCACAATCAGTTTGAGGCTTCCTGCTAGGTCGCTGCTTGACATTAGTATTCTTCCAACTCAGGCCCAGATCATGTTTGTGTGTGCAGTTTGTTCCCCTAATTACACTTTGTAAAAGGGGCAAATGGATGGTTGTCAGAGGGATTGATGGCATTTGACAGAATCACTACCAGTCCGATATCAACGACCAGAGTACCAGTACTACCGCAGTATCAATTTCCCTGAAAGGTTAAATCGTAACGGTGGTTGATAACGATCAGCCATGTTTCTTTTGGGTTGATGGCTGTTTTTTTTTTTTTTGTTGCTTTTAATTAGGTTGCGTTCATCTCCAGGCAGCAAACACTTTTTTTTGTGTTTTGGTGTATTTACAGTTACAGTGTATAGTATAGTGTAATGTATGGGCTATTTTACATAGCATGTATAATGTATCTCATGTTCCGTTCCATATTATTCATCATCAAACGTCTTTTTTAACATAATATATTGGGCACACAGATCTAGATTTGTGGAATAAATTGTAGATTGAGAGCATCACTTCTAGTCACAGGGTGCAGCTGTGTAGTATATAGAGTATTAGCAATGACTTTTATAATAAACCGGGATGATGCGGAGGATACAACAATAAGGTTGTGCTTCATATGTATGTATGTATGAATGTATTTATGCATGTATGTAGGCCTATGTATGTGTAACAGTGAGCGTCCCACACTGGGCTCAAACTCACGTCCTCCGGCATAAGAGGCGACGTTCTATTCATTATTCAAGCTTTTAGATTCAAGATTCAAGATTCAAGATTCAAGATTCAAGGTTTTGAGGAAGTACAATGGAATGCTTACTCCCCATTCCCTCCCCCCTGCCTGTGGATAAAACTGTCCTTACGTACGGATGCTGCGGAACCGGCAACCAGACGGTAGGGTAGAGAAGAGATGGTGCCCAGGGTGGGTGCAGTCCTTGTTGATGGAGATGGTCTTCTTCCAAAATCTGGTCCTAAAGATCTCCTCAATGCATGGAAGTGCGATGATCGTGTTGCGGGTCCACACCAGGTCGTCAGAGATCTGTCGTCCTAGGAAACAGAAGCAGCTGACGACTTTCACCAGTGTCCCGTCCAGGCTGATGGTGGAGTGGGTGCCCCGGTGGCTCCTGAAGTCCACTATGAGCTCCATAGTCTTGCTGACATTCCGTGCGAGGCTGTTGTCCTCACACCATCGCGTCAGCCGGACTACCTCATCTCTGTTCTCCGTTGTGTCGTCCTTGCTTATCGATGGTCGATGACAATGTGGTGTCTTCTGCAAACTTGATAATTGATAAATAAAAAACTTGAGTGGATGAGATGTTGTTCCCAATCTTCACCACTTGAGGCCTGCCCGTCAGCAGGAAGTCCATGCTCCAACGTGAGAAGCTCAAACCCACGGGCCCTATAGCTTCATCGTCTATTTAGGCCTCAGTGAGTGAGGTTTACCACTGCACAGCGCCACCTGCTGGAGTCTGTTACATATGTATGTATGCATGTATGAATGTATGTTTGTATGTATGTATGTATGTATGAATGTATCTATGTATGTATGTGGGCCTATGTATGTATGTATGTATGTATGTATGTATTTATATATGTATAAGTGTATGTATGTATGTAGGCCTATGTATGTAAGTACTGTATGTATATATGCTCTGTATGTATGCCTATGTATGCATGTAGGCCTATGTAATATGCATGAAATGTATGTTCTGTATGTATGTATGTATGTATGTATGTATGTATGTATGTATGTATGTAGGCCTATGTATGTAGGCCTATGAATGTATGTATGTATGTTTTTATGTATGTTTGTATGTAGGCCTATGTATGTCGGTCAAGTGTCCGGACAGATTTT
>CM051020.1:6091188-6098688 GCA_027704905.1 Muraenolepis orangiensis
GCTGTCAGTATTTTGGCCAACCGTGGCAGCAATGCGTCACGGAGGAGGTTCCCGAGACTCAATCCAGACTCCTTTACAGGCAACCTTTACAGGCAACCTTTACAGACTAACCCTCCAAAGGATGCCTCCAAAGGATGCTGCCTCGCTAGACAGCCAGGCAGCGCATTTTAGGCCTACAAGCCACTACAAGTGTTGTTGGGGTTTGGTTCAAGGATCACCCGGACGTTTCACCGTCTGGACGGGGCATGTTTGGATGCTTGGTGCTCTTCACTTTATCTTAGTATGGGATAAATAGCTTGGGCAAAAAGCATAAATAATGTTAAAACTCTGTGTTTGGAAGCTTTTGAATCGATTGAAACTCAGTTTTAAAGGCCTTGCATAATAATAAATATTAATAATAATAATAATGATAATAATAATATATATGATAATAAAATACAAATCTGTAACCCTATTATTTAGTCATTGAGTTTTCTGAGCTTCAAGTCCCTTGCTTTCTGGCAGCATTGTCTTGCAGCTCCGGTCCGAATCTCAGAAACAGACTTAAAGAAAAAACATCAAAACATTAGACAAGCAAGTTTCAATCTTGCAAACCTTTTATTTATTTGAATTTTCTTATTAGATTTCAAACATTCAGTTTCTACCTTCGACCTTTAAAAAAAAAATCAATTTAGACTAAGGACATGTTCATATTCATCGCACCACTTAGACCCACGTCTGCCATACCTTGTATAATTGATAAACCCCTGCCGACTGTTGCCAGAAGATGCAAGACGGTATCCGTAGCAACATCAAAGACACTTTGTTTTGGGCCATCAACATTGTTCCATTGTTACGAGAACATATGGAGCAGATGGGCTGTGAAATGGAAAGGATGGTATAGCAACAGATACCCACACTTACCATCGCAGACTTTATAGTCTTGGTCGAATGTGGTGTGTATGTGTGTGTGTGTGTGTGTGTGTGTGTGTGTGTGTGTGTGTGTGTGTGTATGTGTGTGTGTGTGTGTGTGTATGTGTGTGTGTATGTGTGTGTGTGTGTGTGTGCGTGTGTGTGTGTGTGTGTGTGTGTGTGTGTGTGTGTGTGTGTGTGTGTGTGTGTGTGTGTGTGTGTGTGTGTGTGTGTGTGTGTGTGTGTGTGTGTGTGTGAGAGAGAAAGGGACTCAAGAGAGAGGGACTCGAGAGAGGGGGAGAGAGGAGAGAGAGAGAGAGAGAGAGAGAGAGAGCGAGAGAGAGAGAGAGAGAGAGAGAGAGAGAGAGAGAGAGAGAGAGAGAGAGAGAGGGAGAGAAGTAGAGAGGGAGAGAGGGAGAGAGGGAGAGAGGGAGAGAAGTAGAGAGGGAGAGAGGGAGATATGCAAAGTTGTAGCTAAAGAAGGATAGAAGAGAAAAAGATGGAAAGTAAGAAAGAAAGAAAGAGGAAAAAGTAATAGGAGAGATATGAAGGGAGTGGTCAGCGCATCACCGAATATAAATCCACTGTAGGATGGGTGGATGGGGTGGTGGGGTGGGGGGGTCTTGGTGGGGTGGGGGGGGGGGGGTCTTGGTGGTGGGGTCGCGACCTGACATCCACCCTCTGGGTCACAATATGGAGGTTTGCATATGAGACCAGCTGCTGCCCGCCCCATCCCTCCTCTCCTCCCCTCCCCCCCCCCCCCTTGTTCTAATTCTCTTTTTCAGGAATAATATGGCCAGAATAACAGTTTGTATTATTAATTCTGCTCATCATGGCGTACGCTCGTGGTGACGATGGACCAGATGAACTAAGCCATATGTTGTGTTCACCCGCAGGTATTTATAACCATCGTTGTAATGGCGCTTTCTTATAGTCACTGAGTCAGCTCAGCGGTGAGAGGGTTCGAGTGACTTCTATATGTTATGATACTGTTATTATAATAAACAAGTAAGGCATTGCTAGTTACCTCAGTAGAGTAAATCAAATGTATCCACAGCCAACTCAGTCGCACACTAAGTTCTTAAGTACACTAGTAAGTAAGAACTTACTAAAGGCTTACTTACACCAATTTATATATAGCATATATAGCATATATAGCATATATAGCATATATAGCAAATAGCATCCATAGTCCAGTACCCTGCACACTAAAATCCACACTAACTCACCGGTACATTTAACTAAAGCCTGAGTCACACATTCACGATTTGTACTGCCGTCCTTGATAGGACCGTTCACGATTAAAATTGTCAAAAGTCTGATCGAGATCCTGTGATTCGTGGCGGGAAATTCCCACATTTGTAAAAACATTTATTTAATCACCACAACAATCAGATATTGTTCAGGAAGATCCAACAGAGACATCAGACAGTGACTTGACAGTGAACCGACGCTCCAAATCATGCCCGTTGATCACCACAGCGTTCCGATCCACAGGACACCGTCCAGACAACACAGAAGGACATTGTTACGTTGATCCGCTACAGCAGAATCTGTCTCGACATAGTCACGATTGTAATCCGACAAGAAAAAAACCGAATTCGAGTTTCCCGAATGTTCCCGAATATTACAGGACGCACTTTACTGTCGTAAAGTGCTTGGCCGACCTCTCGGACCTTTCCCGATCGGTAGGACTCTGTTACGAACGTATACGACTGCGTTCAGACAATGATCAGACATTCCAGATCATTGAGGATAGCAATCCGACTTATTCACTTTTCGTGTCGCAGCGCTGGTCTGATCTCAAACGGGAGCCAAAATCGAGGATGTGTGACTGAGGCTTAAACTGAGTGAAAGATGAAAGATTAAATATTGAATCTTGATTCGGGGGATGGGTCAAAACGTGTATGTTTGCTCATGTTACCTCCTAGTCTTCTATGACCTATTCCATAACCCCAGTCTAAATCATTCCTCTTTATTGGTCACACACACAGGGTGAAATGTGCTTCTCTGCATTTAACCCATCCTAGTATTAGGAGCAGTGGGCAGCTATTGTATATACAGCTGCCCGGGGAGCAGTGTAGTAGGGGGGGGGTCTGGAGTCTTGCTCAGGGGCACCTCGGCAGTGCCCAGCTTTTTCGGGGACTTGAACCGGTGACCATCCCGTTCCCAAGCCAAGTGCCAACAGACCGAGCTATCCTGCCGCCCCTGCGTGTGTCCCTGTATACTGCTGTTATAGCGGACCAGCTCATGTCCCTTTGTATGAACTCATGTTCTCCCGGTGAATTGACTCACGCACCTCAATTCGAGTTAGTTAGTATTTTAGTATTTTAGTATTTAAGTTTTCTTTAATCAGAAGCAGCACATTGTTGGCTGGGCCATTTCAACCTGTCACTGTAATCTTCTAATTTGAGCTTGTTAAATAATTAACCCATAAATATACAAATGTTAAATACTACTGACAAGCAGGTGGCGTTGCAATATTCACAATCAATTTGCATTATGCTGAATAGTTGCCCAAACGTGGCGGTTTTGTGGTCAATCAGCAAAGTGATGCAGAATATCCATTAAAATGAGCCTTCATGCTGTACATTACCCCTTACTTGTATAGTATGACATTTAAATGCAGTGGAAACCTTAAAAATGGAAAATAGAGCATTCTGCACACTTGTGTGACGCATCCAAAACCAAGTACCAAGTGAAAAAAGGTTAACCTGTGTATCATACAAGCCTTCTGCTTTCCCAGTGAGGAACATTGTAAATATGTCAACTTTTGACACTGCTAAACGTGCCCTAGATAAACACCTGTCAGTCAACCAGTCTTTTCCACTGAGGCTATGCTGGATTTTGTGGAACTACACCTTCCTTCTCCACCTTCATGCACACCGTTTTTTGATCAGTCAGGGTCAGAGCCTGGCGAGCCTTGTCTCAGACACACACTGAGACACACAGACATACACACACACACAGACACACACACACAGACACAGACACACACAGACACACACACACACACACACACACACACACACACACACACACACACACACACACACACACACATAGTGACATACACACACACACCCTCCTATCACACACACACACACACACACACACACACACATACATACGCAAGCAAAAAACGAATAAAAGGTGTGAACTTGATCCGACCCAGCGATAGGAAGCAAACCAAAAAAAAACCAATGCATTGTGGGTTGAATGTACACACACGCCACGTGGACTCTTCCCAGATTGAAATGAGTCACAGTCAGACGTGATGCAATCAGGAGGTGACAAAACCCATAGAAATATAGTCGGACGACTATGTAAAGAAATGGCCTGTGGTCACTCACAAAAAAACACTGACGTTTTTTAATTAAACAGTGACCGAATTGCAGAAATTTAGTTATTTTTCATTTGTAGGAACACCGAAAGCGAAAAAAACAAAAAACAACACAAGCCAACCGCAAAAAGTTGTTATCGCTCCATTGTTATTGCCTGCAACAAAGAAGCGTTGTGTGTGTGTTTTTTCCCTGGGTTGTTCTGTCCAATAGACCAGCAGTACGAGCTCTGCAGCCTGACAGGTGGTTGACATTGTGTGGTTGGCTTGCAAAAAGTCCAGTGTGAACACTAACCCAACCAAATGACAAGGCAAAGCACATTAACTTCTCCCCTGAATCGGTCCCTCCCGGTCTGAACCGAACTGTAGGCGTGAGAGCTCCCTTTATTGAGATAATGTGTTAGTTAACGTTGCAGATTGAGTTACATATTCATATGGAGCTTATCGGAAATATTATTCAGCAATTGCTCTAGAAATTAGTATGCAGGCAGTTTTGTTCTTCTTCTCAGAATTCGTCATTGTTTCCACGGTGGTCATCGTCACTGGGTTCTGTGCATCGCGTTCAGCTTGGTTGACGATGGTTGCTTGGTTGACGATGGTTGCTGGTTGACGATGGTTGCTTGGTTGACGATGATTGCTTGGTTGACGATGGTTGCTTGGTTGACGATGGTTGCTTGGTTGACGATGGTTGCTTGGTTGACGATGGTTGATCGTTGACGATGGTTGCTTGGTTGACGATAGTTGCTTGGTTGACGATGGTTGCTTGGTTGACGATAGTTGCTTGGTTGACGATGGTTGCTTGGTTGACGATGGTTGACGATGTTCTTGGTTAATTTGTTTTAGGTTCATTGTCACTCAAAGTGACATGACTAAGAGACTTAATACCATCGCTTGAGGAACTGAAGAATGGAAAAGAGCTATTTTATTTGGAAAAGAGATTAATTTAGAGTTTTATACTTGACAATCGGGTTTGAAGGGTAACAGTGAATACCTATTTGTGATTTATGTTTTGAAGGAAACTTTTTGATTTACTTTACTGAAGACAATCCAGTAACACTTTCTATGAGGCCATGTCTATAATGCATTATGAACATACGTATAATGCGGTGTAATCTGCTGATAGAACTGTGTGATTATAGCTGTAAGCACTCACAAATATTCATAATGCTTCATAACAATAATTGCAATACATTATAAAGCATTTTATAATAAATGATACGGTCACGCATCATAATACTTCAGAATTCACTTACATGTCACTGACCTTTTTTTTGTTGCAAAGATCATTGTGTATTATATTTCTAATTGTTTTAATACATTGCAATTAATTTATTACGCATTATAATACCAGTTATAATGCATTACAATGTGATTTTAAGTTACTATATGTTATCACTGAGTGCTTTAAGGCAGACACAACACATTACGAGCTGGTTATAAGTCACTGGTCATTCTTAAACCATACAGTACAGTACAGAACAGTGCAGTAGCTGTAATGAGTCCCGAAAGTCCAGCAAAAGTATGGTAGTATATTGAAATATGGATGACAGAGTTATGATAGTGGCAGCACTCCTCGCAGTTCAGTAGACGCGCTGCCTGTGGATAAAAAGTGTCCTTGAACCTGGTCGTAGTCACATCTGCCATATGTATATATCTTCCATTAAACACTTTATTATTATTTTTTATTGTCTATAGTATTGTTATAGTGTATAAGTGTTGTTTATAGTCTATATAGTTTATAGTATATAGCATTTAGTGTTGTTTATAGTATAGTATATACTATTCTATGTATAGTATTGCATAGTATAGTGTAGTATGGTATAGTATTGTTGCAGACATTCAGAATACAAGATACAAGATACAAGATTTGTATTGGCCATTTGTAACAAGTACATAGGAATGCTTACTCCCCATTCCCTCCCGCAGTATAAATCTCAAAAACAGCATACAAATATAAATAATATATACAATAACACAAACAAAGAAAGAGCAGCAAAGTGATATGTATGGGTTTTTTTAATCAGAAATCTTCCAATAGCATATAAAGTGCCAGTAGGGCAGTAGCATCATGAATACAGTGCAGTACAGTGCAGTAACTGTGATTCCAGAAAGTCCAGCAAAGGATGTCATTGGAATGTTAATGACATGCTATGAAAGTGAAAATGAAAATGAAAATCCTTGAACCTGGTAGTCCTTGTACGGATGCTGCGCAACCGGCGACCAGACGGTAGGGGGGAGAAGAGACGGAGCCCAGGGTGGTTGCGGTGAATGGGTAGTAAGCGTTCCATTGAAGCTTGAATTTCGAGAGCATTTCAGTTTCCTCTTAGCATTGACTAGATATCAAAAAAGCTGATGTCATCAGCTTTTGGTCTGTCAATGGCCGCCCTGCAGCACACGTCAAGGTGGTCATCCTTGAGGACGTTTCCTCAATGGTGTTTCTACCTGTTGAACGTTGAATGAAGGAATGCATGAATTAATTAGCGTTTATTATTGCAATAACACATCATCAGTAGGGCGAAACTATCCTGTTTTACGACTGGTCTAATCCCCCGCTCGTGTTCCTTATTAGTGGGCACTATCGGCAAATCATGTTAACAATCCTATTAACATTTACGGTTGGGGCATGAACTGCATATGTATGAATAGAATATTGCATTAAAATGACATTACAGTACATTCAATTAGCAGACCCTTTTAGTCCAAAGCGACTTTATTCAACAGAGGAAGGCAAGAGAAGTACTAGTCACCAGAAGTGCAAATCAGATAAAAGTACAATAACTTGGCTCCCAAGGTTTCACAAAAACAGCACAGCAGACAGGGGGAAAAGACAAACTGTGAAGCCAATAGACACAAACTAATAAGCCAAAAGCTAATACACAAGCGCTGGCAAACAAGGAACAGACCCATAGCTCAAGAGCACGCCACACCAGTGGTGGCTGCTGGTGAATGGATTTAGGAGCGGATTTAGGCGAGCAGCACACCGCAGGCTGTGAGTTGGAGAAATGTTGTCATGTCACTGTGACTAAAATGAGACGTGTGTAAAAGTCCTATGCTTCCGTCGGTCTCCGTCGACCACTTTGTGAACGATCCCAATCTTCTCCAAACTCGAGTTGGTGACGTCGAAGTGCCTTTCAAGTGCTTTTCACAGCACAAACTGTACGCTGTAGTTGTTCTAATCATAACCACACAACCTTTGGATTACGGACCATTACCAACAGAAAGCACTGGGTATTCATTGGCAGTATAGGAGGAAACACCACAAAAATACA
>CM051020.1:6108688-6111188 GCA_027704905.1 Muraenolepis orangiensis
TGGTGTGCGTTTGTGTGTGTGTGTGTTAGCGTGTGTGCGTGTGTGTGTGTGTGTGCGTCTGTGTGTGTGGGTGTGTGTGCGTGTGTGTGTGTGTGTGTGTGTCGGTGCGTGCCTGTGCGTGTGCGTGTGTGTATGCGTGTGCGTGCGTCTGTGTGTGTGTGTATGCGTGTGTGTGTGTGTGCGTGAGTGCGTTCCTGTGTGTGTGTGTGTGTGTGTGTGTGTCTGTGTGTCTGTGTGTGTGTGTGGGAACTTTAAGTAGTGTGAGACATTCAGCATCCTGTGTATGCAAAATCTGACAAGACCCACGCATAGCATTATTAATTGTTGTGTTTATTATGCAACAAACGCAAGTTTATGGTGCAGTGACTTTTTTTCAATACAGTTTCTAATGGGTGCGGGGGGGGGGGGGACGGACTCATTCAGAGAAATGTAACCAGGAATGGTCACATGAATTAGTCCAATCACGGTACAGAATACCTTGGAAATGTACTACAGTATATGTGATGTACGACTATTCATTCAGACACATGTTAGTGAGGAGCCGGTACGAGGTGGAGCTCAATCTTGCTCGAGGACGCTTATAGAAAAGTCTTCGGACCCCCTAGCGGGGGAATCGAACCCGGGACCTTCCTCTTAATTGGGCGAGTCGCACACCCTCTGGCCACGACGACACTATCCCCCCCCCCCCCCCCCTCTTCCACATTCTGTCCTAACACCCTTCCCGAGGCGACGTTGAAGGGGATGTTTTGTGGTTAAATCCTGAGCGTAAATAGGGTGTGTGCATGTCTCCACTGCCGCCTGTATAACACATGTGTGTGTGTGTGTGTGTGTGTGTGTGTGTGTGTGTGTGTTGTGTTGTGTGTGTGTGTGTGAGTATTAGCCGAGCGTTCTCTTCCATCTCGCTTGATGAGTCTATTTTTCTACTGTGTGATCCGGGGGTCGGGTGAGGACCTCTGCCGCATGGCGATGTCTAGGACCGGCGAGCGGATTAATCGGCCTCCCGTCAAGTCTGACCTCCATGCCCCCCGCCATGTGTGTCTCTCTCTCTCTCTCTCTCTCTCTCTCTCTCTCTCCTCTCTCTCTCTCTCTCTCTCTCGCTCTCTCTCTCTCTCTCTCTCTCTCACTCCATCTCCATCTCTCTCTCCCCCCCCCTCTCCAACTCTCTCTCTCTCTCTCTCTCTCTCTCTCTCTCTCTCTCTCTCTCTCTCTCCTCTCTCTCTCTCTCTCTCTCTCTCACTCCATCTCCACTCTCTCTCTCTCTCACTCCAACTCTCACTCCAACTCTCTCTCACTCCAACTCTCTCTCTCTCTCTCCTCTCGTCTCTCTCTCTCTCTCTCCTCTCTCTCTCTCTCTCTCTCTCTCTCTCTCTCTCTCTCTCTCTCTCTCTCCATCTCCAACTCTCTCTCTCTCACTCCATCTCTCTCTCTCTCTCTCTCTCTCTCTCTCTCTCTCTCCTCTCTCTCTCTCTCTCTCTCTCTCTCTCTCTCTCTCTCTCTCTCTCTCTCTCTCACTCCATCTCCAACTCTCTCTCTCTCTCACTCCAACTCTCACTCCAACTCTCTCTCACTCCAACTCTCTCTCTCTCTCTCTCTCTCTCTCTCTCTCCTCTCTCTCTCTCTCTCTCTCTCTCTCTCTCTCTCTCTCTCTCTCTCTCTCTCTCTCTCTCTCTCTCTCTCCCCCTCTCCAACTCTCTCTCTCTCTCTCTCTCTCTCTCTCTCTCTCTCTCTCTCTCTCTCTCTCTCTCTCTCTCTCTCTCTCTCTCCTCTCTCTCTCTCTCTCTCTCTCTCTCTCTCTCTCTCTCATACATCGGATTTCCGCATATTTAAATTGCGGTCGTCTCTTGTTACCAATGCGCGGTTCACAGACACATAGTCGTGACACAGATGACTATTAACAGTGGTTATCATGTGTCAGTGTTTTGCTATCCTGTCGCTAGCGCTAGGTTGATATCTTGTTTAGATCCGACACCATACCAGTGGGGAACATTTTCAATGATCCCGCATCCCCATTTCATCACTATTGTGTGTAAAGTTGTAGCCATAAAACCGGTCCAAAAAAAGGCCCAGAACTTTTCACACTATGTGCTGTCTTGTCTGTCAGTCGAAGTTTGTTGTTTAACGAGAGTTTGCGAAAAATAATAAAAAATAAAAAACGTTTCTCCAGTGAGTGACGGTGGATAACTCGCCATGACAACAAATGGGCTGTACGGATGTACAAGAACTATTTTCAGGTAGTGGTATCCTTGATGTCAACTTCTGTGAACTAAGGAACCCGAATATATTTTGCCCGAAAAAAGGCATCTGAATCATCAACAGGTGTTCCCTCCAAGGGACGCACGATTGACATCGGCTAAATGATCGGCCATCGATCGATGATGAGAAATTTGGATTATTATGTGTTATTCCGATAATTAAATGATAGCCGACAAATAGAGGCGGTGATTCAAAGGCAAAATTGCTTCCTTAGCCTTGTTGACGTCCTGATGACTGAGTCGAGATT
>CM051020.1:6118688-6123688 GCA_027704905.1 Muraenolepis orangiensis
GGAAATGCAGACGCAGCACAATTTCTAACGGCAGCTGTATGTTGCCTCTCCTTAATGACGGAGTGAAGTTAAGCCGATTTAAAGTTTCGCTCGCCTGACAGAAATAAAAAAGTAAATAAAAAAATCAAGGTATCAAAAATGACACTGATTTTCGCTCAGAGATTATTGTAGTCTTTGATACGTTCCAAATGATGTGTTTTTCATCAGTTTCTTCTCCACATTTCATCGTCAGCAGTTCAGTTCAGTCCAGTTCCAGTTTCCCCCGGAAATAACAATGCGGGCGGTTGGTTGTTTGCGCGACGAAACTTTTGTTTTGCGGCGGTTGGAACACCCCCACAAAGTGTCCTTCCCTAGTCCGTCATTATTTCAATCCAAACCTGGGCTTTCGATCGCCGTCCCCCCCAACCATCGACAACAAGGAAACGCTTCTTTCCAGACGAGTCCCCGACGCCATGCAAAACTCCTCCCGCCGCCCGTTAATAATTCATGTCGGCGTTTACAAACGCCGCTGTTGCGCGGACGCGACGCCTCCGACGTGCCGTTGCGATGCTGTTTTGCGGGGAGATGAAATTTTAATTTGTGTCCCAGATTACTTTTTCAGGCAGCACCCCCTCCACCCACAGCCCCCCCCCCATCCACCCACGCCCTCCACCCCCCCCACCCCCCCCACCCACCCACACTCCTCCAACTCTCAACCTCTTCACATATTCTTCGTGTTGCCTCTGCCAAAGGCTTTTTTCCTCCCACTTTCTGTAATGACTGAAGGCTGCAGCCCCAGTTCTGAACCAACCTCTAATGCTCCCTGATGAGGGACAGCTGGCCGGTCGGCCTGCTGGCTGACTGGCTGGCTGGCTGGCTGGCTGGCTGCTCTCTTATCTCTCTCTGTATGTACATATCTATCTATCGATCTATCTATCTATCGATCTATCTATCTATCTATCTATCTATCTATCTATCTATCTATCTATCTATCTATCTATCTATCTATCTATCTATCATCTATCTATCTATCTATCTATCTATCTATCTATCTATCTATCTATCTATCTATCTATCTATCTATCTATCTATCTATCTATCTGTCTGTCTGTCTGTCTGTCTGTCTGTCTGTCGGTTTGGCTGGTCGGCCTGCAGGCGGCTGATTAGCTGACTGTTTTAATCTGATCCTGGTTTGTGTGATCTCAAGCAGCTGGAGGAAAGAGAACAGAGGGCCTCAATTGCAGGATGTTGCTTGCTTGACTGACCGATGGATCGACCAAAAGACGGTTAGACGACAAACTATTTTGTCATGTGTCTTTTTTTGGTGACGTCTGGCTAACACACAGCAGCGTCACAGAATGAAATAGAGTTCATTTTCTTCCTATACATGGCTGTATCATGCCATTTTCCAGTTAGACACATGGTATGCATGGTTAGAATGCATAATTGCTACATCATTACTACTTTAAATGAGTAAATACTCCAAATCTATCATTGCGTATTTGTGTATCTCTCTCTCTCTCTCTCTCTCTCTCTCTCTCTCTCTCTCTCTCTCTCTCTCTCTCGCTCTCATCTCTCTCTCTCTCTCTCTCTCTCTCTCGTCTCTCTCTCTCTCTCTCTCTCTCTCTCTCTCTCTCTCTCTCTCTCTCCACGGTCTCTCTTCTCTCTCTCTCTTTTCCCCTCTCTCTCTCTACCCTCTCTACCCTCTCTTCCCTCTCTCTCTCTCTCTCTCTCTCCTCTCTCTCTCTCTCTCTCTCTCTCTCCTCTCTCTCTCTCTCTCTCCTCTCTCTCTCTCTCCTCTCTCTCTCTCTCTCCTCTCTCTCTCTCTCTTTCACAGTCCTCTCTTCTCTCTCTCTCTCTCTCTCTCTCTCTCTCTCTCTCTCTCTCTCCTCTCTCTCTCTTCTCTCTCTCTCTCTCTACTCTCCTCTCTCTCTCCTCTCTCTCTCTCTCTCTCTCTCTCTTTCACAGTCTCTCTTTTCTCTCTCTCTCTCTCTCTCTCTCTCTCTCTCTCTCTCTCTCTCTCTCTCTCTCTCTCTCTCTCTCTCTCTCTCTCTCTCTCTCTCTCTCTCTCTCTCTCTCTCTCTCTCTCTGGCCTGTTCTCACCCAAAGACTCAGCATCTCAGCTGATCAAAGCCTCCTGCTGGTGCTGCTGTGTTTGTAAAGCTTGAAGTCAACACAGCTCTCTCACTAGCCCGGAAAAAACACTGCGGCTTCATTCACAATTCATCGCATTCTATCATTTTGTCCTTAACAGTTTAAAATCCTAAACGATATTTAGCCACGTAATAACCGTCCTGCTGTGACTAATGTTTTCAAATGATTTTATGTTTTATTTTTTCCCTTTCGGGAAAAGACATTCCTTCATGCCAAGAAGCCCCCACGGTGATTCAGTGCACGAGGAAGATGATTGACTGATTGATTCACACATTGCTCTGTGCTCCGAGTCTGATGTGGGAGCCCCCTGGTGTATTTTCGGTCTGCGTTGGGCCTCTCATTCCTGGTCCCTCTATATCTATATCTATATCTATATCTATCTATCTATCTATCTCTCACGACTTACACTTCTTCTTCGGGGAAAGCAAACACAATGAGAAATTCAACAACAACAACATGGGCGGCTGACTGACTGACTGACTGGCTGGCTGGCTGGCCGGCTGGCTGGATGTGTGTGTTTTTTTTTCATCCGGTTTTTAAAAGCTATCGACGCACACACACGAGACGAGAGCTGTTGTGTTTCTGTTGTTTTTTGGGGATTTTGCGTTTGTGTTTGTGTTTTGTAGTTGGCTAATGGAAGACATTTCCGTGTGTGGTAGTTGTTATTGTATTTCCGATTAGCGGGCCCCTTTGTTTCCTCTGTGTCCCCCTGTTGCCGGTGAAGTGGACAGCGGCATCACCGCGGGGGTGGGGGTGGGGGGTGGGGGTGGGGTGGGGGTGGATGTGGTGTGGGTGGGGGTGGGGGTGGGTGGTGGGGTGGGGGTGGGGGTGGGGGTGGATGTGGGGTGGGGGTGGGTGGGTGCTTTTTAAAACACCCAAAAAACAAAACACAAATGCGATTCAAATGAAATTGAAACGACATTGATCCACAAAGAGAGACTGACCCTCCTGAAACTGCTTTTTGTTTTTTGTTGCGGGAACAAGAGCTTGGCTGGAAAAAAACGAAAGCTAAAAACATTTCGTACAAATTGTATGTTGGTTTGTTGCTGCTGTTGTTGTTGTTGCTGTTTGTGTTGTTGCATTGAGTTTTAGTTTCACATCCAGGCAGTAAAAAATGTGAACAAATCCAAACCAAAGCAAGCAACACAAACCTCTCTTTAGAGGAGTCGTTAGGGTCATCGTCGCTATCCTGTAGTTCTTGGCTAACTAGAGAGTATTTTCTATAATATTGGCGGCAGAAGGTTTTCGCTCCCGTTGAGTGAAGTCATGGTTTAATTATAGAGGCTCGGACTAGACTGAGTTTGAAGGTATCTATCTATCTATCTATCTATCTATCTATCTATCTATCTATCTATCTATCTATCTATCTATCTATCTATCTGTCTGTCTGTCTGTCTGTCTGTCTGTCTGTCTGTTCCTCCCTCCCTCCCTCCCTCTCTCTGTCTGTCTGTCTGTCTGTCTGTCTGTCTGTCTGTCTGTCTGTCTGTCTGTCTGTTCCTCCCTCCCTGCCTCTCTCTCTCTGTCTGTCTGTCTGTCGGTTTGTCTGTCTGTCTGTCTGTCTGTCTGTCTGTCTGTCTGTCTGTCTACCTATCTTCAGTATGTGATACATGCAATACCATGTGTTCACTGAAAAAAAATAGCTGCTAAAATAATTGCTTGGTCACGCTGATTGAGTGGGTGTGCAACATACATAATCTACTATGAACCACTTCTACAGTATATGAGTTGGTCTGCACTTATTTTCCTCTCTCTCTCCCTCTCTCTCTCTCTCTCTCTCTCTCTCTCTCTCTCTCGCTCTCTCGCTCTCTCTCTCTCTCTCTCTCTCTCTCTCTCTCTCTCTCTCTCTCTCTCTCTCTCTCTCTCTCTCTCTCTCGTGCAGGAACACCACACACATAACAAGCAGGACTGCAGGCCCACTACATGGACCATCAAAACCATTAACAATATATTGCAATTCTGGTGGTCACTCTGTAGATTTCCTCCCAGGTGTCTTGGGTACAGCGTGTCCAACATGGCCCCCGACATGTCAGCGCCCGCCACCTCCCCCCCCACCCTCGCCCTCCCCCCCACCCCTCGCCCTCCCCCCCCACCCCTCGCCCCCCCCCCTTAACGGCTGTTACACATTAACCCGGGACGACATCAACTAGTGCGTAATTCATCTATTTAGATCGCACGCGTACATTTATTGCCATCTGCCGATTCTGGTGATGAAACAACAATGTCTGGGCTAATGGTTAATTGCTTTGTGTATGCGCATTAATCTCTACAACACACACACATTATCATCCTGCCCGAGGGGGCGGGGTTAGGCCCAAAGAGGGGGGCGGTTAGGCCTGGAGAGGGGGTGTGGGGGGCGGGGTAAGGCCCAGCTAGAGGAGGGGTTAGGCCTGGAGGAGGCAGGGAAAGGTCTGGAAAGGGTGTACGTGGTTAGGCCTGGAGAGAGGGCAGGGTTAGGCCCAGAGAGAGGGGGGGGTTAGGCCTGGAGAGAGGGGGGGTTAGGCCTGGAGAGGGGGCGGGGTTAGGCCCAGAGAGAGGGCGGGGTTAGGCCTGGAGAGAGGGTGGGGTTAGGCCCAGAGAGAGGCGGGGTTAGGCCCAGAGAGAGGGCGGGGTTAGGCCCAGAGAGAGGGGGGGTTAGGCCTGGAGAGAGGGCAGGGTTAGGCCCAGAGAGAGGGTGGGGTTAGGCCTGGAGAGAGGGCGGGGTTAGGCCTGGAGAGAGGGCGGGGTTAGGCCCAGAGAGAGGGCGGGGTTAGGCCCAGAGAGAGGCGGGGTTAGGCCTGGAGAGAGGGGGGGTAAGGCGTGGAGAGAGAGTGGGGTTAGGCCCGGAGAGAGGGTGGGGTTAGGCCCAAAGCGAGGACGGGGTTATGCCT
>CM051020.1:6128688-6133688 GCA_027704905.1 Muraenolepis orangiensis
GCTGTCGTACAACGTCGACAACTAACTAACTAACTAACTAACTAACTAACTAACAAGCTGCACAAATTGTTTTTGTTTTTGGGTCGTACGACATTTTATCGCAATTTATCCAAAGGGGTGGTGATGACTGCCTGGGGAAGATCACGGCCTGTACTGTTCCATGCATCGAGGAGACATGTTAGGAGGAGCAGGTGTGTGGAATAAGGCCATCTCCATTATCATCATCATCATGCAGGGACCGCAACCTTAACCACCCTGGGGCACCAGGGCACCATCTACAGACCTTTCAGACCGCTACCGCAGCATCCCAACCAGGACTGGGTGCAGGTTCAAGGATGGTTTAGGAGAGGAACTGTCACTGCCTCTTTCCTAACATTGTCACCAATATTACACTCTGTCATGCTTCTTTATAAGACTGTATTACTGGATAACTGCACTGTTCTGCACTGTACTGTACTGTATAAACTATTTATGATGCTGTGTGGTCAGGTCACCGCCATGTGTACATCAACTTAGACATTTCTGTATTGTCCTTTATGGTTATGATTGCTATTCATCATTATTTAATTTAATTTTGACATATTGTGAAGTTTTGCTTCCACTGTCATACAGCGGGACATTCAGTCATACAGCGGGAGCCAATCCGGAGAAAGCATTCCATTGTGCTTGTTACACATGGCAATAATGAATCTTGAATCGTGAATCTTGAATCTTGAATCTGGAATCTGAATCTGGAATCTTTAATCTTTAATCTTTAATCTTGAATCTTGAATCTTGAATCTTGAATCTTGATTCTTGAATCTGGAATCTTGATTCTTGATTCTTGAATCTTGAATCTTGATTCTTGAATCTGGAATCTGGAATCTGGAATCTGGAATCGTGAATCTTGAATCTTGAATCCCGAATGGAAGCTACGAAAACAGTGAGCGTTGGCAGACCTGCGTATGGACATATTCCCGAGCCGTGAGCGGTTCAGTGCATTTGCGCTATCATCCCAATGTGCCTTATTTTCAAGCTATTCCACAGCTTGTCATGATGTCTGTTTTTATTTTTTTTTCTTTATTTTTTGTCGTCGGAAAAACAAAGATGTCGAAGGAGACAGCGACCGATGTTCCCGCAGGGGGGGGGGGGGGGCGGGCGGGGGGGGGGGGGGCGCGGGTTGGGGTTGGGGGTGGGGAGGGGGGAGGGAGGGGGGGGGAGGGGGGGGGGGCGGAGTTTAGAGCAGCGGAAGCCACGGGCGTATGAAGGTAGCAGAAAGGGCAAGCCGGCGGGGGAGGGGCATTTGCGGTTGTGTTGTTTGTGTTTACCTGCCAGGTGTCAGCCGGTGTCACAGACTGCAGCGAGGATGCGACTCAGTAAACACACTTCAGAAATGAGATGGACCTGTGTTTAAAAAACACCAACAACAAGAGAAATAAACCCATGCGTACGAGTACACATCCAGCGCCATTGTATAGGCTTGCACAGAAGAAGCAAACATACACGCACACACACACACACACACACTGTGACACACACACACACACTGCGACACACACTTTGACACACACGCACACACACTGTGACACACACACACACACTGCGACACACACACACTGTGACACACACACACACACACACAAACGCACACGCACATGCACACACACACGCACACACACACACACACACACACTGTGACAGACACACACTGTGACACACACACACACTGCGACACACACACACTGTGACACACACACACACTGCGACACACCACACTGTGACACACACACACACTGTGACACACACACACACACTTTCACACATCGGAGCACATCACTGCTGATGTGCACACCACGTGACTGCACACGGTGCATGGTACACACAGACACACACTGACACACACCACCACACTGTGACAGACACACACTGTGACACACACAGACACACTGCGACACACACACACTGTGACACACACACACACACTGTGACACACACACACACACACTTTCACACATCTTTGGAGGCATATGCAGAGAAATGCACATAAACAGACGTGTGTGCATGTATGTGCACAACCACGTCTGGACTGTGCACACGTGTGTGCATGTGTATGTGTGTGTTGGTGTGTGTGTGTGTGTGTGTGTGTGTTGATGTAAGGTCTGGTAAGGCTGCAATGGCTAACGCACATGATGACAAATTCACTTAGCATGAGGAGAGAAATACATCAACAACATCCAACCGGGGATGACAGAAGAAAAAAAAGAACACCCTTTTTCAGCACTGCTGTGCTGAGAGACAACTTTTACGCTTCCAAATATGCTGAAGAGTGACAATACAGGAGAGGTGTGTGTATGCAACACGCTCTTCATAATTACGTGTGAAATGTAAATAAATACTCTGTTTCTCAGAGGAATGGGGTGCGAGCGATGCAGTGAATTCACTGTCCGTGGCTTTGCAACGAAAAACAGCTAAAATCGTAAACAGCACTAAATATCACATCATTTTTCGGACCGCATTTATATATATATTGTAACGCTGTGTTCTGGACCACTATGAGTCTCCCTCCGGGACAAAGGGGGTTTGGGAGTTCATTGGGTGTTGGATGTGTGTGTTTGTTTACCTGCATGTGTTTGGGGGGGATTTGTCCACTATAGAAGGCTGTGAAAGCTCGGGGGAGGGTGTAGCGGGTTGCGGGTGAACAAGAGTTGCGAGTGAACGGGAGTTGCGAGTAAACGAGAGTTGTGAGTAAACGGGAGTTGTGAGTCAACGAGAGTTGCGAGTGAACGAGAGTTGGAGAGTCATGCGGGAGTTGGAACGAGAGTTCGGAGGAGTGGGGAGGAGAGTGAGAGTGAAGCAGTGGAGTGAAGAGAGAGAGAGAGAGAGAGAGAGAGAGGTTTGGCGGATTACTAACGATTTGGGCTTGCCACCCCGGGTTTATTGTTTTAAAAGTGAACATTTCAACCGCGGGGTTAGTTGTGAGCTGCGGCAGGGAAAACATCTGGGCCGGTTTGGCTATCAAAAGAAGAAAATAGTCTGGCCCCTTCTGTACCGAGTTAGCTATCACCGCTAAAGCATCACATTATTCCGATTTTTGTCACCGTGGTTTGCTTTCAGATGCCAAAGGGGAACAGAGGGCGCCATAGAAATCCAAAAAAGTGTGTAAATTATATATCTTCCCATCACAATCGTTTAGAAAACATTTGCGAATTGTTCGTCAGATGTAGTCACTGTCAATGCCACGGTGTCTTTGCATCCCAGCAGCTTGTAGCAACGGCGGCCATTAAAGTAATGTTTTATGCATCAATGAAATCCCCCATCCCAGCAGATGTTGGCATACGTATATCTTAGAGATCATAAAAGAATCACCTTCGTGTGTATAAATATATTCACCAGGACAAAAAGCCTCTAAGTTTTGGGTTGGGAGTACCGCTGGGAGGTGTTGATGTACCAGGTATAGTTTTTTTTTAACAAAGAGATGAGAAATCGGTGGTTTGTTTTTTTGACTGTCAGAGCGGCAGGAAAAGCGAGGTCGGTCTAATACTAGGATGGGTTAAATGCAGAGAAACACATTTCACTGTGTGTGTATATGTATGTGACCAATAAAGGTTGATTCAACTGTCCAGATTTAGATGGAAACAATTTAAAAGAGATACCCGCGTATATCAAAAAGGCCAGATCCCTATCTCAACCAATACCATGTGATGCCGCACAATAAAACACACTATAGGTTATTTCTTTAACAGATTATTGTACAGATAGAACTCAGCATGAATTGCACTCTTTCGGCTCACGAGTCGGAACACATTTTCCTCTGTAGGGAAATCCGTTTATACGAGCGCTATTGGGTTAGGACAGACACGGAATCTGAGGGAAAGAAGGTTTTTTGCACCATTTATTTCCCCCTTTTCTGTTTCCAGAAAGTCTTTGTTTACATTCTTCCACTACACAATTCAGCAAACCCAGTATACGTATATATATATCTATAGTAACATATATCTATAGTATATATCACCCTCTATCACCCCTCTCTGTCCCACCGGGTCCTACGAGACCGCGGACACCGAAGGGTGAACCGTCATGGGCACGCCTCTAATATTCAATCAAGAAAACACAGCAGCAAATCGCATCAAAACCAAACGCGTGCTAGATCACATTGTCTGATCCGATGGCATGCTCCTGCGCCGCTATCAATTACAACTTTGGCACCCGGCTAATTCGGTGGAGGGCCGGTGAGGTGATTTGATTTCGGGGGGCTCACTCAGTTGATTTCCCTCACCCATTAATTTCATTTGCACTTGCCCATCAACACAGGGCGACACATGTCGAGTCGCCTGGTGTCCCAGAGCTCATCTCCGTCCCCGCTTCTTATTATTAATACCCCCACCAACATCCCCGCCAGTGTGTGTGCGTGTGTGTGTGTGTGCACGTGTGTGCTTGTGTGTGTGTGTGTGTGTGTGTGTGTGTGTGTGTGTGTGCCTGTGTGTGCATGTGTGTGTGCCTGTGTGTGCCTGTGTGTATGTGTGTGTGCCTGTGTGTGCTTGTGTGTGTATGTGTGTGCATGTGTGTGTGTGTGTGTGTGTGTGTGTGTGTGTGTGTGTGTGTGTGCATGTGTGTATGTGTGGCACAAGTGCCAGCCGGGCACTCCCCCCCCCCCCCCCCTCCGACGAGCCCCTTCTCATTCCATCCGGACACGTCCAAAATATTTCCATGTTCCATCAGCCGGGCTGTGGAGGTGAGTGGGAGGGTGTGGGTTGGGGTGAGGTGAGGTGAGGGGGGGGAGGGGGTGAGGGGGGGGGGGGGGGAGGGGGTGAGGAGGAATTGAACTCCTCAACCCATCCCCCCCCGTCCCCGTCCCCCCCACCGGCTGCAGGCAGGCGAGCGTGTGACATTTCCGAAGGTAAAAAGCCAGTACGGTGGAGTACGGGTCAGCTCTCTGCTGTATGATGTACCATGTTGCTCAGCTGCGCTGGAGTGTTCACTTTTGCCAGTGACTGTTTAGCAGAAGTGAACGTTGTTTTGTT
>CM051020.1:6143688-6158688 GCA_027704905.1 Muraenolepis orangiensis
CACACACACTCACACACACACACACACACACAAACCAGCCAAACAAATGTGTATTTGTGTGTATGACAGCAGGCCAGTGCCTATGCCTCCACCGAGGTCCAGGGAGGTCTTTTTTCAGTCTTCCACGGTCGAGTGCTGTAGTGCCGCTTGCCGTCTGGGGCTGTCCTGCAACACCATGTGTACTGACCTGGCAACACGTCACGTTGTGTCAAGTCCTCCATCCTAAGGAGGCTTTGCGCTAAACCAAAAGGTCAGAGAATGGATGGTCATGGATGCGCGTGGACAGCTTTTAGCCCCTGGCTCTGCTTTAATCAAAGGCAAATGCAGTGGCAGTCAGGAGACACTTGTGATGTACTCAGGCGAGAGCCAGCTCTGGCTCTGAGTAAGACCTGTTGGAGTGCATGGCGTCCGGGGGCATGGACTAACAAATGCCAGTGTTTTCTCCTGAGGCGGGTCGCGAACGTGTCTGTGTTTAATATGCATGTGTTTGAGTCGATGGGTGAGTTTGTGTATGTGTGCCATGTGTGTGTGAATGTGTGTATGGCTGTGTGTGTATGCGTGTGTATGCCTGCGTGCGTGTTTATGTGTGTGTGTGTGTGTGTGTGTGTGTGTGCACACGTGTGTGTGTGTGTGTATGTGTGTGTGTGTGTGAGTGTGTGTGCACACGTGTGTGTGTGTATGTGTGTGTGTGTGTGTATGTGTGTACGTGCGTGCATGTGTGCATGCATGCATGTGTGTGAGTGTGGGTGGTGGACATACCTGGGCATAGGTAGACGCTCTGTTCATGGAGAGGACGGTGTGTTCCTGACTGTGAGAGAATAGAGCAGTCACGTCAGTCACGTCACGTCACAAGTCTCGTGTGAGGAGGATATACAATATTTCTACAATTCTTTATGTTAAGGAAATTCCATTTATTATTAAGATATTATTATTATTATTATTATTTTTATTTTTTATTTTTATTACATACACACAAACATTGCGAGTATTCATCTGTCATTTGTAATCATCAAATTCTGAATTTATTTTTGTCAACATTGAATAGCAACAGAATAGCACCCCTATTTTAAACCCCTCCCAGACCCGATCAAAAACTGCTGATAACTTCAGTTGTTTCTGCTCAGAGGCGAGGGGCTACCCCCTTGGATGAACACATCCACATGGGATGGCAGAAGATCCATTGCACATCTCCCGGTTTTATAGCTATCCTGTAGCCAACCTCTCTGCTTCCCCCTGTAATCAAACCAATTAACCAGAAACACGCCCCTTCCAACACTACACCTGATTTAATTTGCAATCAGAAATGCTCGTCTGCAAAGTTTTAATCGTGCCCGTGGCAATAACTTTCTGTTTGTAATCACATTCTGCCCCTCTCCATATATTGCACGGGGGGTACGTTTGGGGAAAAAAAGAATTTACTGGTGCAAGCTAATTCGGCAAGCCTCCACGTTGGAGGTGAGAGAGAGAGAGAGAGAGAGAGAGAGAGAGAGAGAGAGAGAGAGAGAGAGAGAGAGAGAGAGAGAGAGAGAGAGAGAGAGAGAGAGAGAGAGAGAGAGAGAGAGAGAGAGAGAGAAGAGAGAGAGAGAGAGGGAGAGAGAGGGGGAAGACGGCACATTACCAGCAAGTGCTTATACTTTCTGCTGAACAACAGAATGAGAGTTAATATGCTCTCCAATTATTTACACTTTGTGCATTTATAGCCTCCGGTGAGACGCACTGAGCAAGCAGGGGTAGTGTTCAATCAACACTGCCCTCCCCCCTCCCTCCCTCCCCTCCCTCCCTCCCCCGCCCCCCCCCCCCCCTCAATCGTCATCCTCTTCCTCTTCTCTTCTTTAACCACAGTGAGGTAGTGGGTCTCTGGGTTACAGAATGCAGACAGAGCCAAAGAACAAACTTACCTACTTACCTCGTTTGAGTGTGAGGGTTATTGTTCGCCGGTGCGTACGGTGTTACGTCGTAACGTACCCGTCGTAGAGGACACACGCGCGCGCACACACACACACACACCCACCCACACGCCCACAAACACACCACACACAGCACAGCACACACACAGCACACACACACAGCACACACCACCACCACCACCACCACCACACACTGTTTGGATACTTTCCGGGAGTGGTTTTTAGCGGGGTGGGTGTGAGACGGAGAGCAGCGTGAGGGGTTTGGAAAAAAAACAAGCAACGGAAAATCCCCAGAAACTGGTCAACGTGATTTCAACTGAATTCTGTGGAAACTGTAAATCTCACTCACCGCCACACACATCTCTGTAAGGTCCATCGTTTCAAAGTCCCCTCATGTCTCGATAGTGGCACTGTTATAATGCATTGCGTTATAATGCGTTGCATTCTGGGACCTCATCACACCTGCCTAGGTCATACCCCTACACTCATACGTATCCGGCATCTTCACAAATAAACCTCCACCACCAACTCCTCTCCAACACCACCACCACCACCACCACCATCATCACCAACTCCTCCTCCACCCCCATCAACTCCTCCACCACCACCACCTCCTCCACCATCACCTCCTCCACCATCACCTCCTCCACCACCACCACCATCATCACCACCACCTCCTCCACCATCAACTCCTCCACCACCATCACCTCCTCCACCAACTTCTCCTCCACCACCACCACCTCCTCCACCATCACCACCACCACCACCACCAACTTCTCCTCCACCACCACCACAACAACCACCACCATCTCCTCCACCACCACCACCACCACCACCAATTCCTCCACCACCACCACCATCAGCACCACTACCTCCACCATCATCACCAACTCCTTCACCACCACCACCACCATCACCAGCACCAGCACCACCAGCAACAGCACCCCACCTCCTCCACCACCACCACCACCACCACCAACTCCACCACCAGCACCACCAGCAACAGCACCACCACCACCACTGCTACCACCAACCACCACCAGCACCAGCACCACCACCACCACCACTTCCTCTCCACCACCACCACCACCACCTCCCTGTTTGTATCCTCCCACACCCCCCCCCCCTCCCCTCCATATGTCAGTATTTCCTGCCTTGATGTCACAACCAATCGGCATTCACTGGGTGGGAAAGGAGAAGAGTCACAGCCGATGGATCCCGAGGGCATTTTCCCCCGGTTTCACATTTTGATTGTTGGGAAAGCAAATTATAGATGACTCTGTGTCCCACCCCCACCCCCACCCCCACCCTCACCCACACCCCCACCCACACACACACACTCCTGTTTCCTTCATTTTCACACCTTTCATTTTTTTTTTTCCCTTCTTCTTTTCTGGTGGCGCTGTCTTGCCGTTAGCACTGACCTAAGCGCCGCTAATTATTCGGTTCATACCGCCACTTCATTTTCTTTAGCGTGGCTGGCGGGAGAGAAACCCTGGTAATATATCTATCTATCGCCCCGTGGTGCTCACCCCGTACACCGAGGATGGACCGACTTCAAGCAATTACAAGATTCATGAATCTTCAAATTATAGGCCGAGGGCAGGACTGGGATTAGCATTGAGCACTCACTCGCCAGCGTTGAAAGGCCGACAGCGCCTGGAACCCGGAGAAGCACAAACAGTCCGGGGGGGCGATTCGAAGAATCCAATCCAATTGTTGTGAAAGTTTTCGGCGGCGGTTTTCGTGGCGGTTTGAGTCTGACCCACACATACCAATTAAGGGGTCCTTTCCAAAAGGAGTAGCGCACAATGCCACCCGGGGGACCGCCCCGGCGAAGCGCCGAAGCGCAGGCGGTGGCTTTGATTTTCCCTGTGTGTGTGATGGTCATATCGCATTCGTCTGAAAAGCCACATGAGTCGACTGGTGAAGTACGAAATCCCAACATTAATTAGCTCATTTATTCGCCCCACGCAGCTAAAATAGCGTGGAAAAATAGAAAACTGAGCACGCTGCCTGTGTGTATGTGCTCTATGCTAGGTCCAGTCTTGAATGGGCATCGCAGGAACAGAAAACGCACGGACATGCACATGCATGCACGCATGCACACACGCATGCACACACGCAAGTGCACACACACACACACACACACACACACACACACACACACACACACACACACACACAAGCTTGTGATCTATCCTCTGACCATCCAAGGCCTCTCTCTCTCTTTCTCTTTCTCTCTCTCCCTCTCTCTCTCACACGCGCATGCACACACACACACACACACCACACACACACACACACACACACACACACACACACACACACACACACACACACACACACACACACACACAGTAGCAGTTCCCCCGGTAGTTTGGCTGACTGTGTTTTGCTTGGTTCTCACTCTCTCTCTCTCCGTCCTCTCACCTTCCCCCAGACAAGACAAATCCTGGCATCTGGGGGCAAGGAGGAAGGCCAAGACACACACACACACACACACACACACACACACACACACAGAGACACGCACACACAAAGACACACACACATAGACACACACACACACAAAGACACACAAAGACACAAAAATACACACACACACACACAAATACACACACACACACACACGCAAAGACACACAAAGACACACACACACACACACACACACACACACACACACACACACACACACACACACACACAGTGTGGCCATGCTGTGCTTAACTAAATGTTGAGCGACCATCCCACCATCATCGTCACCACCACCCAAACCACCATTATTCCCAGCGCACAGATCAGGCAAGAGAGCAATCTGGGTGGGTGTTGGGCGGGGGATGGGCTGGGGAGGGGGGGGGGGGGGGCGAGAGACACCTAATGAGAGCCAGGAGAGTTAGCACGCTGTGTTTATAGCGGGGCGCAACATGTTGTCCACCTTGTTGGGGTTTTTTTTCTCCACCACCGCGTCTCTGGACGCTGATTGCCCGGTAGTGGTGAATGGTAAATGGTAAATGGACTGCCTTTTATATAGCACTTTTATCCCTGTCCCGGAGCGTGTTAGAACCCAAATGCAGTCGATGGTAAAGTCGATGATACTTTAATATGAAGATCACAGGTGAGCAGGTATACAAGGCGAAACAGAGTGGCGAGTACGATGTCCACACAGACAAACCAGGAAGTGGCAGGACGAAGCGTCGTCGAGGGCGGGCGGAGGATGGGGAACCAGGCAGGGTCGGCAACAGGAAACCTGTCCGGGGGTCTTCACTAGAGAGTCTGGCATTAGTCAAGAAATCAATCAATGGCCAAGAGTGAGTGAACAGGGGAGACTTAAACAATGTAATGATTGGTAATGCACCGCAGATTAGCAGATTAATGAAGGGGGAGTGGTATGGAGACCGTGACAATCCAAAGTCATGCCTCACATTCACCCATTCATACACACATGTATCCACTGACAGCGGAGTCAGCCATGCAAGGAGACAGCCAGCACGTCAAGAGCAGTTAGGGTTAGGGGTGTCTTGCTCAAGGACACCTCGACAGTTTTGCTAGGAGGAGGAGCTGGGGATCGTACCAGCAACCTTCTGGTTGTGGGACGGCCCGCTGTACCTCCTGAGCTACTGCTACCCCAAAAGCCGCCCGGTGAATCCCGGGGATGTGATTGGACTGGATGTTAGGGTTGTGTGTGAGGGTGTGTGTGTGTGTGTGTGTGTGTGTGTGTGTGTGTGTGTGTGTACCCTGCTCTGGAAATGTTGCCCTGTGAGAGGGCAGGTGGGGACGGTTCTGTTGGTTTGGGTGGAGGAGTCGGCTGGTGTATGTGTATTTTTACTTTAGCATGTTTTGGTTTCCAACCTGGTCTCGCATGACAATGTGTCATAGCGGCGTTGTTCCACCTCGCAAAAAACGTATTTCACACGAAATGATGAAATGAAAATATAAGGTGAGTCTATGAGTCATTGTATTTTTTTGTCCTATTCTTTATTCTATTTATTGCTCCCAACGTCACATGAACGTCAGTGGGGCAGCAGGATAGCTCAGTCTGTTAGGACCTGGGGCTTGGGAACTGGAAGGTTGCCGGTTCAAGTCCCTGAAATACCTGGGCACTGCCGAGATGCCCTTGAGCAAGGCACCATACCCCTACTACCCTGATGCCCGGGCAGCTGTATATACAATATAGCTGCCCACTGCTCCTAATGCTAGGATGGGTTAAATGCAGAGAAACACATTTCAGTGTGTGTGTGTGTGTGTGTGTGTGTGTGTGTGTGTGTGTGTGTGTGTGTGTGTGTGTGTGTGTGTGTGTGTGTGTGTGTGTGTGTGTGTGTGTGTGTGTGTGTGTGTGTAAGCGGCCTGAGTTAGACTGATTGGCTGGTGAGGAGGCTGCACACCTGTGGGTCATTGTTAATCAAGGCCCACATGTTCAAACAACCACCACACACACACTAGAGAGAGAGAGAGAGAGCATGTATCATCTGCGATGTTCACCATTATGTCCTTGTCTTCGGGAGGAAGGCCTCAAGTAGCCATTTTAATGGCTGGTGGCAGCGTCGTCTGCTACACAGCCATTATTAGTGTGTGTGAATTGTTTCGCTTTGTTGCCTAATTGCTTTGTTTTCAGAGACGGAAACGTGTCCCAAGTGACGTGACGTTGTGGACCGTAGCTACCACACATTTTGGGGCGGCAGCAGCTCAGTCTGTTGAAACTTGAGGCTTGGGAACGCCGGAGGGGTCGCCGGTTCAAGTCCCCGAAAACTGGACCGAAGTACAGAGTGAGAACTTCTCCTCCTGGGCACTGCCCAGGTGCCCCTTTAGCAAGGCACTAGACCCCCCCCCCTCCTACACTGCTCCCAGAGCAGCTGTATATACAATAGCTGTTCCTAATACTCGGGATGGTTAAGAAACGCAGAGAACAACCAATAAAGAGTCCATTCAAAATCCTCCAGATTTAAGCTTCAAGATGTTCGACATTTAGATGTGAGACTGGGTTGTTGTTGTTGTTGTTGTTGTTTGTTTCCCCCGTATGCGTCATGCCAGTGTCTTACAACACGGTGGGATGTGATGGGTGCATGTGTTTCGTAGCATGGGGCTGGCCCCAGTGGGAATGGAACCCCTAACCGCTCCTGCTGTGTTAACGCCACGCTCTGCCGGTTGAGCTTGACAGGGGGCCACCTGTCGACTTGTTTTCTTTAGTTATATTTTTTTTACGGGGTTTTTTTCATCACAGCCCATCCTTACCCACCGGAATATCAAATATCCATTCAGCCAGCCCGAGCGGCCGATCCCCGAGGTTACTGACAGCACAGGGTGGGTTGAGGGAGCATTGTGGACGAGAATCCAACACCTTCTCATCAGAAATACGCCTGGATGGTGGCAGTGGTGCGGGTGGTGGTGATAGTGGTGGTGGGGGGGTGGTGACAAAAGGAGAGAGAGCATCGAAGCCGGTGGTGTTTTGTCTTCTTGCAGAGGTAGTGGCATTAGCAGTCGCTATTCTCAAGGATTATATACGCCTTCTGTCCTCCTGCTTTTTTTGGGTTGTTTGTTTGTTTTGTTTTCATCCCCCCCCCCGCCCCCCCCCCCCCCCCCCCCACACACACACACACACAAGGGCCAAGGAATTTATCAACAGTAGCAAGTGGAGACATGGCTCTATCCATAATCCATGGCATTGTGTATTTCCCAGCTGATGCCATTACAGCGCTGGTGGTGGGTGGAGGGTGGTGGTTGGAGGGGAGGTGGGGGAGGGGGAGAGAGGCGACTCCATCATCCTATCCACAGGGACCAGGAACTCATAAAGGGCTCTCTCAACATAGATGTCTCTTATAACGGTTCATAACTCCAGCCAGTTAATACAAGAGGGGAGAGACGGAGAGAGAGGGAGAGAGAGAGAGAGAGAGAGAGATAGAGAGAGAGCAAGAGAGCAAAAGAGAGCAAGAGAGAGAAAGGGAGAGAGAGGGGAAGAGAGGGGAAGAGAGGGGAAGAAGAGAAGAGAGAGAGAGAGAGAGAGAGAGAGAGAGAGAGAGAGAGAGAGAGAGAGAGAGAGAGAGAGAGAGAGAGAGAGAGAGAGAGAGAGAGAGAGAGAGAGAGAGAGCGAGCGATAGGGAGCAGAAGGGAGAGAGAGCAAAATATGTAAACCAGCCAGGTAAAGGGGAGAGAGAGCGAGAGGGGGGGAGAAAGATGGATGGAGTGAAAGTGTGCAGGCTGTCTGCTGTGCCTCGATGATGACACTGACTGAGAGCAAGGGAGGGAGGAAAGGGAGGATAGGAAGGACAGGGAAAGGGTGAGGAGGAGTGAAGAGAGGGAGGGGGAAGAGAGAGTGGGAGGAGAGGGAAGAAGGGAGGAGAGAGTGAGGAGAGGGAGTGAGGAGAGAGGGAGGAAAGGGAGGGAGGAGAGAGGGAGGAGGGGGAGGAAGGAGGGAGGGAGGGAGGAGAGGTCGGCGTTGCAGGAGGAGGAGGAGGGGAAGAGAGGGGGAGAACAGAGAGGAAGGGAGGAGGGAGGGCGGGAGGAGAGAGTGAGGAGAGGGAGTGAGGAGAGAGTGAGGAGAGGGAGTGAGGAGAGAGGGGGGAAAGGGAGGGAGGTGAGAGGGAGGAGGGGGAGGAAGGAGGGAGGGAGGAGAGGGGGGAGAGGAAGGAAGGAGGGAGAACAGAGAGGAAGGGAGGACGGGAGGAGAGGGAGGGAGGAGGGACAGAGGAGGAGGGGGAGAGAGAAGGGGTAGGGAAGGGGTGAGTGCAAGGTCGGGCTCTCAGTAACAAGGTGGCAGGTGAGGAAGTGATATATAGATAGATAGATAGATAGATAGATAGATAGATAGATAGATAGATAGATAGATAGATAGATAGATAGATAGATAGATGATGAGATAGATAGATAGATAGATAGATAGATAGATAGATAGATAGATAGATAGATAGATAGATAATACATACATACATACATACATACATACATATAAAGATCTAGATAGACGTATTGTGCAAAAAGAAGGGTGCACTCTTTAATTCTGAGAGCTACGGCCACGCAGGTGAACACTATCCTAACCGCGAACAGACGCTGTTAAATCACACCCACGGCATTTCCCGGAACCCTCTCAGATCACATCACAAGTCCCAAACTCACCCAGCACACACACACACACACACACACACACACACACACAGCCATAACTCAATAAATACACCAGAATGTGGTTAACTCGACCCCTGTCTCCTCTATGTTCCTCTATTCCTCTATCCTTGGTCACCTGACCCGTGGCCAACCATCAGCTCCCCTCACCCATTGTCGGCCATCTTACCTGTACCAGGCATCCTCTCCTGATTAGCATAGGCTAGTCTTCTATGCATGGTTATGCTGGCTCTCTTTCCTGCATTTCAGTCGACCCCCAACTCTTAATGCGTTTTTTAGTTTTTAAATATTTAAATATACAAAAAATATTCTTTTTTTAATTAGTTTTTTTGTCTTAGGGCACCTGCCAATGAGCAAGCAGATTCAACCCGGCGTCGGACCTTTTAAGTGCTTGGTGTGGGCGGGCGACAACCACTGCGGCTATTAGGAGAGAGAGAGAGAGAGAGAGAGAGGGAGAGAGAGAGGAGAGAGAGAGAGAGAGAGAGAGAGAGAGAGAGAGAGAGAGAGAGAGGGAGAGAGAGAGAGAGAGAGAGAGAGAGAGAGAGAGAGGGAGAGAGAGAGAGAGAGGGAGAGAGAGGGGGGAAATAAATATATAATAATAACACCACCCACCTCGCAAAAATATTCACTGTTTGCATTTCAGGGGACAATAAAGAGGGCCATCTGTTCCTGTCATTCCTGCTTTATTGTTTTTCTCAGTGGGCCACTCAGTGTGGAACACTGAGTCTACTAGCCCAGCTCCCCGCCCTGCCAGCACCCCCACCCCCCCTCACACCCCACCCCTCCCTAGACACACACGCATGCACGTTCCCATGCGTGCAAACATGCAACCACACGGGCGTGAGCACACGCACAAACGTGCGCACACGCACGCAAGTGCACACACACACACACACACACACACAAGTGCACACACACACACACACACGCACACATGCATGCACGTGCACATACGCACACACACACACACACACACACACACACACACACACACGCGCACGCACATAGACGTGCACACATAGACACACACACACACGCACACAGACACACACACGCACACACCCATACACACCCCATCACCCAGACCCACATACACATTCACACACACACTCTCTCTCTCGCAGTAAGGTATGCACACACACACACACACGCACACACACACACACTCACTCTCTCTCGCATCCGGCACACACACACACACACACACACACGCGCAAACACACACGCTCTCTCTTTCCTTCTCAGGCGCACACATCAGGCACACACATATATTTCCACAGACGACTACTCACACTGAGTATTAGATATATTGCAAAAGAATAACCCCCACACACACACCCCACACACACACACACACCCACACACACACACATACACAGACACACACGAATCAATGCAATTATGCATTGCAACACATTGCTCTCCCTTGTAGCTTTGCACAAAGCGGTGACACCGGGGCTGAGCAAAAAGGGGCTTTGGCGTTTTGAATCCCTGGTGCATAGTGGTCCTCAGAAGAGGAAGATAGCTGAGGGGGACATGGCTCCCCATATATTCTGGTGCCTTGTCCCCCATGTCTCCGCCAACATATCTGGCTCCAAATATGTATCTTATTGCACCAGCTGTAAGAAAAGCAGAAGGGCGGAGAAGAGGGGAGAGATGAGAGAAGAAAGAGGAGAAGAGAGGAGGCGAGAGGAGAGGAGAGGAGGGGCGGGGAGACGAGACGAGGGGCGAGGAGAGGAGAGGAGAGGAGAGGAGAGAGGAGAGGAGAGGAGAGGAGAGGAGAGGAGAGGAGAGGAGGGGAGGGGAGGGGAGGAGAGGTGAGGAGCGGAGAGGAGAGGAGAGGAGAGGAGAGGAGAGGAGAGGAGAGGAGAGGAGAGGAGAGGAGAGGAGAGGAGAGGAGAGGAGAGGAGAGGAGAGGAGAGGAGAGGAGAGGAGAGGGGAGGGGAGGGGAGGGGAGGAGGCAGGTGGGCAGGAGAGGAGAGAGTGACATGTCCTTATGACATTCATATGAATTCACTGAACGTCACTTTGGGTAAAAACGTCTGCTAAAAAGCAACAAAAACCAAAAGCAGAAAACTAAAACACTAGAAAAGAGAAATTAAACAAAGGCAGAGCAAATGATACAAACCATACACACAAGGAGGGCAAACAGAGTAGCGGAAATAAAGAGGAGGAGGAGGAGGAGGAGGAGTAGGAGGAAGATGAGAAGGAGAGGCACCAAGGAGAGCAGGAGGAGGAGGATGTGAAGAGGAGGAGGAGGAGGAGGAAGAGAAGCAGATGCACTAAGGAGAGGAGGGGAGAGGAGAGGAGGAAGACACAGAGAGGAGGGGAGACGGAGACAGAGACGAGGTGGAAGTGGAGGTGGAGGAGGAGGAGGAGGAGGAGGAGGAGGAGGAGGAGGAGGAGGAGGAGGAAAGTCAAGGAGAATGCAGGAGAACAAATCCCACTCGCCTGCTTCCCCTGGCATGGAGGATTACCAGGGAGAGGCTGCACAGTGTTTGCCCAGGAAGTGAATGCCTCCCTTAGGGGGTGGGGGAGGGCGGGGCGGGTAGGGGTAGGGGGGGGGGGGGTTGTGGGGGGGACCTATCTGCCAAGATCTGCGCTGGTAGCGGGAGATGAAGCTGGCAGCTGGACAGGGCTACGACTGAGCCACTGTGACTGTGTCAGACACGGCACTGGAGCGCCGCTCGGGGGGGCAGTCAGGGGAGGGGGGCGGAAAGGGGGCGGCGGTCGTTTTTTTTATCTCCCGGTCATAAATTGATAGACGGAGAGATTGTGTGTGTGTGTGTGTGTGTGTGTGTGTGGTGTGGGGGGGGGGGGGGGGGGGGGGGGGGGTCTCATGAAATACATAACAACGGGGACGGGGTACTACCCAGCGTGGGTCTTATATGTACCCGCGTGTCCTCTCGCAATGTACACTTATAGCGAATATCAATGTCATGAATATTACAAGTCGCAAGGCACGACTCATGCCGACTTATACGCCCCGGTATTAATAAAACAGCCGTTAAGCATCTCCCTGGCAAGGCGTTTGCGCCCGGTCTCGCCGGTCACACGTCAGTAGATGTCTTTTTTCCGTGACAGTCAGCAAGGTTAAACTCCAGAGAAATTAAACAAATCGCTCCTCCTCCTAATGCAGACTTAAACAAACGGGAGAACTTTAGCGGGCCGCTCGGTGGGAACCCTCTTGGGTTCTAATTATGTAAAACTATAGACATCAGAAGGCACTGTATTCTTTAATGAGCACTTGAGAGAACAAAGGGAATTTAAGTGCGTGTTAATAAGGGAAGCAAGACAACCGCAGGAGGCAAAGCGCCACCGCAAAGGAGGAGGAGGAGGAGGAGGAGGAGGGGGAAAAAAAGGAAAACAACCCTTCTTACACGTGGCATGTGTGTGTTTGTGTGTGTATGTGTGTTAATGCGTGCGTATGCGTGTGCCTGCGTGTGCGTCTGTGTGTGTTTGTGGGTGTGCGTGCATGCTCATGTGTGTGTGCGTTTGCGTGCGTGCGTGTGTGTGTGTGTGCATGTGTGTTTGTTTGTGCGTGTGTGTGTGCGTGTGTGTGCGTGTGTTTGTAAATGTGTGTTTGTTTGTGCGTGTGTGTGTTTGTGTGTGTGTGTGTTTGTGTGTGTGTGCGTGTTTGTATGTGTGTGTGTGTGTGTGTGTGTGTGTGTGTGTGTGTGTGTGTGTGTGTAGATGTGTGCATGTGTGTGTTTGCATGTGTTTGTGTGTGCATGTGTGCGTGCTTGTGCATGCTTGTGCGTGTGTGTGTGCGTGTTTGTATGTGCGTGTGTGCGTGTGCGTGTGTGCGTGTGTGTGCGTGTGTGTGTGTGTGTGTGTGTGTGTGTGTGTGTGTGTGTGTGTGTGTGTGTGTGTAATAGGAGGGGATGAATGGGGGGAGGAATCAGCATTAGCGGCACCAGACGCCTGCACATGACTGTTTCTAACACTTGGACCTACCTCTACAACACGTTAATTGGTGAGGTCTAGTCAACACTCGGGCAGGGGGTGCGATGTACACAAGCCGCACGCAAGAGTCACAACACGCTAATGGGTTGTGCCACGTACGTGAGCGAGCGGAGTGGGTGGGGGTGGGTGGGTGATGGTGGGGGGGGTGGGGGGGGCGGGCAGCGGAAGGGAGGGGGGCGGGAGAGACAGTCGGAGGAAGATACAGATTGGCGTACTCTCCGCGACATTATCGCAGCAGGTATGAAATCGCAGGTGCAAACATTCGCTCGCTCGCGGCTGACGGCAACTAACTCGATAAAGCGCAGCCAGGATCCGCTGAGTTAACCAAACAAGGTGGAATGTGGGTTGTAGAAGAAAAATGCCAGGTTCCACTTCTCCGGCTGGGCTAAAGCCAGCCAATTACCATGGAGAAGACTGACTCCCCTGAGTGTGCAAGAAGAGAGACAGAGAACCGGCCACCCAAATAGCGCAATTTTATGTTGGTTCAGGAGCCAAAATGGATTCCACAGTACACACAGAGCACTTTAATCCCCGTCCATTCCATCGAATTAATGTTTCAGATCCAGACACGGCAGTTTCTAAAGGTTTACACGGCAGTGTCTAAGGCTAATTCGCTCTCCTCGGTCCTGAAACTCCTGGACCTGTCTGCAGCATTCTCCTCTCCACCCTTGAGGGGATGGGTGTCTCGGGCTCTGCTCTCTCCGTTTGCATCCTACTTGACGGCTCCTACCAGGTGGCACTGGGAGGGTCTGTGTCAGAATCACGCCGACTGACTTCTGGGGTTCCACAATGAGGAGGATCGGTCCTGGGTCCTCTTCTCTTCTCCCTCTACACAACGTCCCTCGGTCCTGTTATCCACTCCCATGACTTATCCTACCACTGCTATGCTGACGACACCCAACTGGTCTTGTCGTTTCCCCCCTCAGACACGCAAGTGGAAACACACATTGCCGTGTGCTTAGCAGAAATCTCAAAGTGGATGTCGATGCACCACCTAAAGCTCAACCTTGACAAGACTGAGCTAGTGTTCTTCCCGGCAAAAGGCTGTCCGGACCGAGACCTGGCTGTCATCATTGATGATGCTGTAGTGACACCTACTCTGACTGCAGGGAATCTGGGTGTGACCCTGGCTGACCAACTGTCGTTCTCTGCAAACATTGCATCGGTGACACGCTCCTGCAGATTCCTCCTCTACAACATCAGGAGGATTCGGCTTTTTCTCACTGAAAAGGCTGAGCAGGTGCTCATCCAGGCTCTTGTCATCTCCCGGCTGGACTACTGCAAATCCCTCCTTGCTGGTGCCCCGACATCTGCCATCAGAACCCTGGAGGTCATTCAGAAAGCTGCAGTTCGCCTGATGTTCAACCGCCCCAAGTACTCCCACACATCTACCCTCCTTCGGACTCTACACTGGCTACCTGTAGCTGCTCGCATCCAGTTCAAGACCTTGGTGCTAGCCTTACAAGGCTGTAAAAGGTACTGCTCCATCCTACCTCCAGGCAATGGTCAAGGCCTACATCCCAACCCGTCCACTTCGCTCGGTTTCTTCGGGCCGTCTGCTTGCCCCCTCACTTAGGGGCCCGTGTGGCCGATCTTCGTGGTCACGGCTGTTCTCCGTCCTGTGGCCCCAATTTGGTGGAACAAACTCCCCATGGAGGTCAGGACTGCAGAGTCACTGCCCATCTTCCACCGCAGGCTGAAAACCCATCTCTTCAGGACACACTTCCCGGATCCTTCCTCGTAGCGCTAAGTAAATTATCTAAGTAGATTACATATTATAGATAGGTAGATATTGTTCTAGATATTGTTGCATATTGTTTGCCAAATTATTGTACTTTTCCCTTACACTTTTACCTGAATTATTGTACTTCTACCTGAGCACTGGTTCAGTTATTGGAGATTTGTTGTTAGAAATGAAATGCACTTTTGACTTCTGGTGACGAGTTGTTCTCTTACCTTCCTTTGTTGAAACACACTATTGTAAGTCGCTTTGGATAAAAGCGTCTGCTAA
>CM051020.1:6168688-6173688 GCA_027704905.1 Muraenolepis orangiensis
GCTGTATTGGTTTGCCTTTGACGTATAACACTGTTGTCTGTGAGTGTTTTTATAGGACTGGTAAACTGCAAATGAATTGCCCTTCTTGGGACTAATAAAGTTATCACTTTCTATCGCTTGAGGGAAGGACAGCAAGGCTTTCGTTTCATTATGTCTGTATCTGAGTTTGAATCTGAACGGGTTCGGATGGATCTCGCAGAGTGCTAGCATTAGTATATAGTACATAGAGTACACATAACTACCACCACTCAGGTCCCCCGGGGCGTCATCTTGGGCCTGTCCATCACTGAGGCCCTCCGTATCTCTGAAGCGGTACGGAGACCTTGGGTTGAGCTGTACGTGAGGCCGTCATGGGGGGGGAGGTTCTGCCCGCTGAGCACCTGCTGAGGGCACCTGCTGATGGTGTTAAAACAAACATGGATTTCAGCCAGGATCAGGGCTCTCTGAATCACCGCCTCAAGGTATCACTGCTTCCTCTATATTTCAGAAAAGAAAAATCTGCAATATATATATATATATACTGTAGATATAGATAAAGTTATTTTTTGATGGACCAGTCCATTGTAACATTTAGGTTGGGTTTTGGGCCGCTTTCAAATGAGGGACCCTAGTTCTGCATCCAAGTACAAGTACTTGACCCAAAGTCTCCATTTGAAAAAAAAAGGTGGTCTTGAGTACGGTGCATGTGTACAAAACAAACGCACCCAAAGAACACATAATTGGAAGCTATTCTGCGTCTCTGCGTATCTCATCACTCCCCCACTGCACGGCCACAGCTGATGAAGTTAGGAAGGCAGGGGCGAGAGGGTCGCTCTTAACGTTGTACCCAAAATATCTACAACAGAAGGCATAGTGCGAGTCATAGTGCGATTGGTGCGTTAAGTTCTACATGGCAAGCAAACAACATAAGTGTCTTTGTCTTCTGCTTGCATATTGTCTTTTTTGCATACCGCCACCTACTGTATCGGAGTGTGTACTACGAGTCCAGAAACAACATTACGAATGTGAGGGGGGGGGGGGGGAGAAAGTGGAAGGTACCAAGTCCATTCATACCTGATGTGAAAACTCCCTTCCTCTCTGGAGGAGTTTCTATTGTTTCTATTGTTTCTATTGTTTTAGAACAAAGCAGGAGTGGAGCAGGACAAACCCTGGGTTTTCAGCGCGGTTGGTGACCTCATGGACAATCTCCCTCTATGGCAGTTAAACATTTTAGTGAGTTTGTCAATAACCCAAACATTGAATTTATCCCAGCGAAATGTGGCTTTGGATCCACCCCAGGCAGGGGAAAAAACACAACGCATTAAATAATATCATTATTTATTTATTCATTTGTTTTCAGAATTAGAATCATTAGTTTGTTTATTTGTGCATTTCATTGCATACTTATTTATTTATTGATACATTTAGTTTTTAAACATGTTTTTATTTGCCATGTTGCAACAAGTACAATGGAATGCTTACTCCCCTTTCACTTTAAAAAAAAAGGTTTGAACCTCCCCATGGAGATAGGCAGACGGGTAACTAGGGAGCTTGGTTGGGGGTGTACCATCAGAGCACTGGTCACTGGTCACAGGGGCACGGCTGTGACAATAGTCCCGCCTTTTCGCCCTGTGGGTGCCCACAGTGCCTTTGAGTCTGTTGGAACTGACATTGTATCCAATTCCAGTCGCTTCCAGAGGATGCGGAGAGGACGTCTTGGAGGAGGAGGAGGAGGAAGAAGAAGAAGAAGAAGAAGAAGAAGAAGAAGAAGAAGAAGAAGAAGAAGAAGAAGAAGAAGAAAAAGAAGAAATAAAATAGGAGTCAGAAGGCAAGCAGGGAGAGAGGAGGGAAAGAAGAGAGAAAGAGAAGGGAAGAGGATGGAGGAGGTGGAGGAGGAGGAAGAAGAAGAGACACAGAGGATGAGGAACAGGTGAAGGAGGAAACAAACCCACACATATTTTCAGGTGTAAGTTAAATATTGGTGATTGGACCGTTGCCATTTCATATCAACAGGTCTTTAGCAATTACATCACCACCAGGTAGGACCAGTACGACAGAGTAGGGGGGGACATCGAGATGTAAACACGCATGAGACAGAGCGAACTAAGTATAGTTGAGGAGCAATTTACTTGACAAGTAAAACACTGTACACACCCTTGCGGGACAAACTTATATACCCCCCGTCAGTGTGTGTGTGTGTGTGTGTCTTTGTGTGTGTATGTGAGTGGTGTGTGTGTGTGTGTGTGTTATGTGTGTGTGTGTGAGTGTTGTGTGTGAATCTCCACACCCGTCCGGTCCACGACCAGTCTTGGCCAACGGTGTATACCATTTACACAACATTGGCACAGTTATTTTGTCCTGCTAAGGTTTTCCTGTAACATTCACAGCCAGTGGGGCGAGGGCCCGGGGGGTCCTGGGACAGTCTGTGTGCCAGCTTGGGCCTTTATAATAATTATACTCTACCAGTACAGCATAGACCAGCACCCTTGTTCAGCTGTGACCACCAACACTGAGATTCAGCTGAACTCCACAACTGCAGTCCTGGATATATAGTGTATATATATATATATATATATATATATATATAAATGTAATAAAAAATCCAGGACTGCAGTTGTGGAGTATATACACATGTATCAGGGTTTCCGCTAGGATTTTTTCTTGCCGGTCAAGTGTCCGGACAGATTTTATTTTACCGGACAAATTCTAAACTTACCGGTCATGTTTCAAAAACAGTCTATATTACAAACGCAACTATAATGTACACCTAGATTGACGAAAGAATGACAAAGACCTCAAGAACGATTGAGCAAAACCTCGTTAGCCGCAAAAATCACCAGTAACATCTGAAGTGTCACGGTTACGGTGGTTGGCAGGGGGCGTGGCCAAGCCACGTGCGCTGGCGGCGCACACACACACACCTGTCAGCTATTGCCTTGTCTAATGGTTAATCACCTCACCTGGGGTATATAGACTCTGGCTATCCGTTACCCCAGCGTTAGGTCGTTACTGCACGTTGTTCACGTTACGTCGGACATTGCCACGCTGATGTCCCGGAGATCCAGATCCCTTGCCTATCCCGCGTCACCCGCCTGTCTCGCGTTACTCTCGATACGAGCTCCCCGGTCATTATAATTACCTGTCCGGTACCCAGACTCCTCTCCCGTCCCGGACTACTCGCCGGTCTACTACCTGCCGGTACTCCGCGGATCGACCTCCCGGTACACAGACCCCTGGCCTGTCCCTGATCACTCTCTTGTGATGTGTTTGCTTTGAATAAAGCTTTATGTTATAGCTCCACTGTGTCTTCGTCTGCGTTCTGGGTCCCACCGAACAATCCCACTCGTGACAAAATGTCCAGGATCTAAGTTTAGTATGAGCATTATTACCGGACATTTTGACCGACGGGTTTTTAAATGACCGGTTTTTTATCATTTCTACCCGCTAATTACCGGCTAACGGAAACCCTTATATATATATATATATATATATATATATATATATATGTACTTTTTACCCTTACACTTTTGCCTGAATTATTGTACTTCTACCTGAGCACTGGTTCAGTTCTTGGAGACTTGTTAGGAATGAAATGCACTTTTAGTCGTTCTCTTACCTTCCTTTGTTGAAACACACTATTGTAAGTCGCTTTGGATAAAAGCGTCTGCTAAATGACTAATGTAATTTTCTATATATATATATATATATATATATATATATATATACTTTCATTTATGTTTTTGATGTTCTGCATCAATCTCGGCTAGTATTTCTCTTCTATTATCTTTAGGCTTTCAAGCTTCAACTGTGCCTAATAAGCACATACTGTTTCATTCAGTTTCAGTTTTTTTATTTAGAGTTACAACAGCCTTTTCATTTGACAATTTAGTCATTTAGGAGGTGGCATATCATTAGTTCCTGTCAACCTGCGGAGGAATGATCATACACGTGTTTCGCGCCCCTTTTGCGCGTCGACTCGTGTCAAGAACAATCTGCCCCAATCACAGCTAAAGCACCAGCCCTGACTTGGGATTGGCCTGCCTAAACTGTTAGGGTCTTCCTCCAGGTACAATCATTTATCAATACACTCATATATCAATGTCAATCAATATCGGTGCGGCAGTGTAGCTCAGGAGGTAGAGCGGTCGCTTCACAACCTTCCGTTGGTTCGATCCCCCCCCTGGCTCCTCCTCCTAGCAGAAGCTGTCGAGGTGTCCTTGAGCAAGACACCTTAACCCTAACTGCTCCTGATGTGCCGGCTGTCTCCTTGCATGGCTCTGACTCCGCCGTTGGTGGTTGACTGTGTGTATGAATGGGTGAATGTGAGGCTTGACTTGGAAAGCACTTTGGATAAAAGCACTATATAAAAAAGCATCCATTACCATTGCACACACACACACGCACACACACAGTCACACTACACATGTAAAGCACTTTGGGTGTTTTGAAAAGCACTATATAAATGCAATGAATTATTATTATTACAACACGCATGTGACAAGAGAGACGAGCAATCAAGTCATGACCTGACCAATCACCACTTGTGATGAGAGGTTCTCGAGATATTTTGCTCTATCCCACACCAATGCATGCAAACCATTCGGTCTCACTGCACAGCAACCGGTTGGCTTAGTCCTGGCAGTCTTAACCTATATATACGTATAACTCAATGGTAGACCACAGTTAGAATCTAGATGAGGCTACCCAACAGGGGCAGGAATAGCTGTCGGCAATGAACACCACACTGCCCCTAAAGACAGGGCAGAGAATGTGTGGTTGACATTTTAGTGTTGAAAAATAGACGCTGTTACAAACAGCAGTACAGGCAGGTGGAATCTGTATTGCCAGCACACTGTATGCATGCAAATGTGTGTGTGTGAGTGTGTGTGTGAGTGTGTGTGTGTGTGTGTGTGTGTGTGTGTGTGTGTGTGTGTGTGTGTGTGTGTGTGTGGGTGGGTGTGTGTTCATGCATGTGTCTCTGGGGTGTGTGTGAGGCGTGTGTGTGGTGTATGTGTGTGCAT
>CM051020.1:6178688-6228688 GCA_027704905.1 Muraenolepis orangiensis
ATAGGTTTTTGTTGGAGGGGCGTACAGGTGTCTAGGCGTCACGCTGGTTATGCTTCCAGGGGTGGCGCGGAATTAGCGAAGCTCATCTAGAAAGGAAGGAGGAACTGGGGCGGAGAGCGAGGGGGGGGGGGGGAAGTTAAATATATATATAAAAAGCGTTGGCCCATAAAACAAATTGACGATAAATCCTGACATTCCGTGTGCATTCATTTTGCTGCCACGTTGGATATAAGATTGAGTGAGCCCTTAAGCGTGAATACAGATCTAGATGGAATTGCCTGTAGGTTAGCCCGGAAGCTAATCTGAATTTTAAAAAGATGTGCTTTCGGAAGCCTATTCTTGCAATCACCGCAATCACACTTTCAGCACAGAGACATGGAAGTTCATAGGGGAAAGAAAATAAGTGGAACTAAAGAGTGGATCATTTTATTTATTTTTTTCAACATGAATGTCCATTTAGACAGTTCAACTCCAATGACAAACATCTAAATAAGGTCGATTGAATCCTCTTCGCCGGTCACATATATGTACACACACAGTGAGTTTAGTTTCTCTGCATTTAACCCATCTTTGTATAAGGAGCAGTGGGCAGCTACTTTATATACATCACCCGAGGAGCAGTTGAGGGGTCTGGTGCCTTGCTCAAGGGGGACATGAACCGGCGACCTTCCGGTTCCCAAGCCAAGACCCAACAGACTGAGCTATCCTGCCGTTCAGCAGTCGTGAGTAAATAGCATACATAAACAGTATATGCTTTGGTGTACACTGCAAGTGTATATATACGTATATATATATATACGTATATATATATATACGTATATATATATATACGTATATATATATATATATATATATATATATATATATACATATATATATGTATATATATATATATATATATATATATATATATATATATATATATAAGAACACTTCACAACACGTCACAACAAGTGTCAAGTGTTGAAAGAGCGGAGCATTCAAGATAATTGGTTTTGCGGGCATTTGGTGATTTGAAAAAAATCATTTGCAAACACGGCCTCCAAGATCGGAAACAGTTTTTCGGGATTTCCCTGTTTGTGACATGGGTCAGGGTTCCTGTACAGATGCATGAAAGTGGTGCTGATTGGCCACTGTTGATAGCGGGCTGCATTTCGATTAGTCCGCTGTGTCACGCGTGACGGCGCTAACATAGATTGATTGATTGATTGATTCCGACGATCTTTAAGCTGCTACAGCTGCTACTATTACAATGGGACACACTTCGCTTCCGAGGCCAAATGAGTTAATAGTTCATCACATGCAGCCTCGACACGGTTATTGAAACCACCGGGGTGAGAATATTCTAAAATATGGAGAACCTTGGATAATTATAATGATTATCAAGGTTTGGAAGTCGGCATGAAGGTGAAACGGTGATTTAATTGGATTTTTGGTTTCACTCTCTCCCCGGATCTCTTCATATTTGTTCCTCATGGAAAAAGAGAACAGGAATGAGCCCACGCACCATGTATGCACTGTGTGTATGTCAGAGATGTTCTGGTGAAATTACAAGGATGGAGTATTGCTATGTTGTTTGCGCAGATGATGAAATCCATTCAAAAATATAAAATATAAAAAATATAAAAATAAAGGGAGAAAATTCCGTTGTACCTGACTTCTAACTGATCATTTAGCGTAGTGTAGTGAAATGCCTCCACGGTGACTGAACGAAGACACCGGTCTGAGATTAATCTCAGGGTTCCTGTTGATTCTCCGGAGACAGATGTCCTGTCCACACAGAAAGCTGTTAATAGGTTTGACTTTGAAAAAGGATTTAAAGTTTGATGGATTGATGAGCTGTTTGGAAATATGAACCCCTTTTGTTGGAGTGTTTGAGGCTGAATGAACGTGAATGTGTGTGTGTGTGTGTGTGTGTGTGTGTGCATGTCTGTCTGCATGTGTGTGTGTGTGTGTGTGTGCATGTGTGTATGTGTTGGGGGGCATATGTGTGTGTGTGTGTGTATGTGTGTGTGGTTGTGCATGTATGTGCGTGTGGGCGCGTATGTGTATGTCTGTGTTTGTGTGTATGTGTGTGTGTTTGGGCCTGTGTGTGTGTTTGGGCCTGTGTGTGTGTTTGTGTGTGTGTGCATGTGTGTGAGTGGGTGTGTGTGCGCACGCGGGTGCGTGTGTGTTTCACACACCCCGGAGACAGACCATAGATGAGTAACTGCCATGATTTTTTGATGCCGGTAGATATTTCTCTGAAGTCTTATTACATCATTAAGGATCCCAAACGCCTCTGCAGCCTCCTCCTCCTCCTCTTCCTCTTCCTCTTCCTCTTCCTCCTCCTCCTCCTCGGGGGTGGCGGCCCCTCATGCTGTGAGGGGCCTTGGGTGGGTGCAGCCCGGCCATTACCTTACTTAGCACCCTGTGGTACCCTGGGGGGGGGGGTGACACACAACAAGGTCACCCACAGAAGAAGAAGAAGAGCAAGAGAGGGAGTGTGTCACAAAGACCTAAAGGACACCCAGACAAACAAAGGGAAGACGTTTTCCTTTTTAAGTACGAAAATAAACCCAAACAAAAGGATTTCCAGACAAAAAAGGGGAAGCTATGAAGCACAGAGCATTTTGCTTTTTGCTTTTTTGGTATTTGATTTTTTTTTTTTTATGGACGCCACCTAGTTCATAATTTTCTTTATGGGTCTCACAAAGCGCGGTGGAACGCCATCTGTGCCGCCATTAAAACGCCCGCCATATCAGAGGATTGATTGTACTTTTGTTCTTTGGGGCGGGGGGGGGGGGGGGGGGGGAGGATGGTTGGGGGGGGGGGGGGGGTACGGACATGTGTCTGGTGGTGTATACTCCCGACACACAAGCCCATGTACTGCTAATCACGCAGTAGCTGATAGTAAAGTGACGAGGAGACTCTGGAGATATGAGAGAGAGAGATAGAGAGACTGAGAGAGAGAGACTGAGAGAGAGAGACAGTGACAGTGACAGAGACAGTGACAGAGAGAGAGAGAGAGAGAGAGACTGAGAGAGAAAGAGGCTGAGAGAGAGACTGTGAGAGAGAGAGAGAGAGAGAGAGACTGAGAGAGACAGAGAGACTGATAGAAAAAGAGAGAGAGAGAGAGAGACAGAGAGAGAGAGAGAGAGAGAGAGAGAGAGAGAGAGAGAGAGAGAGAGAGAGAGAGAGAGAGAGAGAGAGAGAGAGAGAGACTGATAGAAAGAGAGAGAGAGACAGAGACAGAGAGATAGAGACTGAGAGAGAGACAGAGACAGAGAGATAGAGACTGAGAGAGAGAGAGAGAGAGAGAGAGAGAGAGAGAGAGAGAGAGAGAGAGAGAGAGAGAGAGAGAGAGAGAGAGAGAGAGACTGAGAGAGAGCCAGCAGCAGGTGGTGCCCTGTATGGACCTGGCACCCACCTGATATTAGCAGGCTCTCTCTCTGTCTCTCTCTCTGTCTCTGTCTATGTCTCAATATCTGACGATGAGGATGATGATGTGCTTTCCACACAAGAGGAAGAACAGTTTTTCTAGCCCTTTCCTTTTCTTTTTTCTTTCATCTTGTTGCCCTTCCTCTTCTTTTTCACTCCTATCTGTGCAGAGGCCGTGCGAGGAAGTGGAGGAATCTTCCAAGAGTTCCAGATGCTCTCATTTATAGATGCATATCATTTATAGATAAATATATATTGATATTTGATACGATGCAAACATAATGCTGGGCGCCATTCAACAGCTGTTGTGCTATTTTCCCATTATCCCAAATTCTAATGAACAAACTACGCTTTTTTGGCCCCTCCTGTGTTACTCGGAACGGACTAAAGTGTCAAACTTTTGTTATGTCATTTTTCTAAGATTTCTAAGATTTCTAAGATTACCATAGAACACCTTTGACACCCATTCTATAATGCTCAACCTTTAGTCCCACCGCACATCATTAGCCTCCACAGGCTTTCCACACAATACGAGTTACACATATTTAGCAAGAGAAGCCAACTCAACAGTGACTTAATAAATAGCCCCCCGCAATTATTCTAGGCTATTAGTCTGCTGTTGAACGATCCATTAGACAGAGGATACTAAAACACTTAAAACTAGACCAGTTGGCAGTTTGAATAGAACCCACCCCATTGTGTGTGAATATTGGGGACACGGGCAACACTTTTCCCAGTGCTGGTGGTATATAAAGAGAGCCTCATATCCAGAAATACTTGGTATTTAACGATTTGGGCAGGTGATTCAAAACCACTTTGTGTTTGCCGAGCCATTTTGATCCAAACCTAAAGTGCATTAAGCATTCTTATATGTTCTTATAACTATAAATCTAGATCAAATCCCAGGCAGGAGAAATAGTCCTTCCCACTTTGACCTTCAGCTCAGCTTGGCCGGATGAACGAGGCGGAGATTTAGCCAACTACCTGGGGGTCTTTTGGGGGCTGCAAATGCGAAAATGGTGGAGAGATGGATAGGCCCAAAAATAAACAGACGAATGGATGCTGCTCATGTAGCTCCATCATAGTCACCGGCTTGCATGGCAGAACCTTGAGATGTGCGTGAGAAGATGACTCTAAACCCGTTGCTCGTACAGACATTCCACGTGATTAGGGTTGGATTAGAATATATTTGAAGCTGAAGTACATTGAGTGACGCTGAAGCTGCTGCCACGCGACCCGGGCCGGATAAGCAGTAGACAATGGATGGATAGATAGAATAGATTTGATGATGGTTGGTTGTTGTATTAGTGTTCAAATGTTGTTGTTCGATGTACGCTGAGAGTAGGAGAGGTTGAGAATTAGAGTAGAGGATCAATTCAGGTGTTAAATGTTAAACATGCTGCATATTCGCTCTTAGACGGTCCGTGGATGCTAAATCCACAGCCTAGCCTGCATGCTAGGCTACCCTGATAATCCAAAGCATACCAATGAACAGGAATCTATAGCAATCCCAATAGGCCAATCTGTCATTTTGCTTCTTGGGGTAGGGGGGTGTGGTGTCTGTGTGTGTGTGTGTGTGTGTGTGTGTGTGGGCCATCCGCCCCCCCCCCCTCCCACACACACACACACACACACACACACACACACACACACACACACACACACGCACAGAAGGCAGCGGAAAACAGTGGAGAAAAAAAATAAGGAAGAAGCGAGAGGATGGGGAAGAGCGATGATGGATGGACGCGTATTCCAGCGCAATTTTTCATGTTCCACATTTTTTAACACATAATTAAACCGTCTTGACGTCGATTTAAAAACCCTCATTGGGTCCCTCTCGGTTCCAGGGAACCCGGCGAGCCGCCTATCTGTTGCAGCTGCCGCTTTTCTGCGTGATGAGTCGGTTCCTAAAAAAAACCCCCCTGCTGCCATCCTGCCATCCTTCGCTTCTCAGGTAGGTAGGCCTACCAGGCGTTGGAGGTGGGGGGGGGGGAGGGTGTAGGGGGGGGGGGGGGGGTGTAGGAGTGCTGCTGCACTGCGTTATCGGCCCCGGCTGCGAAGTGGCGAAGTGACGACGCCACAATCGCAGGACCTCAAGGGGGCCGAGGCAGAGGAGACACGCAGCACACAGGTTTCCCGTGCTGCTGCTGCTGTGCAGTGGATGCTGTTGGCTGTTGGTTGTTGTCGGTTGTCGGTTGTGTGCCCTGGTTCTGTTTCCCAATTCCGAACGGGTTAATATATCGCTGCCATTCCAGATTTGTATTATTCTAATTATTATTATTATAATTATTTATTTATTTATTTATTTTTGGATCCATTCTGTGTCAGATGCGAGGGAATAATTGTGATAGATGCGCTTGGCCTATACGATACCATACAATAGATTTTATTTAATTTTTTTCTTCTAATATTTCCACAATGTACATTTGGAGTGAGCGACGTCACCGAAACATGAAAATCAGTCAAAGTTACGCAGATCTGAAAGGTCTTAGAACACACGATAATCGGAATATGTACGTTTATAAATGATATATTGTTTAATCAAAGGGCTTCTAAATCGTCTCCGATTGGCTGAAATATGTCGCCTTTTTTTCCTCTCTCTCTCTTTTTTTTCCGTTGTCGTTAATAAACTCTGAATAGAAGGCGGCCTACATTTGGCTCAATTTCAATAGTTCTCAGCATCCCAAACGCAACACACCAGGGGAACAGCACACAACAAAACAAACCAAAAAAAGAATATCTTCCACTCGTGCAAAAAAGAAAAAAAGGTTTTTTTTAGCGCACTTCTCTCTGGGATATGGGTCCATAATTCCATCATCACACGTCTCACTTGGACGGCGAAAAAAAACTAAAAACAACCAAAGGCTATACAAACATAAGACCATAAGAGCATAACACACGCAGCCTTCAGGGGTTTCAGGACATACAGAGTTTTCTCTCTCTCCCTCCAATCGACCCCCCCCCCCCCTCTTCTCCCCTCTTCTCCCCTCTCAGAGTACGTATGTCTTGCCTTTTCCCGCCAGGCAGAGATCTCTTCTTCCCAAGCGATGATAAAAATCCAAATAACCGAGACGAGCGTCGCACACACGTCACGTCACGTCGCAGGCCCCCCCCCCCCCCCCCCCCGATCGATAGGTTAATCAATCCAGATTGAAGCGTTGAAGTTGATCGATGGATCGTGTATATGTGAAACTTCCGAGGAAAAACGTTTATATTTGACTATTATATAGTAGTAGATGAGTGTAGAGTAGAGTAGTAGAGTAGAGGAGTAGAGAGAGAGAGAGAGAGAGAGAGAGAGAGAGAGAGAGAGAGAGAGAGAGAGAGAGAGAGAGAGAGAGAGAGAGAGATACAAGATATTGGTCGCCGGCTTTCCCCTCGGGCTGTGCCGTTCCTCCAGTTCAACATAGACGGGGGGGGGGACGTGGTCGGTCGTCTTCCTCGTCCCGCGACCTCCACCGAAAACCGGCAAGAGTCAAGTTGCGCGACGAATCGAGGGGGAGTGGAGGGGGTGAAGAGAGGGGGTGGGGGTGCACAGCGGGGGGCGGGGTGTGAAACCACCGCGAGGGTCGGGGGGGGGGAGGGGCAAGGGGCAAGGGGGTGGGGATTGGGGTGGTTTTGGGGGGGGGGGGGGGGGGAGGCGACACGATTATACGGGAAAGACTAGAAAGCCGGAGAACGTGGAGTATTTCCATCCGCCCATGAGGGTGCCTCTCTCCAGCTTCAGGTAGACGCGGTCCTCGCGCTCCACCATCAGCAGCACGCCGTTGCTGGCTGCTTCTCTCGTCACGTCCTGGTCGCCGGCGAACGCCGAGATCACCGGGTAGTCGTTTTGCATCAGGTTTACCTTTTTTTTTGCGGGAAGACAATGACACAATGTCAGTGTGTGTGTGTGTGTGTGTGTGTGTGTGTGTGTGTGTGTGTGTGTGTGTGTGTGTGTGTCTGTGCGTGTGTGTGTGTGTGTGTGTGTGTGTGTGTGTGTGTGTGTGTGTGTGTGTGTGTGTGTGCGTGTGTGTGTGTGTGTGGTGTGTGCATGTGTGTGTGTGGGCATGCGTGTGTGTGGTGTGTGTGTGTGTGTGGCGTGAGTGCATGTGTGTGTGGTGCCTGCGTGTGTGTGTGGGCCTGCGTGCGTAGTGTGTGTGTGTGTGTGTGTGTGTGTGTGTGTGTGTGTGTGTGCGTGCGTTACTAATCTAATGAAGGGTCCTTGCCTGTCAGTTTTTCCGTGTGACGTCGCTCCACGAGAGAGAGGTGTGTGTTGGATGGAGGGATGGAGGGATGGAGGGATGGAGGGATGGTGACCACGGGGCTCACCTGTATGGTCTGTCTGTTGTAGACCTTGACCACGTGGAAGCTGAAACTATAGATCCCCCGTCTGGGAGCCTGGAACACGCTGGCTTTGAGGTCGAAATGGTTGCCGATGTTCACTAAAACCTGTGAGCAAAAAATAAGAAATGAAGTGATGCATAAGAAGGGTGGGGGAGACGCCAGGGGCTGATATTGCACGCTGTTGGCCTACATCTAATCATCTCTATTCAGAGGGACATAACCATTAGGATACGGTGGGTTTGTCAAATTAAACTGGTCCAAGCATTTAATTTCATTTGGAAATTGAAAGGGTTGGTTATTTAAAGTTAAACAACTCAAAGGGCACCGCGTCTCATTAGAGAGACGTTAGCAATTATCACACACATAATCCGCCCTGAAGCAACCACACACAGCACAGAGCTACGCGCCATGGACCGCCCCACACACACACACACACACACACACACACACACACACACACACACAATACATGAGTATACGCCAGTAGTACGCACAGCATTAAAAACTGATCACAGAAATTTGATGTGATGAGAAATGTTTTCTTTAAGTCAGAAAGGACCACACATCACACAACAATCAAACACACACACACACACACACACACACACACACACACACACACACACACACACACACACATATGTATTTTCTTTGGTTTTTAACTAAACGAACGCAGGCAGGCATGGCTCTGCACCACTTGGTCGTGCATGGATGAACATTTAGAAAACACACATGGTTGCTAAAACTGATTATTATTATTATTATTATATCTTTTTTGTTTTTTGGATGGTGGGGTGGGTTGGGGGTGAAGGGGGTGATGGGGTGAGGGGGGTGAGGGAGGGGGGGGGGGGGGACACCTGACCTGGTCGAAATAGATGGTCATGGACGTGTTGCTCATCTCGGACGGCTCGTGGTTGGTGCCGCGCACAGCGGAAAACGCCACTTTCGCCCCGGCGGAGCGGACGGATATCCCGAGTGAGGAGGTGACCCCGCCGTCCGAGGAAGGGTTCGAGTCGCACACCACCAGGCACTTCCCCTCCAGCACGATGGGCTCCGTGTCGTTCTGGCGTAGTTCGAGGCAGAGCACCGAGCCGGAGCCCAGGAGCAGGGTCAGTGCCAGGAGGACGGCGCCGGGTCCCCGGCAGCGTGCTGGCGGCACCATGGTCGGAACACTGGTCCTGTCCTGTGTGCGCACACTGATACAAGCAGCCGGCAAGCCCCTTGGAGGATGGTTAGCACTCGATCACCTTGGTCCACTTGGTCGTCCCCCTCTCTCTCTCTCTCTCTCTCTCTCCTCTCTCTCTCTCTCTCTCTCTCTCTCTCTCTCTCTCTCTCTCTCTCTCTCTCTCTCTCTCTCTCTCTCTCTCTCTCTCTCTCTCTCTCTCTCTCTCTCTCTCTCTCTCTCTCTCTCTCTCTCTCTCTCTCTCTCTCTCTCTCTCTCTCTCTGTGATCCTGTCTCACTCTCTCAAACAAGCGCACACACCCTCTGCCATATACTTACTGAAACTCCCTCCCCTCCCTCCCTCCTGTAGTACTTTTTGAGTTGATTTTTTTAAAGAAAGGGTATCTTCATATAAACGCTGATGATTTAGGAAAGAAACAACATGTAAAACAAATACAATTGACAGTTTTTTGTCTACAGGTGCAGTCAGTCAGTGGTCCAATATGAAACAATCACAAAGTGTTCATTGGTTTCCTGAGATTGAGATTGACACCCGTTTGCACGTCAAAAAAAAACCTGCACCATTACGCATCAGTCAAATGAAGTTAGAATTGAAAATAATTGTTAAAAATTATATTCCAAAAAGCGATCCTCCCGGGGCCAAGTCGTTTGTTTGTTGTTGCTGTTGTCGTTGCTGTTTAAAACAAAAATACTACCTGCAAAAAAAAAGTAGTACGTCCATTGAAACTTGGTGCAATTATCCTCCTCCTCTTCTAGCCATTCCGCATGGTGTGTGTGTGTGTGTGTGCGTGTGTGCGTGTGTGTGTGTGTGTGCGTGCGTGTGTGTGTGTGTGTGTGTGTGGGGGTCTGATCGGCGTGCAGACTGAACTGAGCGCCTGGATCGCCACCAGTGCAGAAGAAGGAGAAGGCGATGATGATGAAGAGGAAAAGAAGAAGAGGAAGATAGAGGAGGAGGAGGAGGAGGAGGAGGAGGAGGAGGAGGAGGAGGAGACACACGATTCACGCCCATTCTCCGAAGGCAGGCAGGGGGGGGGGGCTATAACCACGACACTATATAGTGAAACGCCATCAATGCGTAATGGTGCGTCTCACGACCACCGACCACCCACCGTGGACCGGTTGGTTGGGTTTAGGTTAGGATGAACCGGCCAAGAGAGGCGGGCATGGTGGGCCGGGTCACGCTGTGATGTGTTGTGTGTGTGCGTCGTTTGATGGTTGATTAATTCGTCGTGAATTACATGAACATATAACGTTGCTTTATAGCGTGGCCAATTCGGCATGCATGCGAATCTTGACACTTTGGGAGAAGGGAACGAACAGGTGTTATGAAAAAGAAATAAAGATACGTGTGCGCCATCTACTGGTCGATGTTGGGTCTGCAGATAATTTTTGTCATACCTGCTAATATTATTATTATTATTATTATTATTATTATTATATATATATTTTATTATTATTATATTATATATTATATAATATATATATTTTTTATATATTAGATTACAACAATTATTTTGAGAAAAATAAAATGAGAAAACACAGTCGCCACCAAGCATGTTTAGATTCAGTTTGCAATTAGGAGGGCAATATAAACCTAATGATGTTTACACCGTCCTCTTTCACACACACACACACACACACACACACACACACACACACACACACACACACACACACACACACACACACACACACACACACACACACACACACACACACACCTACACACACACACGCATGCACGCACGCGCACACACACACGCACGCACACACACAACGCTTTTTCCGGCGCTGTTTTGACCCAAAATCACACTGTCAGTGCTGCCTGACGACAAGCCATGCGGAAGGAAGAGTGACATCAGGGTAGCCAGGAGCCACAGCTGACCCCGGGGACTGGGGACGTCTTACTTTAGAACATCATCAAATGTCAAGCGTGGAGGAGAGGAGGGCATGTCAGAGAGAGAGAGAGAGAGAGAGAGAGAGAGAGGGCACATGCACAGCCCTCCGTCGACACGACCTCACCCCGGGCTTCCGTTGACCCCCACCAGGCGCTCTCTCTTCGGTTTCCATCTGGAAAGTTGATGTTGACAAGAATGAGGAAGATTAGGATTATATTGAGCCTGACATGCTAGTGAGAGTCTGCTGGCTCTACGGTACACAGAGGTTGATCGTCGTGGCTTTACGGCTCAAAGACAGCCATGAACACACTTGTGTAATTAGGCCCTGAGTACTGAAGGTTCCCACGACCTTGACTGTATGTTAGGCGACATTAGGGAAATTTCAAGAGCAATGGTCTAGTATCCTGAACATAAAAACATATACAATACAACAGTTTATGACAGTGTTCAATTGAAGTCCTCGAGTGAAAAGTTTGCACTAGCCGCAGTACAGTATGTACATACGTAGGCAGTTCTTTATTGTTCTTCGTTGTGATTGTGGCTATTTATCACTATTTGTGTTTGTACTTCATATTTTTACTTTGTGCTCTGTATAGTAGTTTTACCAGTTGGAAATAATTGATACTGCGGGAGTGAATGGGGAGTAAGAGCCTTCCATTCCAAATAATAAAGAATCCTGCACGTTTATATTATAAAACGTACCTATTATTATGGTCATATCTCATACATACTCTATAAGTAACCTTATAACTGTTTTTATACCTAGTAGACTGTATTTTAGCCACTGTAAACGGTACATTATATATTACCATGAACTTTACTGCGATATTTGCACTCTGGTTAGATGCAAAATTATTGTCGCTGTTCTGTACTTGTGCTGTGCAATGAGAACACATTTGAATCTAATCTAATCTAATCTAATATAATCCAATCTAATCTGATCTCGACGTTTGTTTTGAAAAGCAGGTAGGAACCGGAAACAGACGCTTAAATTCCAATGAGTAACTTAGCACGTGTTCACCATAGCTACGGGATGCCGCGCGGCGTGGAGGAGGAGTGTGAAAAAGGTAACAAAATACACGTTTGGGAACACACTCACAGTCACACACGAAAATAATGAATAATGAATAAACAGCCATTGGTTTCACTGCGATAACGTCGAAGCACCACTCGAGAAAGGACGTTTTGTGACATTTGTTGTGTGTTTACCTGAACTATAACTCAAACCCCCCCCCGGGGGTTTGAGTTTGTAAACCTGTGACGTCACAATGAAGACACCGTGACCAACCAGAGTAGTGGATACTGGTTGTACCTCTCAGACCAATAGTATTAGTTGATGTTTATGATTATTTTGTCTATATAATGTGTGGCAAAGGAGCGCGTCGCCAGTTTGTGAATTGGCACCAGGTTGGCTCCACCTCGCTGCATTATAGATGCTCTCATTTGATGCTTTTGTTCTATAAAGACATTGAACTTAGTATCCGGACCTCTCTTAAAGATTCTTATTTCCACCCGAGTAGAAATTATAGTACAATACTCTATAGGTTACCTGTATTGATACCCTATAGGTTACCTGTATTGATACCCTATAGGTTACCTGTATTGATACCCTATAGGCCGGGTACCTGTATTGATACCCTATAGGCCGGGTACCTGTATTGATACCCTATAGGCCGGGTACCTGTATTGATACCCTATAGGTTACCTCTATTGATACCCATAGGTTACCTGTATTGATACTCTATAGGTTACCTGTATTAATACCCCATAGGCTGGGTACCTGTATTGATACCCTATAGGTTTCCTCTATTGATACCCTATAGGTTTCCTCTATTGATACCCTATAGGTTACCTGTATTGACCCTATAGGTTCCTTATGATCCCTATAGGTTACCTGTATTGATACCCTATAGGTTACCTCTATTGATACTCTATAGGTTACCTGTATTGATACCCTATAGGTTACCTGTATTGATACCCTATAGGTTACCTGTATTGATACCCTATAGGTAACCTGGACCATTGTCGAGCAAATGTCGAAACCAAAAGCCACCATGTCTTCAAAGCATGCATTGCTTAAGGCCAAAGGATATCGTAAATTACTGATTGTGCCGAAGCCGTGTTTTATTCAAAGGTAAGTGTCATGTGAAGATATCATCCGCTTGTGCTAAAATCAAGTCAAGATTGTTTATTTTAATTCGTTTTCATAGTCTTTTTCCGTACAACATTGATTGTTCACATTGTTTTCTCTCAAGTCTGTTGAATACCAAATTAGTGGCGACTGTCTGTGAAAACATGTTGTTTTTTGGCACCTGCCTATATCAATTGCTTGTGTCTTAGACTTCCAACGGAGATACTTGTGAAAATTCTCACCTCCCTCGATGCATCTTCACTTTATTGCATCAGCCAGGTCAACAAGCGCTTCCATGAACTCGCCATTGAGGAGTAAGTATCATAAAAAGTACATGCTGGATATTAAGACAAAGTATACACATTAGGGACATGCATTAAATACTAAAGATTGTTGCACACGCCGTTTTCATTGTGGTTAATGGTGAGACCATTACCTCCTTTTGAATCCTTTGGAATCCTAATCGCTCTTTCGCCGACCGGGGACAAGACGGAAAAGAGAAAACAAAAGTTCAACATTTTCCATCACATCACGTTTTTTCTCAGTTTTCCTTTCCTCATGCATGCCAAAACACTTTCTTCACTATACTAGTTGTGTAACTCAAGCACTAGAAAATCTTGGAACTTAAATCAGTTAAATCATCATCGCTCCCCTCCCCTTGTTTCGTCAGATTCCTTTCAATATGTAAAAATCACACACACACACAAGTGCAGCTCATTGTCACTGTGACGACTTTAGCGTTTAGCGTTTTCTATAGCTTGTAGGCTATTTTTCCCCACCTGTTATGATGTGTCCGCATGTGATGTCTAAACACACACCTGGTGGTGAAACAGGGGCCTTTTAACATTGTTGTTGCCTGATAACCTGTCTCCCCCCACTGCTTTCCTGTCCTCCCACAGTATCATCGTTATAATGTATCCATGTGTGATGTCTATACTACTACACCTGGTGATAAAAACCCTTTAACATTGTTAACCCGTTAATGTTAACCCTTTAACGTTGTTGTTGTGTTGTTGTCTGATCACCTGTTTCCCCCCCGCCCCCTCACTGCTTTCCTTTCCTCCCTCAGTGTCCTCTGGCAAAATCTGTACATATCCAAGTTTGGGGAAACATGGCCCAAAGCAGCCGTGATGGGCATTGGGCAGCTGAGGCTGGGCCCGGTGGCGCCGGTGGCGGACCCCCCAGAACGGCCGGTGGGCCACTGGAAGAGGCTGTACTTGAATGCGATGGTCGGGCAGGACGAGAAGAAGTGGAGGAGAGACCTCTGCGTGGTCAGCCCTTACACCGGGCTGCCCTGCAGGACGACCTCGGTGCTCCGGTAAGGGGATGCCATACCCTGCCAACCTCCTCCCCTGAAGCCTGTTTTATATGGACTGCGCTTTTATTCAAAGTGCTTTACAAGTCATGCCTCACATTCACCCATTCGTACACGCATTCAACCACCGACTGCAGAGTCGGCCATGCAAGGAGACAGCCCGCACGTCGGGAGCAGTTAGGGTTAGGGGTGTCTTGCTCAAGGACACCTCGACAGTTGGCTAGGAGCCAGGGGATCAAACCAGCAACCTTCCGGTTTTGAGGTGGTTTTTATATAAGCTTTAAGATCTGTAATATTTAGGTACATACATCGTTTTTTTGCTATTATTATAACGATTATGATTATTATTATTTTGCTTGATTAATTACAGCAGTAATTTAGGGATCTTTGTGCGAACGGAATACAGTGTGTTAAGTAATGTGTTAATTCACTCTCGAGAGTTTGAAGTGCTCTGCAAGACCATTAACAAACTCGGGGCAGACATATTTACACTGGTGAAGCAAACATTGGAGAACAAGACCGTGGAGACTTTCAGTGCTTTGTTTTAAATGAGCTGCTAGTCTGCGGTTGTCCCAGGCTTTGGCACGAGGCGGAGGATGTAGTCCGTCTTGCCAAGCCCAAGACTCATCTTAAGATGTACTTTATTCATCCCGACAGGAAATTGGGGGGGGGGGGCCATAGCATTTTGGCCTTCTTAAATATCTACACAAGCACCGGAAATCTTTTTCATTTTTGTAGTATATCAAATATTGATCGAGATTTCTGTGGTTTCTGGAACGTGCCATGAAACTTGAGATGTTTGACCCCCTCCCCTCCCCTTCCTCTCTGCTATGACTGTTTACAACATTCAAACCGAAGGGATGAGACACGCAGACAATCATAACACGGTGCTGTTGTGTTTCTTCCTCCCATCACCCCGTGACGGTTTCTTATTAAAGGTGAGAGAAGGGTTCTGTCTCCCTGCTTGCTTGCTTGCTCCCTCGAGGCGTCGGGGGGGGGGGGGTGCGATGCTATGCTCTGTGTTTATCTAACCTCTGATTAGTGGCTGCCGCGGTGCAGGGAGTGGGTGGGGGGTGGGCAGGGGTGGTTACAAAATAATTGTATTCCTTGGCGAGGCTGTGAGAGTTGTTGAAATGAATTACTCTCCTCACTCCTCAACGTCCTCCCCCAGGTCCCTCCACCCCACCCCGCCCTCACAGGCAGGGAATTCCCCCATGGGGCTTTGTCTGTGTGAGGAAACGCAGGGGTGTGCGAGTTACCCCCGTAGTAGTGGTGGTGGTGATGATGATGATGATGATGATAATAATAATAATAATTTGACCTCACCTCGGCCCCCTCAGAACCGATGAGCGGGGGACATCCATAACGGCCGGTTACCGGTCCGCAATTAGATCAAGTGCTTCCGTCATAACGGGTGCATTTAATTTTTGCTTCTTCCGCCTCTCGGTTTGTTGCCGTCTCGTTGGTGAGTTTTGTTTTGTTTTGTACGTCAGTCACAATGGTGTGTGATTTGATTAGATTTTTTGCCGGGAGGTGGGGCTGTTGTCACCGCCCATTCAGGCAGATGCGAATCCCACCCCCGAACTGTCATTAATGCAGATTCAGTGGATGGAGATCAGATTCAAGAGTGTCCTAGTGCAAACGCAGTCTGTGTACGGTGTATTTTATTTGTTTATTTAAAAAAAAAAAAATAATTGTAATTTGTCTTCTTCATTCTCCCCAGAAACCTGGGTATTTCGTGGGAGCTGACCGTGTCTACGCCGTCTGGAGTGCAACAGGTGGTGGTGCAGGCCCAGGTGAACTTCTTCCGGTCGGCCCTGACCGTGTCCTGGTGCCACGGCAGCTGGAAGCCCTACAACCAGCTCTCCTCCCTGCAAATACATGGGGTGGCGAAGGTGGACCTCAACTGTCCCTGCTTCCAGAGGTGGGTGGGGGGGGGGGGGGTGTGGTGTGTGTGGGTGTAGCTAGCGGCAACAATTGTCATTTGAATTAGAAGATGGACCACGTAGAGCGTCTAGAGATGTGCAATAAAATACAATTTTGTGTTCGTCTGCGGGTAAAATCATCTGAGCTGGGGCCGTATTCACAAAAACGCTCCCAACTTGCTGATTTAGGATTATTTATAGATAGATAGATATAGATATATATCTATATACACACAAAATAATGGGCGTATCAGTCCTACAATTTGGTCTCCTACACTTTTTGTCTAAAGAGTATTTCACAAATTGATTTAGCGCTAAAACCAGCCCCTAAATATGTGAAAACTTAAGGGCAGTCCTAAGTCACTTAGACAACATCACCGTAGAGCTAGTCAGTCGCTGCACGGAGCACAGATTTTTTTTCCCACACTTCTTAGTTTTTGAAGTTATGAAGCCACTCCCAAGTTTCCTTTTTTAATAATGTCCATCCCTTCATGCAGAGAAGCTGGCCAAGAAGTTGTAGAAGCTGTTCTCGTGCCCAGTTTGGAGTTCTCCAGTCTGATAACTGAATGTTGCTCACTTGCGTGTCCGCTAATTGTTTTTACGCGATGCCAGACGCGTAAGAGGCTGACGATTACTTATTACATTTTGTTTTTGGAAAATCTTTTATTTGAATACCCCAATCCACACGGTATTTAGATTTTGATATACTGTGACCTCGTCGACCGATCACGGAGGAAGGCATGTGAACTTGAAGGCTTGTTCGTGGGAAAAAACACGACATCATCCATTGACTCCATGGCAACGAGGTCCGCGCCGCCCTTTCTCTTGGCTTAAGATGTCTCCCCATTCCTTCCTAACAGCTGGTCTCGGCCAGCTTTGTCTAAATCTGGAGGATTTTAAATCCTCTTCATTGGTCACGTGCGTAACACAACTAACACACACACAGTGAAATGAGTTTCTCTACATTTTAACCCGTCGTAGTATTAATAATAATACATTTAGTTTGGGGGGCGTCTTTCAAAACACCCAAGGACACCTTACAGAGTATATATACTACATATATATAGATATAGATATATATATCTATATCTATACTACATATAGAGATATAGATAGATAGATAGATAGATAGATATATATCTATCTATAGATGTATATATCTATATATATATAGATATATACACACCCACTACATATACTACTATTAGGAGCAGTGGGCAGCTATTGTGTGTATATACAGCGCCCGGAAATAGGTTTTTATTTTTATTTATTCTGAATTGGTTTAAAGAGGAAACGTTTATTGCTATTTGGTAGACCTCTGAGTAGCGTTGAGCGACTGCCCCTGATGAATGTCTTAATTCTGTGAATTATATATACTATATACATTTATTATTTAGATTTTGTTCACCTCAACTTGCACCTACAGAGTGATGGTATTTAGGCGTGTTTACCATGCCGTGGTTTGTATGGACTCAAGTAGCTAAACGTGTGGCACTGACTTGACTTAATAATGCTTTATTGGTGATGTGTACTCGTATTGTGGGCGTCCAAGGGCATATATATATATATATATATTTATTTATTTTTTGTAACGAAGCAATACGCAGGTAACGAAGCAATACGCCCTGAGCCTTCATTGGCTTCATTTGAATGTGCAAGTGGTGCATATTATGTACAGTATGTATATTGCTTTATTTGTATGCAATGTATGTGTCTTGGTCTCACTCTCACTCTCACTCTCACTCACTGTTTTATATTTGGTTAGCTTTATTTGTATGCACCGTGTATCTGTGGGTCTCTCTCTCACTCACTCACTGTGTTTTCTACTTGGTTTTCCTGTTGACAGACCAGGCTGCCGCTCCCTCATGAGCCAGTTGGGTGCCAGGGCCCTCTCCGCAAGATCCCCGGTCATTGGCCGTGACAAGCTGGTCAAGGTCCTGCTCCCGCAGCCGGGCCTTGCCGTCGGTATCTGGAGGGTGAGTCGCTCCACGGTGTCCATCGTGTCATCTTGCATTAAATCGTTTTTTTGGTTTGGTTCAAAAATTGTAGATGTAGGCGTGGATGACTATCTTGTCAGATTATTATTATTTTTTTTTAATTTTTTTTCATGATTAAAATAAATAAATAATAGTTATTGGTTGTTATTATTTTTATTTTCAATCCTGTGCTTGGAAACATTCATATACATTGATAAACACATTGTAAATTGGTCTTATATGTGACCTTGTGGATGACTGTGATTAATGTCCACTAATTAGCAAAATTGAAAGTCCATGTGCGTTACACCCACCCATTAATCTCCATTTGTTTATTGTCATATCTGGTTGGCAAAAGAAAAGACTTAAGTTTATATTAGTTTTCATACTGTTGTACATTTTTCTCTGCAGGGCACCAGTTCCATTGCCTTTGTCATCGCCTGCTTCCATTTCCACCGGCTGGTTGAGAGGAGTCTTCTCGGTTCCTCCACTTGGTCAGACTGGAGCACTTTGTTATGTTTAGGTGCTTAGGAGAATGTACATGTGTTAACATCACTACCTCCATACAGGTTTATGCCTCAAGTCCTGGCCATTCAAATACGTTTTGATAAGAAAAATCTACTATTGCGCACTATTAATGTGGTGTAGACACAGCCCCCTCTAGTGGAAGTTTTTAAGAGTGCAACAAGGAAGGAGAGAAACCCCTCGAAATCCAGGTAATGCCATTTCTTTAACTTTGCAAACGTCCTCTGGACATGGAACTGCTGTCCCTCCCTCCCTCCCTCCCTCCCTCCCCTCCCTCCCTCCAGGGCCTATTCAGAGCCGGGCCACAGGGCCCCCTTGGATGACGTAGATCCCGATTATGGCCTCCATAGCTACACCCTTCACATTGTGCTCCACAGCGAGGTGGCTGAAATCATGTCGGGACACTTCTCTCAGCTCTTCTGCCGGAAAGGTGAACCAATGTCATCGTGGGGGGTGTGTCTGTCTGTCAATGTCTGTCTGTCACTGTGTCTGTCTGTCTGTCACTGTGTGTCTGTCTGTCACTGTCTGTCACTGTGTGTTATTAAAAAAAACAAAAAACTTGGTAATTTAAGACGTTTAAAAGAAGTAGTGCGTGTAGTAGTTTAAAAAGACGTTTAAAAGAAGTTTAAAATGGAACACTATGATGGATCATGGCTGCCACTCCTTATCGCTGAACCGGCTCCTTTATTCCGGGGGTGTTGGCGTTCCCCAGCTCAGATCCAGGACGGCCACATTGAGCTGGTCGCCATCAGCCGGACCAACCTGTCACAGCACACGCCGGTGTCCAGTGACATCGCCCTGCCCTGGAGATGTGAGGCCTTGGACGGCACGGTGGAGGTAGCGCAACACTTCAACACTAGCCCCTCTGGCGTGGGCAGCTAGACTAGTCTTTGTCTGATTACATAGTTCGTTTTTTGTCATTATTCAAAAGGTGTTCTATGAAGTACTGTAGATCCGAGCAGAGACGGTTGTTATTATGAAGTGATTTGACATGGTGAACAAATTGATGTTTTAATGTCTTAACGGCACATTGCTCAACTAAAGTATATCTGCATGTATTATTCTCACGAGCTTAGCAGGCTGCGTGTGAATAATCAACCATCAATCAAGGATCTCACTCTCTCTCTGTCTTATGGTCCCGTATATTCCTCTCCCCTCTTCCCCTTTCTCTTTCTCTTCCGTCCGCAGAACTGCTGCCTGATGAGTCTCACGCTGCTGGACGAGTGGCAGCACCCCTTCTGGTGCGTCAGCACCCCCCTCTCCATGGCGCCCGCCGAACGGGCCGCCGCCTTGTACGACTATGACGGCGAGCACTTCACCATGCGCCACCTGGACCCCGGTGGCCACGTGGCGATGGAGTTCGTGCGGACCGAGCAGCCCAGGCAGCTGTACCTCGTGGCCCTCACGCTGCACGTCCCCCTGCAGGATGTCAACCGGCATTTCGGGACGAGTTACTTAAGCAGCCCCCGGCCCCCCGGAGAGTCCCCTGGTGGGGGGCCTGCCGGTGGCCTGGTGCAATAGATGTATTGTTTGTTGTTGTTTTTTTACGTTGTGTACAGTTCTGTTGTGTGCGTTTGGAGGTTTCTGCTGTTCTGTATACAACCACATTATCAATTATTTGGGATTAATTGAATTAATTGTAGCATTGTGACTAGGAGTTAATCCATTGTGTATATAGTTTATTTATTTTAGGGAAAAGGCGTCGTCTGTACACACAAGCTTGTGCTCCAGTTGACTTGAACTTGATTGGAGTTTCAGACATGGTTAAAATGCAACTGCTGAAATCTGTATTATTTAATATCGAAAATTGTAATCTCAAAACGGTATTACAAAATTAAACGAAAATTTCAACAAAAAAGAAGACTGCATTCAAATAATTATACAATGCATAAACAACTAATACACAATCAAAGCCTTGTAGAAATACGGAACACAAAGCCACATAAAATGGATCAAAAACAATGTCAGAATGGATGATGGCATTGACTTTGCTAGTGTTTTGCTATTGGGTATGGCACTACTATATAAAGCATATATCCTTTCGGGCCAAAAAAAGCATGGTGGTTTGTCTTCAGACTAGACCGAGGGGCCTGGCTGAACTATGCCGTGAAGTGGGGGGGGGGGGGGAAATGGGTCGCAAGCGGGTCGAAGTGGGTGCTCTGCTGCTGATGGCCTCGTGGAGCCCATAGCGATAAAGCACAACGCTGGCTTCAGTTCTAATAGGATTTCTCAGTGGTCAGAAGTCACCTTGAAAAATAAGACGCTTCCTTTTCACCTTTACCGTCACCCAACTGCCCGACTGTCGCTCAGTGTCCACATTCGGGAATGAGCTGGGCAGAAAAAAACATGCAGGAGAATAGAGTAGCTGTACGGTGTTGTGATGAAGTGGCTTTTGCTGCCGTCTGTGTGTTAAGAGTTCACACAAGCCCGAAGGGGGGGAAAACCTGTTGAGAGAAAGAGAGAGAAACACGGTGTGAATCTCAAGGATGCCGTGTTGTCACATATTTCTTCTTTCTTCTTCTTTTATAGGCCTCTCAGTGCCATTATGTACCACTCGATCACTCCTCTGGGTCTGTGAAACCACCCAGCGAGGGGTCGGCTGGCCAGGTGCTCACAATGACCCCAAAGTGTGTGTGTGTGTGCGTGCTCTCTGACAGATGGCTTGCTATGGGGAGACTTTGCAAAGACATTGGGGAAGCATTTATTTAAAAACAAAATGTCATGTCCCTCTCTTTGCATACAAAACACCAATCCATCCTTTTCATCTGATGAGAACAGGGTTTTTAGACCCCTGTGGCAGGGTGGTACCACCAGCCGCCTAGGGGGGCAGGTGGACTATATGGGTTTTATCCTTGAAATAAACTAATTGTACATTAAGACAAAATGTATTTTTGGTGGCAACCACTGTATTAGAACATGGGGAGAGTGGGCTTTTGGTGTTACAATGTCTTCCAGATGAACATCAAATTAACTATTGGTGTTTTTGCACTACTGAAACTATGTGTATATACTATTGTACCTTAGTCTTCTTCATTCAAATACAAAATACTTTTGGTCATTATTGCTGTCTTCCACTAGATGGAACTCTAGTAACGACTGAGAACCATTTTGTTTTTCCCATGCTCTTTTATCTCTCTCTACGGTTTGTTTTCGGTCACACAATTTAGTAAAATGAATAGAAAATGCTGTATGTAGTCCACAGCAGAAGAACACTGAAACCTTAATAATGGATCTGAAAACAATTTGATTAGTTAATGGGTTCATATGTTTAGGTTCAGCACCTACAGGTTCATACACAACCCTTAGTTTGTTGCTTAAAACAAGGACACTTATTCATGTGTGCCTTCTGCCACGCGAATAATTTTAGTTTGGTGGTTCAATTTAGATTCAAGATTCTTCATTCGCCACGTGTAACAAGGACGTACAACTGAATGCTTTCTCCCCATTCACTCCCGCATTCTGCATTTCAACAACAATACTACTTACTTACTACACTATACTATACTATACTACACTACGATTTCAACTGGTGTCCCGTCCAGGCTGTTTGGGGAGCGGGAACCTCGGTGGCTCCTGAAGTCCACGATGAGCTCCTAAGTGTTACTGACACTATTCAGTGCGAGGCTGTTGTCCTTGCATGTGTCCTATCAGGCCGATGACTGTGGTGTCGTCTGCAAACTTGATGATCCCAATTGTTGCGGTGTGTGGCTGTACAGTCATGTGTATACAGAGAGCACAGCGCCAGGGACTGGGGCAGCGGCCTTGGGGTGCTCCGGTGTTGAGGAACAGAGCGGATGAGATGTTTCCAATCTTCACCACTTGAGGCCTCCTGTCTAGGTGCTCCAGGGTAGTGTGTAGTGCCAGGGAGATGGTGTCGGGGGGGGGGGAGGGAGTCGGGGATGATACAGTGTATGTGTGTCATGACCAATCTCTCCTGGCACCTCATGGCTATGGGTGTTAAAGCCACTGGACGATAGTCATTGAGGCCTGTTACCTTGGTATAACTGCGCATTGGTTGTCTCTTTGAAGCACACTGGGACGACAGACTGCTGCAGCGATGCAGTTTTGATTGGAGCCGGCTGGTCATCGCAGGTCTTGAAGACACAGGGTGGAACTCCGTCTTAAGGTTCTGCGGACCTCAGACTCGGACAGTTGCAGTGTGTAGTCCTCTGGATGATGTTCAATTTGTTGGTTGGCTCAGGGTTACCACTTTCAAAGCGAGCATAAAACGTGTTCAGCTCGTCTTGTAAGGAGGGTTTGTTGGTGACCCCCCCCCCCCCCTTGTAGTTAGAGAGGACCCTCAGACCTTGCCACATACGTCTGGTGTCAGAGCCCCCTGAACTGTGATTCCAGTTTGTTTTCATAATCCAATTTCCCCTTGTTAGGGGCTTTTCTGAGGTCGTACTTGGTCTTATTGTAGATATTGGAGTCCCCTGTGCCCTGAAAGCTGGACTAATTTCCCTTAGTTTGTTCTGTATGTCAATGACCATCAATATCTTCATCTGCCTTGCACTGTACTCCCAACGACCTACCTCTATATATAGTTTACATATTTATTGTTTACATACCTGTATGATAGCCATGATAATGTTTTACTGTACTTACCATATATGTATATACAGTTGAAACCAGAAGTTTACATACACTATATGAAAAGACACCGCACTGTCTGACATGAAATCAGACTAAACTTTTCCTGATTTAGGTCCGTTAGGATTACCAAAATTATTTCTATTGGCTAAATGCTAGAATAATGACAGAAGGACATTTTTTTTAAGAAGGAACAATTGTTTTATTACTTTCTTCAAAGTCAGAAGTTTACATACATTTCATTAGTATTTGGTACCATTGCCTTTAAACTGTATGACTTGGGTCAAACGTTTTGGATATCCTTCCACAAGCTTCTCACAATAGTTGGCAGGAATTTTGGCCCATTCCTCCTGACAAAACTGGTGTAACTGAGCCAAGTTTGTAGGCCGTCTTGCTCGCACATGCCTTTTCAGCTCTGCCCATACATTTTCAATGGGATTCAGATCAGGGCTTTGTGATGGCCACTCCAAAACATTCACTTTGTTATCCTCAAGCCACTTTTTAACCAGTTTGGCAGTGTGCTTCGGGTCATTGTCCATTTGGAAGACCCATTTGCGCCCAAGCTTTAACTTTCTGGTTGATGTCTTGAGATGTTGCTTTAATATTTCCACATAATGTTCTTTTCTCATGATGCCATATTTTGTGAAGTGCACCAGTCCCTCCTGCAGCAAAACAACCCCATAACATGATGCTGCCACCTCCGTATTTCACAGTTGGGATGGTGTTCTCAGGCTTGCAAGCTTCCCCCTTTTTCCTCCAAACGTATCGATGGTCATTATGGCCAAACAGTTCAATTTTAGTTTCGTCAGACCACAGGACATGTCTCCAAAAATTAAGGTCTTTGTCTCTGTGCGCATTTGCGAACTGTAATCTAGCTTTTTTGTGTTTCTTTTGGAGTAATGGCTTCTTCCTGGCAGAGTAGCCTTTCAGCCCATGTCGGTACAGTACTCGTTTCACTGTGGATAATGACACACTCTTACCAGCTTCAGCCAGCGTCTTCACAAGGTCTTTTGCTTTGGTTCTTGGGTTGGTATGCACTTTTCGGACCAAAGCACGTTCATCTCTGGGACACAGAACCCGTCTCCTTCCTGAGCGGTATGATGGCTGGACATTCCCATGGTGTTTATACTTGCGTATAATAGTTTGAACGGATGAACGTGGCACCTTCAGGCATCTGGAAATTGCACCCAAGGATGAACCAGTCTTGTGCAAGTCCACAATTCTCTTCCTGAGATCTTGGCTGATTTCTTTTGACTTTCCCATGATGTTGCACAAATAAGCAGTGTGTTTCAGGTGTGCCTTAAAATACATCCACAGGTGTGTATCTAATTAACTCAGATGTTGTCAATAAACCTATCAGAAGCTTCCAAAGACATGACATCATCATCTGGGCTTTCCCAAATTGTTTAAAGGCATAGTAGTCTTAGTGTATGTAAACTTCTGACTTTGAAGAAAGTAATAAAACAATTGTTCCTTCTTAAAAAAAAATTCCTTCTCTCATTATTCTAGCATTTAGCCAATAGAAATAATTTTGGTAATCCTAACGGACCTAAATCAGGAAAAGTTTAGTCTGATTTCATGTCAGACAGTGCGGAAAAAAATCGTATGTGTCTTTTCATATAGTGTATGTAAACTTCTGGTTTCAACTGTATATATCTATATCTACAACTGTTGATATAACTGCATACCCCTGCTCACTGCCTGTTGATTGATACTTGTATCCTTACCTCTGTATATATATATATATACCTATATCTGTGCTTATCTCATACCTACTCTATAAGTTATACCTCTGGCCAGTATAGTATACTACATCTATCTCTGTACATACATATACTGTATACACACCATTTTATTTTTTTATACTTAGTAGTTTTTACATCCCATTTAACCACTGTACATTGTATATTACCATGCACTCTGGTTAGATGCCAACTTATTTTCGCTGTACTGTACAGCTGTACTGTACTATTTTCGCTGTACTGTACTGAACATTTCGTTTGAATCTAATCTTGAATCGTATCAAATGTCACGATTAGTCCATGGTTTAGGAATAAACACACATACTTAGAGATGCATTCCTCCACTAGCCTGTAAATGTACGCTGTGTGTGACATAATCTTCAGACACGTCCAGGGTCACGTGGCGTTCAATACACTCAAGTCAAGTCAAGTCTATTTTGTTTGTAAAGCTCTTAATCACAGTTACAGAGTCTCAAAGGGCTTCACAGGCCACATGTTTAAGACACCCCCCCCAAACCCTAGCCCTCCCCTAAGGGGAGAAAAAAACTCACTTAATGATGGAGGAAGAAATCTTGAGATGAAACGCAGAGTGATAGGGGATCCCTCCTTCCAGGGATGGCTCAGGAGTGCAACGGGTGCCATAATTGCCCTGCATGGTAATGAACATGGTAATACATAGTACACTCCACTCCGTGGTTTCCAGCCCACCCGTCCTCGCAGTTGTCGGCGTGGTCTTCAACTTAGTAGAAGCCGCACTATTGCTGGCCGTGCAATAGTGCGGTAAGTGTGCTGAATGGTGGCGTAACAGTGACCGTGTGTGCGTGTGTGTGTGCGTGTGCGTGCGTGTGTGTGTGTGTGTGTGTGCGTTCTCTGCAGAACCGGTTGGCCTCCTAGAGGGGCCATGCTGACCTTTTGTCCTCCACCAGGAAGGTCATCATGTCTTCCATCATTACGTCTTCCATCCTTTTCCGCTGTAGTATAATTTCTACTCGGGTGGAAATAAGAATCTTTCTCAGAGGTCCGGATACTAAGTTTAATATCTTTATGGAACAAAAGCATCAAATGAGAGCATCTATACTGCAGCAGGACGGAGCCTACCTGGTGCCAATTCACAGACTGGCGACGCGCTCCTTTGCCACACCATTATATAGAAAATAGAATCATAAACATCAACTAATACTATTGGTCTGAGAGGTACAACCAGTATCCACTACTCTGATTGGTCACGGTGTCTTCATCGTCACGTCACAAGTTTATAAGCACAAACCCCCGGGGGGGGGGGGGGGGGGGGGGGTCGCCTTCCTGGCCACACCTGTTGATAGCATCTCCAACAACCCCAGGGGGTCGCATTCCTAGCAACGCCTCTTGGTCGCCTCAACACGCATGGCCCTTACAATGCATACAGTATCACAGATAGTGTTTTAGTTTTATACTTAGGTATATAAAATAAATACACTACACCGCCTCAGGCAAAACATATAAATAAACATTGGTTGTTTGGTTATCGGTATGCTAATATGCTAACGTCAATACAGTCACCCGTCAACACTGTGGAGTCTCCTCTGACCCAAGTGGAGCCAGAGGACCGATGAGAATACTTTTCCCTCATCAAAAAGCATCTGTTCTGAGTTACATTTCAGCTTAAGAAAACAAAATCTCCCAACAAGCAAGTTGTTGTTCAGCGATCGATTGTCTTCTCAAGTATCGCACTGCTACAACTATTGCGACATACACAACTTATCATATTGTAATTGACAGTGTAGGACGATAGGCCTGTATCACAATATGAATAGTAGTTAAATACACTAAAGAATTGTTTTTAAATATTAACTTTAAAATCTGGATTTTACAGTTGAATTAAGCATGAGAATAAAGGGGGAAAAAAAGAATGTATCTTACTGCTACAAAAGTAATGTAAGGGGGACATCAGTTCAAATTCACTCAAAATGACAGAACTGTCAACTGTCAAGAGAGAGCAGAAATGGGTCCAAACTTGTTTTAAAATGACAGAACAACCAAAACACAACGCACTAACAATATGCATATAACTGACATCAATCAATCAATCAACCCCACTGGTCACCGCCACACACAGGTCAGAGGTAGCTGGGGAACTTCTTCCGAGGCACTGTAGAGCGCGTCTACAGTGTGTGGTACGACATATATATATATATACAGGTAATTAAGTATCAACCGGTAATACTTGTATAATTACCTGTATATATATATATATATATATATATATATATACATACATATATATACACAGGTAATTATACAAGTATCAACAGGTAATAAGCAGGGGTATGCAGTTATATCAACAGTTGTAGATAAATATATATATACATATATGGTAAGTACAGTAAAAACATTATCATGGCTATCATACATGTATGTAAATAACACATATGTACACTATAGGTATGGAGTTATGATTTCATCGAAGGCTGTTAAAGACATTGATGGTGATAGGATTTATAGGTGATAGGATATATATTATATATATATATATATTATTTATTATATATATATATATATATATATATACTGAATATATATATGGCGGCTGGTGCAAGAAGCATTTTCAAAGTCACCGTAGTGCATCATAGCATCATAATAAAGTAAAGTGCCGTAGGTGAGTGCAATAACGCTAATAAGACCTGAAGTGTGACAGTGTAATATTGGGGACAATGTTAGGATAGCAGCAGCTGCTGCACTCCTTCCTTATAGTTCAGTAGGCGCACTGCCTCCTGTGGGTAGAAACCGTCCTTGAACCTGCTAGTCCTGGTGAAGATGCTGCGCTATACCGGGCGACCGGGTGACATGAGGTATCATTACCATGTTGTGTTCTCTATGGCCATCGATGGCCTCCACTTTCTGATGGACAGCACAATGTCCGAAATGTTAATGGACCGATTTGAACTGTAAGTCTTTTTTGTGGTTGTACTTTTGGATGACATTGTTAGAAATGTGTGCGCAAATCAAAACCCATAGATAGACAATCCTGATGGCCAAACAGGAGACAAAGCTTTTCTGGATTCTAACCAGGCATGCTTTCGATCAGGGTTTTTGGTTGCCGATCACCGGAATCAGAATCGGCCGATACCGATTGCCGATCACATAGTGGGTGGGGGCTATGGGGATCTTCCATTTCATCATCAAGACTGCTTTCAAATGATTGTACAGCCGCTCTCCAAACATCTCTTTGGTTTGCCGAGGATGTCTTTGTGTTAATCAACCTCTGGTTTAGATTTCTCTTCATGGTGTCCTTGTATCGGAGGCAAGGGCGGCCTTTGCCAAAGCTCCATATATTGTGTTGTATTATATATTCAATTACTACTTACAATCAAATTGCTGCAGTCAATGAGCAAGCAGAACACACACACACACACACACACACACACACACACACACACACACACACACACACACAGAAACAGTCTGAGTCATTTCACATGAGTGCTCTAAAATCAGAAAGGTAGACAGCAAAAAACTCCTACATGTTGGTTCTTCCCACAGGCAGTTCAAAAGCAGGACGTCTCATTTGTTCCATGGCGACTATTAAAAGCAGCAGTACGAGATGAAGCACACATATTTTGAGCAATCATACCCACCCAAAATAAAATCAACGATCAATATGATGGATCTGTATTTACCGGTAGCTTTCGGCAGTGCTGCCGTCATTACTGCTTCACAAACATTTCATTTTTCATCTGATCGGCTCTTCTTTCTGATCGGCCGTTTTTGAGAGCTCAGATCAATCGGTTTATCGGCAGATAATGATCGGCGGCCGATCTATCGGAGCATCCCTTATTATGATGCATAGTACAATTCTGGATATTGCTTAATTGGAGTCACATGATCAACTCACGTTTGCTATAAGGAACAGAAACAGGATTCGTCAAGATGAGCAAATCTGTTTAATAATACGAGCCATGAGTCTACCACACTCGACGGATCGAAATATAAATGTAGGTACAGTATGTCTTCTGTGTCATGAGGTGTTTCGGTGACGAAAGAATACAATTTACGTCGGCATTTTGACACGAAACACGGAGCTGCAAGTATGCAAAATTTAGCCTCCAAGGAAAACAAAAAATGGCCCAAGCATTAAAAGGCAAACTGCAAACGCAGCAGAATATGTTTATAAAAGCTAACACCAAAAATGATGCAGCAGTGAAAGCCAGCTTTATTGTAGCTGAAGAAAGCGGCCAGTGCTTCCAAGTGTGAACTTGGAAGTTGACACTTCAGAGGGTGAGTTGATGAAGCGGTGCATGCTGAAGGTATGTGAGCAGGTAAGCCCAGACCAGATGCTGACTTTTAACAATGTCAGTTTGTCAAGAAACACCATCGCAGACCGAGTTAAGGAACTAGCAGGCAATCTGACAAACACAGCTGGCCGAAGAGACACGCATTACCGTTGACACGCAGTTACCTGGCTTTTTCATTAGCTGTTGATGAAAGTACAGACAACACGGATACAGCGCATCTATCCATTTTCATAAGAGGCGTGAAGGCAGACTTCCCTGTCAGTGAGGAGCTCTTGCGTGTAGCTGCAATGCATGGGACGACGACAGGGAGGGACATTTTTGATGCGGTTGAGAATCTGTGAGTAAAACTAAATTACCCTGGGAAAAGTTGGCGGGGTTAACTACCGATGGCGCACCTGCGATGTGTGGGGGGAAAAAGAGGGTTGGTTGGACTAGTGAAGGAGAAAATGCAAGAAAGTAACTGCCACACACCTCTGATAACTTATCATTGCATTATTCACCAAGAAGCTCTGTGTGGAAAGGTTCTGGAACTGAATGATATAATGACCACGGTCATGAAAACAGTGAACTTCATTCGGGGGTGCGGCCTGAATCACCGCCAGTTCCAGCTGTTTTTGAAGGAGGTGGGCTCAGAGCATGGAGATGTGCCGTACCATACAGAAATAAGGTGGCTGAGTAGAAGCGCGGTCCTCAAATGATTTTTTGAGCTTAGGGAAGACATTGCTCTTTTCATGCAAAACCCCTTGCCTCTAACTCTCAGATCCAAACTGGCTGTGTGATTTTGGTATGTTGTGTGACATAACGGGGCATCTCGAACAACTGAATCAGAGGCTGCAGGGATGCAAACAAGTCATCACGCAGATGTCTGACATGATCACAGCTTTCCAGCGTAAACTGCAGCTATGGAAGTCCCAACTGGAACAGGACAATGTTGCCCACTTTCCTGTCTGTCAGAGCATCTCAGCCTCAGTTTGTGGTGCTTTTTCATGCGCTCGGTTGGCTACCAAAGTGAACCGGTTAATGAATGAATTTGATCGGCGCTTCTCTGACAGCACTCAGGCTTTTCCATCTTTGCCAATCCTTTCACCGCCGATGTCGACAGTGCGCCCCATCTCCTTCAGATGGAGTTAATAGAGCTTCAAAGCAACAGCGGCCTGAGAGCAAAGTTCCAGCATGCTGCAATCAAGGAATTTTACGGTCTCCTCCCCCCCACTTTGATGCCACAGCTCCGACTTCATGCTGCTCGTGTTCTGTCCATGTTTGGGAGCACCTACCTGTGTGAACAGATGTTTTCAATAATGAATCTAAACAAGACCAAGCACAGATAACGCATCACCGATGACAACCTCCACGCTGTTCTACGGATTGCTACAGCACAAGACCTGAAGCCAGACATTGACTGACTGACCACGGGAAAACGGTGTCAGGCATCCGGCCAGAAAACAAATAGCTAAGTATTTTTAAAAACCTGAATTAAAAATCGAATAAAATGTATTTCAACCATGAATAAGCACAGTGTAATATGTGTGCAATTTAATGATTGTGCTTGCATTTTGTTTTGTGTTTGTTGTTATTTTCAGAACATGATGAGGATGGTGTGTGATATGGTGTCCTAGGGATCTACTTGGTGTGTTCAAGGTCAAGCAGCATCACCTCATCAACTTCACCCAGAACTTGACCAGTATAGTTGTGAACTGAGACAACCCTTATTGTTATTTTGAGTTAATTACATATACTACTTTGTATGTGTAGCAATGTATTCAGTGTGTTTACAGGCGTATGTGTTCATGCAGCCAAATGTTTACTGATTTATTTATAACACAGAGCAATGTGCCTGCTTTATGTTAATGTATGTATAATATTTGTACATTTCAATAAATAATAATCAAATGCAGTGACAGTTATTTAATATGTGAAGGATTAGTTATATTTATACAGTCTTACAGTTACAACTGGCCCTTTTAGGTCAACCATAATGCTGATGTGGCCCGGGTGAAAATGAGTTTGACATCCCTGATCTGGAGCTTTGATGAGCTCTAGATGCCAATTCCTATATATGAAAATTATTGTTTTCGTAGGAATTACACATAAGTGATAAGTGATATAATTGATTCAAGGCCAACAATCATATCTGAGTAAAGACGCCTTATATACGTATATTATGTTTTTCATATACTGTATACATTATAGTAAGGATAGAGAAGCTTGCTTACCACACACAATGATATAAAGGGTATTGAGAGGTGGGTATAGAGGGTGGCTACACTATACTGTAACATATAACTTTGATCTATTCTTAGTGAAGATAGAGGGTGACTTTACTATACTATACTTTACTATATAACTTTGATCTATTCTTAGTGAAGATAGAGGGTGGCTATACTATACTATACTATTTAACTTTGATCTATTCTTAGTGAATATCAAGGGTGGCTATACTATACTATACTTTACTATATAACTTTGATCTATTCTTAGTGAATAGAGGGTGGCTATACTATACTATACTTTACTATTTAACTTTGATCTATTCTTAGTGAATATCGAGGGTGGCTATACTATACTATACTTTACTATATAACTTTGATCTATTCTTAGTGAAGATCGAGGGTGGCTATACTATACTATACATTTCAAATGAAGAGGCAAGGGGCTGCCTCTGGTCACCCACAATGGTGTTTACCTTGTTCACTATCTATCTCATCTATACTATGTATTCAACAAAGAGATATGATATGCATATTTAGTTATTACTGTTAATGTTGTGTATTACTGTATTGTTATGTATTACTGCCCAGATCGAGAGAGAGAGAGAGAGAGAGAGAGAGAGAGAGAGAGAGAGAGAGAGAGAGAGAGAGAGAGAGAGAGAGAGAGAGAGAGAGAGAGAGAGAGAGAGAGAGAGAGAGGGAGACACACAGAGAGAGAGAGAGAGAGAGAGAGAGAGAGAGAGAATTGGTGGCAATCAATGTTGAAACATCTGTTAAACAACAGATCAAACACATTAATTCCCAATGAGCCTCCCAATAAATGTGCCACTTATTGTGTATAGTATTATCATAGTATAGTGTTGTTTATAGTATACAGTATAGTATATATGGGTAGTATATTGTATATAGTGTTGTATATAGTATAGTATTGTATAATGAAGTATAGAACCATTTTAAGACAGGCCTAAAAACCTTTTACATTAGTGCTTACTATTTTTGGTAAATGTATTGTGTTTGTTTGCTATGTTTTTAACTTTGTAGCAATATAAATCAAATGCAATATTATTATTATTAGTATGTGATTTCTGATTGCTGAACAGTTTTAATCATTCCAGTAGAGGTCGCTGTGAGACTTTGTATTTTCTATTGAACCACTTTTCTCTACCTTCAGTAATTTAAACAAGTGGATTTAACCTTTCTCCCATTGTCTTCAAAAGGTATTTTTTCCCCCTCATGGATGTGCCCCTGATATGAGTGGATAGAAGACCCATCTTTACTTTAATTTCCCCCGCCCTTAACCTCTCCTTGTTGTGAAGGAATAACCACCTTCCTTTCATTAACGTTACACCTGCTGCCCCCCAGAGGCCAGTCTTAGGTACTACAACTATGGACTACAACACCAACGCCGACCTGTAACATGACTACATTTATGGAAGTTAACTAATGTATTATGGGATGAATGTTATGTGCATTGTTACATGTTTTGAAATGAGGAGATGATTGAGGACTACTGGATCTTCCGTCGTTTAGCTGAAGATGAGGTGCTGGTTAGTTTTCTTATTGCTGGGTCATTCCTTACTGGAATGTGAGGATTCCAGTCAGAAGGTCTTCCTGTTCAGGATTTGCATCAGTGTAACCTCATCATGACTCACCCCATTTCTATCAGGAACCATCTAGTATATTTCACTTACTTAAGGTAAAACATGCATAGGTTCCCAAATTACATTTTGTGATTCAATACTCACCCTGTACTTTTAAGAACACCAACTCACAACTGAGGGGTTTGAGTGTTTATTTTCTACCCTCTTAGCCCAGAGAGCAAGCACAGGGCCTATCCATTACACCAGATCAGTTTGGGGCCCAAACCAACTGAGCTGGTGCTAGGGACAGAGCCAGTACAACAGTGCGGCAGGGATCGAACCAGCAACCTTCCGGTTGTGAGGCAACCGCTCTACCTCCTGAGGTAAACTGACGCCCTACGCTGTGCGTTTGCGCCGCCTACAGACGGCCCTGCCGGTGGTCAGTGACACCGTTTGGTCATTGTAGCTCAGCCATTGGTCCGGTGGGTCGTTGGCCTCGTTCTGATAGGCCCCATCGCTGACGTAATGTCCTGGGAGAGGGTTCAAAGATTCAACACGCACAATCATACGGTCCATCAATAATTGATGATCTACAATACATCATCAATAATCAATCATTCCAGAATCAATCTACCCAGGACAATGCTACTGCAAGCGTGTGAAAGTGTGTTTGTGTGTCTATGTGTGTGAATGCGTGCATACGTGTGTGTGTGTGTGTGTGTGTGTCTCACCTGAGTCAGCACTTTTGCCTATGTGGCTTAGTACACTTACTAGTGTGTATTTCACCTGTGAAGGAAATACATATAATAATGTTATATTATATGTGTAACCATTGGTACCGTAACACAGACACATGTAAACACAGAAGGTACATTTACTGAAACTTTTGTTATTGGATCTTCCCTACAGTTCAGGTTTAAGAGTTAAGGTGGCTATAAGCCTGCATTCTACTATATCTTGCTTCATGTTACTCAAAATACACTATTATTTTAACATATTGTCTGTATGTCTGTCTGTCTGTCTGTCTGTCTGTCTGTCTGTCTGTCTGTCTGTATGTACATCTTTCTGTCTGACTCTCTCTCTCTCTCGCTCTCTCTCGCTCTCTCTCTCTCTTGCATTGTTGTATATTTAAATTGAGAGTTTTGATTTGATCTTTCTTTGCATCGCTTAACGTGAAAAGACTTAACGTAACTAAGAGTTACAAAACCGCGATCAATAATCACCAAATTTCTCTGGCATATGTCGTGTCATGAGCACTTTCACCTGTCAAAATATCTCAACTTAAATCCTACCATTATGGACGTTATGTGACATTGAGTGTTTTCCTCTCTATTGAGCCAGTAATGCAGCTTTATGAGAGGAAAACACTTAATGTAACATAACTTCCATAATAGTAGGATTTAGGTTTTGATATTTTGACAGGTGAAAGTGCTAATGACAAGACATATGCCAGAGACATTTGGTGACTATTGATCGCTGTTTTGGAACTTTAAGTTACGTTAAGCCTTTTCACGTTAAGCGTGTTAGACCGTCCCTTTCATCGATAGCCTGTGTGTGGTGGTGCTGTGTTGGGCTGTTACTTCACTACATGGACAGTGCTTGTCCATGGTGTACATAAGACTAACACTGGATAGAACTTTGACCAGGACAGTGATTCGGCTACGGTACCTGTCCCAGAGCGGAGGATCAGGTCTCTGGACAGGAGGACTTCCTCCTCCACCCTTCTCCGGGCTCCAGTTGGGGGTGAACCGGTAGCGCTTGAGGTGGAGGACCAGAATGCTGCAGCAGACAGTGAGCAAACACTTTGGGTCCAAAATACATTCTTTGATGCACAACACATATTGCCTGGGAGTTGGAAACCCAATGGTCCGCTTCACTACCGCCCCCCTCCGTGTAACATCAACCTTTGGAAATAAAACCTACTGTAGCATATCACTCACTTAGGCAGGCTCAGGAAGGAGGGCGGCTCTCCTGATGCTTCTGCCCCGCACTGGCAGGCAAACTCCACTGAGGTCTCCTACCACACGGAAACACACAACACATACGCCTGGGTTTGACCCTCACGTAGAACAACAACAACAACAACAACAACAACAACAAGACACAGACGCACAGCAGCAGCAAAGCGGATGATCAGCAACAAAACAAAGCAAAACCACAAGCAGATGGATCCCTGCTTGTGAGGTCACTGACCGTGAGGTCATCTGTCCAGGGCCTGGCTCACTGAGCCTCCGGGCTCTGAATTGGGGCCCAATTAGTTATTTATTATTCATTTATTTATAGAGCACAATTCCAAGAAAAACACCCTTCATAGGGCTTTACAAAGGAAGAAATCATTAAAACAGAAAGGTTTTGTGCCCTGGTTTGAAGGACTAAGGCGTTGAGGCAGAACTCACAACGTTCTGGGAGTTTGTCTCATATCTCTGGTGGATTCAAGGTGATAGTATATAGGCTGATTTTGTCATAATAATAATAATGATACATTCAATTTTATATAGTGCTTTTCTGGACACCCAAGGCGCTATTGGTCTTTATGTGGCTATTGAAGCCCAAAACTACACCAATGAACAATGATTTTACATAAAAAAAACGGTTAGATAAAGACCTGTAATTATTAATTACTGATGCATCAAGGTTATACATAGATATTATACAGTTGACTCTCTGTAGTGGATCTACATGTTTTATTTTTTTGAAGAACCATGTCGGCAGAGGTTATGGTTAAATTTGATTCAATTGAATGATGCAAATGAAAAATATTGCTTTGTACCTAGAGGTGATAAACACATGTTTTGTTTGATGGAAGTAATAATGGAAGTAATACTACTGCATGTTCAAGATTCAAGATTTAAGATTTGTATTTGCCGTTTGCAACAAGTACAATGGAAGGCTTTCTCCCCATTGCCTTCCGCAGTATGACTTCCTAAAACACATTATTATAAAAAATACTATACACAATAAATATGAAATAAATGTGACTGAAGGATTGTGCCATTTAGTGCCACGGTAAAAGTTCACTAGCCACCGTTGGCCTATGCCGCTTTTCCTGAGGCACCGCAGGGCATAGAGGCGCTGGTGTGCCTTCTTCAGCGTGACCTCCGTGTTGCGTTTCCAACGCCAGCTCGTCGGAATTCTGTAGCCCTCGGAAACAGAAGCAGCGGATGATGTCCACAATGAGCTCCTTAGTCTTTCTGACATTCAGTGCGAGGCCGTTGTCCTTGTACCATCGCAGTAGCCCGACTATCTCATCTCTGTACTCCGTTTCGTCGTCCTCGCTTATCAAGCCGATGACTGTGGTGTTGTCTGCAAACTTAATAATCAGATTATTGCTGTGCGTGGCAGGACAGTCATGTGTGTACAGCGAGTACAGCCGGGGACTGAGGCAGCAGCCTTGGGGTGCTCCGGTGTGGAGGACCAGAGTGGACGAGATGTTGTTCCTAATCTTCCACACTTGAGGATTGGGTACAACATCCCATCCACACTGTTGTCTTATTCTCTGGATGTGGTCAGTAAAAAAGCAGGCAGAATCCTGGTAAATGGACTGCATTTATATCACGCTTTTTAACCAGTGTGGCCACTCAAAACGCTATACAAGTCAAGCCTCACACTCACCCATTCAAACACCGACGGCGGAGTCAGCCATGCACCACCAGCACGTGGGGAGCAGTTAGGGTGTCATGCTCTGGGACACCTCGACACTTGGCTAGGAGCAGCCGGGGAATCAAACCAATCTGACCTGTTGTCAGACGACCGTTCAAATCATTACATGACTTAGCGGGAAGGAATTCTGGAGCTACTGGCGCTAGATGGTTAGTCAGCCTATCAACAGTGGGGAATAAATCCTCATGTGTTAAATAAATCCCCTTTTTTGTTGGTGAGGTACGAAATAAGGGTTCTATTGTATAAAACAAGTCTCTTTTTGTATATGTCATGGTGTATCTTTGTTTTTCTCCATCTGCATGGGAGAATTTCGCCATGGTGCTTTTTTCTTACATTTATGAGTGCAATTGAATAATTAATTTAGCTGATTGACAGTTTTGAGATTACATCAGTCCGACTACGCAAGGCAGTAGTAATTGAGATCTCAAAGACAACACGAAAGTGATAAGAAAAACCAATATCAGTCTTAGAAATATTAAGACCTTTGGCACTGCTGGTTATCGACATGAATATTAAAATGCACTATGTCAATTATTTACATAGTGCATTTTAATATTCACTATTGACAGTCAATAGTAAACCGCAAGTGGCAGATCTCAAAATGAGAGCAAAATATTCAAAGGATGCACGCTTTGCCGAATGATATCTGCCTGCATTGGTGAGCAACATTAAACCGTACCTATTCACCTTCGCAGGCGAGCCCTAATAAGAAGAGAACTAATAATAACATGGATACAGCATATGGTCCTGTCCAAATGCCATATAAATACCAACATAACCAGGATTCGTATTTGACACACGTTTTCCAAAAGTAAGAGCGAGAGAAGCCCAGAGAGGCGCCGTGTATTGAAGCCCTCAAACTTTTGGCAAGCATGTGACCTGTGGCTGCGCTCTAATTGGTTGCGTTCAGATGCACTCAGACACTCCCACTTTCAGTTGGCAAATAATTGCATTGCTCAGCTAACGGGAGTAGCGTGTCGGTCGGTGACGACCCCATGTCTGCCTGCCGGTAGGCTGTTTGTCTGTCAGGGATGCAAATGAAAGCTGAAATTATAACATGGGTACATTGTATGTCGGATGGGCCAATGTGGGCCACGATGAAGGTTGTTTTCATGACTTTTTGAAGTTTGGAGCCATGTCTGCACTCTCTTGACTGTTTTTTCATTTTAAGTGAACCCTGAACTGATGTCCCCCTTACATTACTTTTGTAGCAGTAACAGTCTGAGATTTTCCCCGTTATTCTCATGCTTAATTCGACTGTAAATCCAGATTTTAAAGTTGATATTTAAAAACAATTCTTTAGTGTATTTAACTACTATTCATATTGTGATACAGGCCTATCGTCTACACTGTAAATTACAATATGATAAGTTGTGTATGTCGCAATAGTTGTAGCAGCGCGATACTTAGAAGACAATCGATCGCTGAACAACAACTTGCTTGTTGGGAGATTTTGTTTTCTTAAGCTGAAATGTAACTCAGAACAGATGCTTTTTGATGAGGGAAAAGTATTCTCATCGGTCCTCTGGCTCCACTTGGGTCAGAGGAGACTCCACAGTGTTGACGGGTGATTGTATTGACGTTAGCATATTAGCATACCGATAACCAACAACCAATGTTCATTTTTATGTTTTGCCTGAGGCGGAAAAGGATGGAAGACGTAATGATGGAAGACATGATGACCTTCCTGGTGGAAGACAAAAGGTCAGCATGGCCCCTCTAGGAGGCCAACCGGTTCTGTAGAGAACACACACATGTACACACACACATACACATACACATACACACACAGTGAGAGAGACACCAGTGCTTGAATTGGAATGAAAAATATGCCTGCTCAAAAACATAGGTGTAGCAGTGTTTATTTTCAATAACACCTAGTGCTGCCCACTGCTCCTAATACTAGGATGGGTTAAATGCAGAGAAACACATTTCACTGTGTGTGTGTGTGTGTGTGTGTGTGTGTGTGTGTGTGTGTGTGTGTGTGTGTGTGTGTGTGTGTGTGTGTGTGTGTGTGTGTGTGTGTGTGTGTGTGTGTGTGTGTGTGTGTGTGTGTGTGTGTACATATATGTGTACCAATAAAAAGGATTCAATCCTCCAGATTTAGATTCAGATTTAGATTCAGCATGAAATAAAAAGCTGATTGATAAACAGCGTCAGGCTCGAGCAAGCTGCTTTCTAGGGAATTGCATGGATTGACTTTGTTGGCAGCGTTTAAAACAAGATTGACCTCTAGGAGTGAGCATGGGATGGAGTTAGCGGCCTGTCAACCAGATTGCGCTCCCCCCTTTGGAGAGTATTATTACTGTATTATCAGCATAGAAACGCACCTTACAGTCATTCTCAAAGGGGACGAACGTGATTGGTGTACAAAGTGAAGAGTGTGAGGTATTTACACTCAGCCCTGCGGTACACCCCTGGTGACCTCCAGAGAAGACGATTGAATAGAGTTAACAGGACAAGGACAAGGGCCAGGACATGAGCAGATATATGGGACACCCTGTCCAAAGCATGTACATTTAAATCATGCAGAACCTCTTGAGTCAAAGAACCTAGTTCCTTTTGTATTTGATACATGTACCTTGTCCAACACGGCTTCACATTCCTAATACATAGGTTAGTGATCACTAAAATCTTGTGAGAAAATCTCCACTGGAGGCGTTATCTCTGAGGCATATTGGTGAAAAATAATGTCAATCAAGGAAGATCTGGTGCCACATTTCGGATTAGGATGTATAGTTTTAGTTTTGTTAAGTTAGTGATGGTTATAAGGCAATCGCTTTGGATTAATCATGCATTGAAGTGTAGTGTTTAGCGCTGTATACTGAAGCTGCGGTTTGCTAAGTCCCTGACCCAAGAGCGTGTGAAAGAAAATTGGAATGAGAATACATTTGTTTGTTGTTTGTTGTTGGTTTTTTGCTTGCCCTCATCAGCAGACTAGCATATAGCATATCCCCCGGCTCCCCCTAGCAAAAACTGTCGAGGTGTCCTTGAGCAAGACACCCTGCTCCTGACGTGCTGGCTGACTCCGCCGTCCGGGTAATGCGAGGACTTTACATGACTTGTAAAGCGCTTTGGATAAAAGCGCTATATAAAAGCCGGCATTATTATTATTATATAACTACACTTATTTCGATAAGTCATTGAGACGTAGAGCAGGGTTTTTCAAAGTGTCCCCTGGGGGGCGCCAGAGGGTTTCAAGGGAGGGTGCAGAGAAACAAATTTCTCAGAAAGAGAAACACATTTCCCAGAACCTGAAGTAATTCGAACAGCAGGTTTTTTATTTTTTTTAATGAATCATTTTTGAATTAATTGATTAAAGGTCAATTTATAGCTAAATTGAGCCCACCGACAGTGCCACAGCGTGAGCCTGCAGTGGCAAAACTACTATGCTGAAATAATAATATGTACAATAATAAATGAAAGTATTGGGAATGGAATAGGGCTTTGAAAACCTTTGAAATTATACTACTATCCTAATCTTTAAACAAGTGATTTATTGCACTTGGTTTATTTAAGTGGCCCCCGGTAACTCCTGGATTTGCCCACATTAGTTTGATTTAGTTCGATTTGAATCGAATCTAGTTTGCAGTACCTGTTGCTTGGCACTTCTTTTCATTTAGTTATTTTCTTGTGGTTTTCTTTCTATTTTCTGTGAATCCATTATTTTGTGTCCACACTACGGCTATGATTCTCTGCTCCTAAATCTAAATCTGGAGGATTGTATCCTCTTTATTGGTCACGTACACATAAATGTGTTTCTCTGCATTCAACCCATCCTAGTATGAGGAGCAGTGGGCAGCTGTTGTATCTACAGCTGCCCAGGGAGCAGTGTACTAGGGGTCTGGTGCCTTGCTCAAGGGCACCTCGGGCCGTGCCCAGGTGTTTCGGGGACTTGAACTGGCGACCCAACAGAGCTATCCTGCCACCGCACCCCTACTTCTCCATCTGTGTATGTTTACACTATTCTGCTGATTTATATATTTAACCAAACCAGACAAAAAACAAAACATATTTCATACACACAAGAAATAAAGATACACATGTTATTTTAACACCGTGTGTCTCTGCCGTTGGTTGATCACCCAGATATGGCTGCTATCCGTTACATATATACACATACAATACTAAAATGACCATGATACTGTGGGCTGCTTCCCGGTACATGACCTAATAACAACAACAACTAAATAAACAAACTAAAGATAACATCTGTGCAGAATTTCACAATCCGTGCATCCTGATATTCAACTGAAACATTGACTTGTGATGGATTTGAGTTGCTATTCCCTTGACTTATTGTTAACTATGTAATGAAATTGAATTAGCAGTCAACTGGCACTAAATTGAAACAATATTTCATACAAGCTTGATACTCAACTTTGGACTAGCCAGGTAAAGTGTGTACCGACTTGTTTGTGTGGAAGACCACAGAACAGTCCGCAATAGAGGAATTAAGCTCTCTCTCTTGTATTTTGTAGCCCAGAGGAAATGAAAGCAGGTCAGGGTTGGTGTGACCTGTTTGTATAGTTTGCCAGTTAGGTCACTCACAACATAAAAACACATGACCATGACATTTTACCTGCAGGTCAAATTGATTACCTGCTTTTAAAAGTAGGTAGTGTCTTGTAAAGAGGGATTCATTTGGCTTGCTGATTGTCAGTAACGTTTTACCTAACCTTGGGCTTACCCAATGTTAAAAGTTGCCATTGTACATTGTCTTCCATTTAGTTTTGATCAAGAAAATATAAAATAATAAAATAAAGGAATCCCGCTCCGGCCATCAAACCTTATCTCTTGCACACGTCCTTCTCAAATCAAATGCAAGAACAAAATATACGTTTCAACAGCGGAGAAGCGGAGATGAAAGCCATTAGACAAAGTAATTCTACCATCTCTGACAACCGTCATTCCTCCTGAAGTTGCAATGAAATTGTCAGTGTGTGTGTGTGCTCAGTGTGTGTCTTCAGTGTGTGTGTATGCTCACTATCTGTGTGTGTGCATGCTCCATGAGTGTGTGTGTTTGTGTCTTCAGTGTGTGTGTGCATGCTCACTATCTATGTGTGTGTTCTCAGTGTGCGCTCAGTGAGTGGGTGCACATGCTCTTTGTGTGTGTCTTCGTGCTCACTATCTACTACTACACTTAGAAGTGGGTGCCTGATGACAGAGCAGAGATAAATGATAAATGGACATTTATATAGCGCTTTTCTAACCAATGGTTAGCCAACCAATGGTAATCCAAATAGCAACACGCATCTCTAAATACCTGGCCGACATCAGCAGATGGACAGCCGCCAACCACCTGAAGCTCAACCTTGACAAGACTGAGCTCCTCTTCATACCGGGGAAAGACTGCCCTCAGATGGACCTACTGGTCACCATCGAGAACACCCAAGTCTCCCCCTCAACCACAACAAGAGACCTTGGTGTGGTGGTAGATGACCAGCTGTCCTGCAATGCCAACGTCACCGCGGTGGCCCGATCTTGCAGAATTGCCCTCTACAACATCCGCAGGATCCGGCCCTTCCTCACACGTGAAGCGGCGCAGATCCTGGTCCAAGCGCTTGTCATCACCCGCCTCGACTACTGCAACTCTCTCCTGGCGGGACTCCCCGCCTCTGCAACCAAGCCCCTCCAACGCATCCAGAACGCAGCAGCACGCCTGGTATTCAACCTACCGAAATTCTCCCACGTGACCCCTCTCTTCCGCGATCTCCACTGGCTTCCGGTAAATGCTCGCATCAAATTCAAGACTCTGGTGCTGACCTTTAGGGCAGTCAATGGAACTGCCCCAGCCTACCTCCAGGCGTTGGTCAAACCCTACATCCCAGCCAGAGCGCTCCGCTCAACTTCTGCCAGGCGACTTGTTCGACCTTCACTAATGTCAACCAAACATCGCTCGTCCAAGACCCAGCTCTTCACGGCTCTGGCTCCACAGTGGTGGAATGAACTCCCGTCTCATGTCAGGACGGCAGAGTCCCTCGCCAGCTTCCGCAAGAGACTCAAGACCCACCTGTTCAGAGTCCACCTGGACTCTCCTTGAACCCTCCTTCTCCTTTGTGAAACCCCTAAACTTACAGTTAGGGTTAAGGTGTCTTGCTTAAGGACACCTCGACAGCTTTTGCTAGGAGGAGGCGGTGGGGATCAAACCAGCAACCTTCCGGTTGTGAGGCGACCGCTCTACCTCCTGAGCTACACTGCCGCCCCCGAGATGTTCTGTTGACAACAAACAGCGGTGCCTTTCCCCTCCAATAGTCTGAACTGCCGTCCCTACCTTTCAGTTCAGAGGTCTTTAAGAACACTAAGACTCCAGCCAACCAAGAGGGCTCAAATGCTACCAAGGTACTCTCACAATACTAACCCGTCACCCAAGTATGAGAAAAAAGCCTTCCAGTTCCTTCTTTCAGCTTGTTCTTTGGTTCTGTTACTTGTTGTGTTATCATTGCTATGCATGTATTCGTTTGGTTTTAAATCATTTCTGCCTCCCGGGCAGTTAAATTATTTAGTCATGACGTTTGTTTTTTTACCAGGCTGGAATCGTAGTTTTCATTTTTAATGTGTAGTCTTGGTGTGGATCGGGGCATGAAATATTTAATACGAGAGAGGAAATATCTTACCCTGGAATCAAACCTAAAGTAGTACTTGATATACCACATGCTTGGAAATACCACCACTTTCCATGACAGATAAAATGGTTGTCCTTTGAACATGGGAAATCCAAACAGAACAGAAAAAACATGTAGGGCCTTTGTAGGGCCCTTCAAAGTTAACAGTTTTCTAGATGTACCACAATTTCCTCCTTCAAGTTGATGCACACAGAGAACAGAGACTACATCAGAATACTAATGTGGACGAATGTATGACATAACCTTGTCACGGGCGTACACGGTGTGGACCCAAAAGCACGAATGCAGACACAGGGATAAAGTAAAAGAGTCTTTAATGAAAACAGCACAAGGTCCAACACAAAAATTCACTCGATGATTGAAAAGCTCAATATAGGCAAAATAACTAATCACCAAAAACCTGACTATGGCGTGGCGTGACGTGGAAACCTAACCGCTGGAGAACTCGGCATAACACAACCAGACAATCTGGCAACGAGACAGTGATTGCCTGGACCTATTGATGCCAGGAGACGTCACCAGGTGCAATCAATAATAATGACATCACCAATCACAGGAGGAAGACAGACTATCGACATAAAACCCTGGAACTAAACTAAACATAATACAAACAACAAAACAACAAAACACGTATGACAGAGAAAATGGTTGTCCTTTGAACATGGGAAATCCAAACAGAACAGAAAAATCATGTAGGGCCTTTGTAGGGCCCTTCAAAGTTAATAATTTTCTAGATGTACCACAATTTCCTCCTTCAAGTTGATGCACACAGAGAACAGAGACTACATCAGAATACTAACGTGGGCGACATTTCCCTAAATGTGAGACACATTATTTTTCAATGTCCTTAAATTTGCCATTGTTCTAGCTGGTGTTGCCTTGATGGAAAACCTCACCACAACATCCTCCCCGAGAACCCTGCCCCTGTCGCCATTTCACCACTTAAATGTCAAGCAACTTTCAGCTACTTTGGCTCTCAATTTACACTCACAGACAGCATTCTGTGCACTCCATCATGATAAGCCCTGGATAATGCACTCTTACTATAGTGACTAGGCGCTCGCTGTGGGATATTTGGTTCTTTGTTGTTCTTCGGTTTTCTTCCTCAAACTCGCTCCACGAAAAGAATAGATGTGAGGACATGTACAAATGTAAAATAAATTCACAGGAACAAAAAAATCAATGGCACAATAGAAACCACAACGACACGTCACAAACATAACAACATTAGGTCGTAGGTGAAGTTTGCTTTTCCGCCGTAAAGATTTATGCCAGGAAGGATTAATGAAGTCAAGGTTTTTAATTTGTTCTTGTTTTTATGTGTTGTGCAGGAAGGGGAGGGTGGAGGTAGTGTAGCAGGAAGGGGAGGGTGGAGGTGGTGTAGTACTGTGTGTAGAAGGAAGGGGAGGGTGGAGGTGGTGTAGTACTGTGTGTAGCAGGGAGGGTGGAGGTAGTGTAGTACTGTGTGTAGCAGGAAGGGGAGGGTGGAGGTAGTGTAGTACTGTGTGTAGCAGGAAGGGGAGGGTAGAGGTAGTGTAGTACTGTGTGTAGCAGGAAGGGGAGGGTGGAGGTAGTGTAGTACTGTGTGTAGCAGGAAGGGGAGGGTGGAGGTAGTGTAGTACTGTGTGTAGCAGGAATGGGAGGGTGGAGGTAGTGTAGTACTGTGTGTAGCAGGGAGGGTGGAGGTGGTGTAGTACTGTGTGTAGCAGGGAGGGTGGAGGTAGTGTAGTACTGTGTGTAGCAGGGAGGGTGGAGGTAGTGTAGTACTGTGTGTAGCAGGAAGGGGAGGGTGGAGGTAGTGTAGTACTGTGTGTAGCAGGGAGGGTGGAGGTGGTGTAGTACTGTGTGTAGCAGGGAGGGTGGAGGTGGTGTAGTACTGTGTGTAGCAGGGAGGGTGGAGGTGGTGTAGTACTGTGTGTAGCAGGGAGGGTGGAGGTAGTGTAGTACTGTGTGTAGCAGGGAGGGTGGAGGTAGTGTAGTACTGTGTGTAGCAGGGAGGGTGGAGGTAGTGTAGTACTGTGTGTAGCAGGAAGGGGAGGGTGGAGGTAGTGTAGTACTGTGTGTAGCAGGGAGGGTGGAGGTGGTGTAGTACTGTGTGTAGCAGGGAGGGTGGAGGTGGTGTAGTACTGTGTGTAGCAGGGAGGGTGGAGGTAGTGTAGTACTGTGTGTAGCAGGGAGGGTGGAGGTAGTGTAGTACTGTGTGTAGCAGGGAGGGTGGAGGTAGTGTAGTACTGTGTGTAGCAGGAAGGGGAGGGTGGAGGTAGTGTAGTACTGTGTGTAGCAGGAAGGGGAGGGTGGAGGTGGTGTAGTACTGTGTGTAGCAGGGAGGGTGGAGGTGGTGTAGTACTGTGTGTAGCAGGGAGGGTGGAGGTAGTGTAGTACTGTGTGTAGCAGGGAGGGTGGAGGTAGTGTAGTACTGTGTGTAGCAGGGAGGGTGGAGGTAGTGTAGTACTGTGTGTAGCAGGGAGGGGAGGGTGGAGGTAGTGTAGTACTGTGTGTAGCAGGAAGGGGAGGGTGGAGGTAGTGTAGTGCTGTGTGTAGCAGGAAGGGGAGGGTGGAGGTACTGTAGTACTGTGTGTAGCAGGAAGGGGAGGGTGGAGGTAGTGTAGTACTGTGTGTAGCAGGGAGGGTGGAGGTGGTGTAGTACTGTGTGTAGCAGGGAGGGTGGAGGTGGTGTAGTACTGTGTGTAGCAGTATACCCGCGAGTGTACCCGCTCGCTGTGGGATATTTGCTTCTTTGTTGTTCTTCGGTTTTCTTCCTCAAACTCGCTCCACGAAAAGAATAGATGTGAGGACATGTACAAATGTAAAATAAATTCACAGGAACAAAAAAATCAATGGCACAATAGAAACCACAACGACACGTCACAAACATAACAACATTAGGTCGTAGGTGAAGTTTGCTTTTCCGCCGTAAAGATTTCTGCCAGGAAGGATTAATGAAGTCAAGGTTTTTAATTTGTTCTTGTTTTTATGTGTTGTGCAGGAAGGGGAGGGTGGAGGTAGTGTAGCAGGAAGGGGAGGGTGGAGGTGGTGTAGTACTGTGTGTAGCAGGGAGGGTGGAGGTAGTGTAGTACTGTGTGTAGCAGGAAGGGGAGGGTGGAGGTAGTGTAGTACTGTGTGTAGCAGGAAGGGGAGGGTGGAGGTAGTGTAGTACTGTGTGTAGCAGGAAGGGGAGGGTGGAGGTAGTGTAGTACTGTGTGTAGCAGGAAGGGGAGGGTGGAGGTAGTGTAGTACTGTGTGTAGCAGGAATGGGAGGGTGGAGGTAGTGTAGTACTGTGTGTAGCAGGGAGGGTGGAGGTGGTGTAGTACTGTGTGTAGCAGGGAGGGTGGAGGTAGTGTAGTACTGTCTGTAGCAGGGAGGGTGGAGGTAGTGTAGTACTGTGTGTAGCAGGGAGGGTGGAGGTAGTGTAGTACTGTGTGTAGCAGGAAGGGGAGGGTGGAGGTAGTGTAGTACTGTGTGTAGCAGGGAGGGTGGAGGTGGTGTAGTACTGTGTGTAGCAGGGAGGGTGGAGGTGGTGTAGTACTGTGTGTAGCAGGGAGGGTGGAGGTGGTGTAGTACTGTGTGTAGCAGGGAGGGTGGAGGTGGTGTAGTACTGTGTGTAGCAGGGAGGGTGGAGGTAGTGTAGTACTGTGTGTAGCAGGGAGGGTGGAGGTAGTGTAGTACTGTGTGTAGCAGGGAGGGTGGAGGTAGTGTAGTACTGTGTGTAGCAGGAAGGGGAGGGTGGAGGTAGTGTAGTACTGTGTGTAGCAGGGAGGGTGGAGGTGGTGTAGTACTGTGTGTAGCAGGGAGGGTGGAGGTGGTGTAGTACTGTGTGTAGCAGGGAGGGTGGAGGTAGTGTAGTACTGTGTGTAGCAGGGAGGGTGGAGGTAGTGTAGTACTGTGTGTAGCAGGGAGGGTGGAGGTAGTGTAGTACTGTGTATAGCAGGAAGGGGAGGGTGGAGGTAGTGTAGTACTGTGTGTAGCAGGAAGGGGAGGGTGGAGGTGGTGTAGTACTGTGTGTAGCAGGGAGGGTGGAGGTGGTGTAGTACTGTGTGTAGCAGGGAGGGTGGAGGTAGTGTAGTACTGTGTGTAGCAGGGAGGGTGGAGGTAGTGTAGTACTGTGTGTAGCAGGGAGGGTGGAGGTAGTGTAGTACTGTGTGTAGCAGGGAGGGGAGGGTGGAGGTAGTGTAGTACTGTGTGTAGCAGGAAGGGGAGGGTGGAGGTAGTGTAGTGCTGTGTGTAGCAGGAAGGGGAGGGTGGAGGTACTGTAGTACTGTGTGTAGCAGGAAGGGGAGGGTGGAGGTAGTGTAGTACTGTGTGTAGCAGGGAGGGTGGAGGTGGTGTAGTACTGTGTGTAGCAGGGAGGGTGGAGGTGGTGTAGTACTGTGTGTAGCAGTATACCCGCGAGTGTACCCGCTCGCTGTGGGATATTTGCTTCTTTGTTGTTCTTCGGTTTTCTTCCTCAAACTCGCTCCACGAAAAGAATAGATGTGAGGACATGTACAAATGTAAAATAAATTCACAGGAACAAAAAAATCAATGGCACAATAGAAACCACAACGACACGTCACAAACATAACAACATTAGGTCGTAGGTGAAGTTTGCTTTTCCGCCGTAAAGATTTATGCCAGGAAGGATTAATGAAGTCAAGGTTTTTAATTTGTTCTTGTTTTTATGTGTTGTGCAGGAAGGGGAGGGTGGAGGTAGTGTAGCAGGAAGGGGAGGGTGGAGGTGGTGTAGTACTGTGTGTAGCAGGGAGGGTGGAGGTAGTGTAGTACTGTGTGTAGCAGGAAGGGGAGGGTGGAGGTAGTGTAGTACTGTGTGTAGCAGGAAGGGGAGGGTGGAGGTAGTGTAGTACTGTGTGTAGCAGGAAGGGGAGGGTGGAGGTAGTGTAGTACTGTGTGTAGCAGGAAGGGGAGGGTGGAGGTAGTGTAGTACTGTGTGTAGCAGGAATGGGAGGGTGGAGGTAGTGTAGTACTGTGTGTAGCAGGGAGGGTGGAGGTAGTGTAGTACTGTGTGTAGCAGGAAGGGGAGGGTGGAGGTAGTGTAGTACTGTGTGTAGCAGGGAGGGTGGAGGTGGTGTAGTACTGTGTGTAGCAGGGAGGGTGGAGGTGGTGTAGTACTGTGTGTAGCAGGGAGGGTGGAGGTAGTGTAGTACTGTGTGTAGCAGGGAGGGTGGAGGTAGTGTAGTACTGTGTGTAGCAGGGAGGGTGGAGGTAGTGTAGTACTGTGTGTAGCAGGGAGGGTGGAGGTAGTGTAGTACTGTGTGTAGCAGGGAGGGTGGAGGTAGTGTAGTACTGTGTGTAGCAGGGAGGGTGGAGGTAGTGTAGTACTGTGTGTAGCAGGGAGGGTGGAGGTAGTGTAGTACTGTGTGTAGCAGGAAGGGGAGGGTGGAGGTAGTGTAGTACTGTGTGTAGCAGGGAGGGTGGAGGTGGTGTAGTACTGTGTGTAGCAGGGAGGGTGGAGGTGGTGTAGTACTGTGTGTAGCAGGGAGGGTGGAGGTAGTGTAGTACTGTGTGTAGCAGGGAGGGTGGAGGTAGTGTAGTACTGTGTGTAGCAGGGTGGGTGGAGGTAGTGTAGTACTGTGTGTAGCAGGAAGGGGAGGGTGGAGGTAGTGTAGTACTGTGTGTAGCAGGAAGGGGAGGGTGGAGGTGGTGTAGTACTGTGTGTAGCAGGGAGGGTGGAGGTGGTGTAGTACTGTGTGTAGCAGGGAGGGTGGAGGTAGTGTAGTACTGTGTGTAGCAGGGAGGGTGGAGGTAGTGTAGTACTGTGTGTAGCAGGGAGGGGAGGGTGGAGGTAGTGTAGTACTGTGTGTAGCAGGAAGGGGAGGGTGGAGGTAGTGTAGTGCTGTGTGTAGCAGGAAGGGGAGGGTGGAGGTACTGTAGTACTGTGTGTAGCAGGGAGGGTGGAGGTGGTGTAGTACTGTGTGTAGCAGGGAGGGTGGAGGTAGTGTAGTACTGTGTGTAGCAGGAAGGGTGGAGGTAGTGTAGTACTGTGTGTAGCAGGGAGGGTGGAGGTAGTGTAGTACTGTGTGTAGCAGGGAGGGTGGAGGTAGTGTAGTACTGTGTGTAGCAGGGAGGGTGGAGGTAGTGTAGTACTGTGTGTAGCAGGGAGGGGAGGGTGGAGGTAGTGTAGTACTGTGTGTAGCAGGGAGGGTGGAGGTAGTGTAGTACTGTGTGTAGCAGGGAGGGTGGAGGGAGTGTAGTACTGTGTGTAGCAGGAAGTGGAGGGTGGAGGTAGTGTAGTACTGTGTGTAGCAGGAAGGGGAGGGTGGAGGTAGTGTAGTACTGTGTGTAGCAGGGAGGGTGGAGGTAGTGTAGTACTGTGTGTAGCAGGAAGGGGAGGGTGGAGGTAGTGTAGTACTGTGTGTAGCAGGAAGGGGAGGGTGGAGGTAGTGTAGTGCTGTGTGTAGCAGGAAGGGGAGGGTGGAGGTAGTGTAGTACTGTGTGTAGCAGGGAGGGTGGAGGTAGTGTAGTGCTGTGTGTAGCAGGAAGGGGAGGGTGGAGGTAGTGTAGTACTGTGTGTAGCAGGGAGGGGAGGGTGGAGGTAGTGTAGTACTGTGTGTAGCAGGAAGGGGAGGGTGGAGGTAGTGTAGTACTGTGTGTAGCAGGAAGGGGAGGGTGGAGGTAGTGTAGTACTGTGTG
>CM051020.1:6233688-6246188 GCA_027704905.1 Muraenolepis orangiensis
TTGGCGATACCTGCAAGGGAAATAGAAAGCTAGCTTTGTTTATGGCTCAATAGAGCCGATTCAACTGTTGATATAACGGCATACCCCTCCTCACTACCTGTTGATACTTTCCTGTATATATTGTCACAACCAAAGGTCTGATGACCAAACAAATTACACCTGGACCGGGCTGTTGTGAAGCCAACCCGTCCAGTGAGCGCTTTTAAGCACAGGTCCCGGCAGGAATTTAGACAAAACGTTTGTTACAAGGGTCAATTATATTTATTCACTATGGGGAATCAAACCCACAACAACACAAAAACGCATCGCATCCACACACAGTGGCAAACAGGCAACCTCCACACTCCACTCTGGTCGGTGGCAATGACACAATGAGGCGCCCGGATGGGTGTCACATGGCAGGCTTTATCCACCCGTCCTATCGAGGCTGATTGCCGACAGCCGCCGCTCATCAGGCAATCAGCGCTCTCTAGAGGAGAGACGGGCGGCACCTGGGAAGGAGAAACAAAAAGGGGCCAATACAACGGTGACACACATCAAATACAAATAACAAATATAACATATACTAACCTGATGTTTACAAACATGATAACAATGTTAATGACCCACCCATGGACGTCACACCTCCCCCCATAGAAGCGAACCTATTGGGTGAGCAAAACATTGTTACCTATGAATCAACATCCGATTAGTACCCCCAGACCTACCCTCTGGACAAGGCATCGGCCACAACATTGTCCACGCCCTTTTTGTGGCGTATGACAATATTGTAGCCCTGCACCAGTAGGGCCCAACGCATCAATCGCTGATTGCTGTTGTACATCTGGGCTAAAAACACCAACGGATTGTGGTCCGTGTAAACCAACACCGGAATGGAGCTGGACCCCACGTACACCTCAAAATGTTGGAGGGCGAGGAGCATCGCCAGCGTCTCCTTCTCGATGGTGGAATAGTTAAGCTGATGATGCTTGAACTTCACCGAGAAGTAGCAAACCGGGTGATGCACGTCGCCCTCTCCCTCCTGTAACAGCACAGCTCCAGCCCCAGCAGCACTCGCGTCGACCTCCAGCTGAAAAGGACGAGCAAAGTCAGGGGCTGCTAGAACAGGGGCACTGCACAAAAGGGATTTTGCAGTCTCAAAGGCGCACTGACATTCCGTGGTCCACACAAACGGCACAATAGGACTACATAACGAGGTGAGCGGAGCTACCGCCACCGAAAAGTTCCGACAAAAACAACGGTAGTATCCAGCCATTCCCAGGAAGCGCCGAAGCTCACGCCTAGTGGAAGGGGCTGGATACGCAAGAACCGCTGTGACCTTCGCGTCAACTGGGCGGACCTGTCCATGTCCCACCTGTTTGCCCAAGTAGGTCACAGTGGCGGGGAGACCCATCAGCCTTGGGAGCTAAAAGGCAAGGAGAGCTCCATGGACTACGGCTCGGTTTAGCTAGCCCATTTTCCAGCAGGTACAAAGCCTCTTTCTTCATGACCTCCCTCTTCGCCATCGGACACCGATATGCGTGTTGTTTAATGGGGGTCGCACTCCCAACATCAACATCGTGCTCCAGGACGGTCGTTCTGGAAGGCACATCAGAAGACAACATTGGATATGACAACAACAGTTGTCTCACATCCCTACCCTGAGATTCGGGCAGGTACAATAAACGAGCAGTGACGTCACCCATGAATTCACAGTTAGACAGGCGACCCGTCTGCTGACCCTCGGACAGCACGGTCAAATCATCATCCGGCAGGGAGCTCACACATGTCAACAAAACAGATGGAACAGCCCCGGGACTGCTAGGCGGTCCCTCCTGCTTCCTCCCATCATCTCGGGTGAGATATTTTTTTAACATATTGATATGACACAAACGTGTCTTTCTGCGCCGCTCGGGCGTACATATTATATAATTAGTGTCTGACACTTTTTTCTCCACTTTATAAGGTCCTGAGAACCGGGCAGAGAGCGCAGAACCAGCATAGGCAGCAAAACCAACACTTCATCTCCAGCCTCAAACTGACGCCCCACCGCCTTCTTGTCAAACCGTTTCTTCATTTCCCCCTGGGCAGAGGCGAGGGCTTCCTTAGCCAATGAGGTCGCACCGTGGAGACGCTCCTTACACTGGGAGACAAAATCCAACACACTCGACCTGGGAGAAGAACCAGACAACATCTTCTCTTTGAGCACCTTTAATGGACCACGCATACCGTGACCGAACACTAGCTCTGCAGGGCTAAATCCAAGCGACTCCTGCTTGGCATCCCTAATAGCAAAGAGCATAAATGGCACTCCCTCATCCCAACCACAACCTGTATCAATGCAGTACTTTTTCAGCATCGCCTTCAGTGTCTGGTGCCAGCGCTCTAGTGCCCCTTGTGACTCAGGATGATAAGCAGTAGACACTGTATGAGTGACACCCAAGGCCTGCAATGATTGATTAAAGGTCTTAGACATAAAATTTGTCCCTTGGTCAGACTGTACAACTTTTGGCAGACCAAATGTTGTGAAAAACTTGCTCAAGGCTTTGGTAATGGCCGGAGCAGTAATTTTCCTCAGAGGAATCGCCTCTGGGAAACGGGTGGAAACACACATGATCGTCAACATGTATTGATTACCTGCTTTTGTTTTGGGCAGGGGACCCACACAGTCAATGATCACATGTTCAAAAGGTTCCCCCATTGCTGGGATGGGGTGCAGAGGAGCTGGCGGCACCCCCTGATTTGGCTTCCCCACTATTTGACAGGTACTACAGGTACCACAAAAATTTACCACATCGGTCTTCAGACCGGGCCAAAAAAAATTCTGCAAAATCCGGTCATAAGTTTTGGCGATACCCAAATGACCAGACCACACATGTTCATGTGCTAACATCAACACATGACGTCTACATACCAATGGTAACACAATTTGGTGCACCGTATTCCAATCTTCTCCACACTTTAAGTCTGCTACACCTGGCCTAGCAACCCAGGTGCGCATCAACACCCCCTCCTCCATCACAAAGGTCTGTCTCCTACTAGCCTCAGTAGCAGTACTGGCCACCGCCGCAAAACAGCTAGACAGGGAGGAATCATTTTGCTGAGCAGAGATCAATGCCTGACGTGTCAGTGGTAGTGGCACGTCAGCGAATTTGGGAATCACCAGCTTCCCTTGAACGCTACTCACAGCAACCTTCTCCATCTCGCCAACAGATGGCCACTCGTCCTTAGCGAGAGCCTCGCCACAGACCTTGGTCTCGCTTCCTCTCCTGTGCCCTGGTGACAGCACAAACAGGAAAAACATCGGGGTGACTTTTAATCAACTCACCACATAACAACTCCGATACTGGAGCGTCTACCACCTCCAACACAGGGATTACTTTTCCCCCAGCGATATCATTTCCCATGATGAAGTCAACCCCCTCCACAGGGAAACATGGGCGAACCGCGACAGGAAAACAACCTGTGATTAGTTCCGACTTTACATGGATCTTATGCAACGGCGCGGGCATAAAACCCATTTGAATACCTCTCACAAGGGCACTCGACTTACAGGAAGAAGTCTCGTCTAATGGTAAAATACCAGCTAGGATGAACGACTGAGAACCTCCTGTATCACGGAGTATTCTTATTCTCCGTTGATCACACATTTTTCCTGACAAGGACACATATCCATCAAACAAGAAGGGTTCAAAACAGCTATCCGGCTTCCCCAGAGAGCTATTTTGGTCCGGACACGATACCGTTCCAATCAACCCTACCCCTTTTGGTTTCTGGGCCGAACCTCTTGCCTCCTGACGATTTCTCAAGGTGTAACAGTCCCTCACCATGTGGCCTGTTTTTTTACAATAACTACATACAACACCCCTTCCAGATGGCGGTGAGCGTGGCTGGAACGCTCGCTCGTCATCTCCCCGAACTGTTGACTCACGAGGAGAGAACGAGCCGCCTCTAACATATACGTCATTACGTACAGAAACGTGTTTGTGGGTCAGCGCAAATTCATCCGCCAAAATCGCAGCTTGCTGGAGTGTAGCCACCTTGTGTTCATTCAAGTAGATCACGGTTCGCTCGGGCATGCAGGTTTTGAACTGCTCAATGAGTACCAACTCGCTCAAAGATGCCAAGTCCTCCACTTTACACGCCGAACACCACCGATCAAAAAGGGTTCTCTGTTCACGGGAGAAATCAACATTTGTCTGAGAAGGAGACTTTCTGAGAGTGCGAAAACGCTGTCTATACGCTTCCGGAACTAGCTCGTACACACGCAAGACAGCACTTTTCACACTCTCATAAATTAAGCTGTCAGCCATTGTTAACGAAGCACATGCCTCCTGCGCCTTACCAGTGAGCCTGCATTGCAATAAAATTGCCCACATGTCCACTGGCCAATGCAGGGCATGTGCTATGCGTTCAAAGGCAGCAAAATAAGCCTCCACAGCCTCCACTCACTCCGCGAAAGATGGGAACTAATGATATATGCTGGCTAATATTGAAGGGTGCCTGGGAGTGGGAGAGTACTCCAGCTGGAGAGGAAGTAGCATCACGCATAGTGTTACTACTTTCCAACTCCAGCTTCCTCATCGACAGTTGGAATTGTCTATCCTTCTCCTCCTTTCTCTCTCTCTCTTCCCGGTCTCTCTCCTCCTTTCTCTCTCTCTCTTCCCGGTCCTCCCTGCGTATAGCCGCCCTCTCCTCTAACTGGAGACGGGCTAAACACAGCTGTGTCCTCTCTTTCACACCAGAAGAGGCAGCAGAACCATGCTCGGAACCCACAGAGCCATCACTCTCAGGTTCTGACACACCAACCCCCTCAATCTCAATCTTAGCAGTGGCAGCTCTTTTCGAAATAGCCCCACCCTTTGGGCTAAGAACACCTGCGGGAGACTCACCAGAACCATCGCCGAGCGTGATGTCCTCCGTCTCAACCTCCTGGGTCATGGGCAAGCAGAATACCTCCTGGTCCAATAACCCAGACAGCACAGCTGCCTTCAATTCAGCTTTGCTTAACGAACTCTGGACAGAAATACCAAAATGTTTGGCAATTATCCATAAGTCTGCCTTTCTGCAGCCATCTACCTGTTCTACAGTAGGGTCTACCAAAAAGGCGTCCAAATTAAACGCTGCCATAGCCATCTCCTCTACCACAGAAAAATGACTACGCAACCGAGTCCTCAAACGTTAACACAAAAGAAAACGGAGGGTACTCACCTACAAAATAATCCGTGCGCGACCACAACAGATCCAAATAGCCACGTTCCTTTTTATACCAACTAACCAATCTGATTTAAATCACCACATCTACTACTAACAAAAAACAACAAATAGGACCACCTGGTATTCACTCTAACTATCCCAATTAACTACTCCCCTAGCGGGATGAGGGCTACACCTATCTTCAGTCGCTTACCGATATCATCGCGCACTCCACCGGGGTACACGACGCGATTATTTATTCACTATGGGGAATCAAACCCACAACAACACAAAAACGCATCGCATCCACACACAGTGGCAAACAGGCAACCTCTACACTCCACTCTGGTCGGTGGCAATGACACAATGAGGCGCCCGGATGGGTGTCACATGGCAGGCTTTATCCACCCGTCCTATCGAGGCTGATTGCCGACAGCCGCCGCTCATCAGGCAATCAGCGCTCTCTAGAGGAGAGACGGGCGGCACCTGGGAAGGAGAAACAAAAAAGGGGCCAATACAACGGTGACACACATCAAATACAAATAACAAATATAACATATACTAACCTGATGTTTACAAACATGATAACAATGTTAATGACCCACCCATGGACGTCACAATATATATATATATATATATATATATATATATATATATATACGTATATCTGCACATATCTTATACCTACTAAATATACTGTATACACACCAGTTTTCTATACCTAATGATGTCTAACTGTTTTAACATCTTATTTATCCACTGTACATTGTATATTACTATGCACTTTAATGTAACATTTGCACTCTGGTTAGATGGCAACTTATTTTTCGCTGTACTGTACTTGTGCATATACATACTAATCTAATCTAATAAAAAAATATCGAATCCACAGTGTATGTATTGCAGCCATTAGAACTCACGCTTGCCCCCAAAAAGGTGTTTAACACAACAACAAACCATAAAGGAACAGCGTCGGAAAGGAGGGACCACGACAGTATCTTCTCCGTGTCTTGGTTTGGATCCGGTCCCGCTGTTGGGGACAGCAAAAACACATGAATATTCCTTTTAGGAAAGGCAGTCAATCACAGGAATTAATCCCCCCCCCCCCCCGTTTGCACCTTTATGTCATAGCACGTCCCTTCACACCAGTGTTTCATACTAACAGCATTACAGCATTTACAAGGTTATAACCTTGTAAAGCTTCAAACATGACCAAGGAGCTGATCGTGGACTTCAGGAAGCAGAGGGGAGAGCACGGCCCTATCTCCATCGACGGTGTTGCAGTAGAGAGGGTCAGCAGCTTCAAGTTCCTCGGTGTGCACATCTCCGAGGACCTCACATGGTCCACGCACACCACACACGTGGTGAAAAGGGCCCAACCACGCCTGTATTTCCTCAGGCGTCTGAGGAAATTCAGCATGGGCCCCCGCATCCTGAGAACATTCTATAACGGCACCATCGAGAGTGTTCTTACAGGGTGTATCACCGCCTGGTACGGGAACTGCACCGCACTCGAGCGCAGAGCGCTTATATCATATATCGCAGTATATCGTTGGAGGTGAGCTCCCCTCCCTCCTGGATATTTACAACCAGTGGTGCGTGGCCAAGGCCAAACGCATCATAAAAGACATTACCCCAGCGACGAACTGTACTCACTGTTACCGTCAGGCAGGCGATACCGCAGTATCAAGTGCCGTACAAATAGACTCCGAGATAGCTTCCACAGTCAGGCCATCAGGCTGCTGAACAAGGGCGTATAGCATATAACAAGGTCTATTTTATTACATTGATTTATATATACATATTGCTCTTTTTCTGTGCCGATATATTGCATTTTATAAATTGCATTTTATAAATTGCATTTTTATTTATATTTTTTAACTTTATTCTATTTTTATCTATTTTTATCTTATTTTTATAACTGCTGTCTGTCGTTGGGTATTGCACATACGATTTTCACACCACTGCTTTATACTTTTGTTTTTTGGTACCGTTTACTGTTACCCAAACTAGTACTATATATTCAGATACAGCAGCTGATAGGCACTTAGGAAACTTGCTCAAGGATGCCTACAGGTTGGTTGTGAACATCTGGATTGAATGTTAAACTCACTACATGGATCGTGGATACAGTGCAGTACAGTGCAGAACAGTGGAGTAACTGAAATGAGTCCAGAAAGTCCAGCAAAAGCATGATAGTGTAATGTTAATAACAATGGTATGATAGTGGCAGCACTCCTAGCAGTTCAGTAGGTGCACTGCCTGTGGATAAAAACTATCCTTGAACCTGGTAGATGCTCCGGAACCGGCCGACCGGACCGCAAGGGGGGAGAAGAGATGGAGCCCAGGGTTGTTACGGTCCTTCGTGATGGAGATGGCCTTCTTCCCACATCTGGTCCTAAAGATCTCCTCAATGCATGGAAATTCACACCCGATGATCTTTTCCGCTGTCCTCACGAACCTCTGGATGGCTTTCTTGTCCTGTGCAGTGGTGTTGTTCAACACTTGAACCCAATTCAATTTGACCCACATTTTTTTTATTATGAAGTACGTTTTACAGAATATTTATTTTCATATTACTACTAATTCCCAATCTCAAACATACTAACCACAACAGTCTATTCTGTTGTGTTCTTCTATTCTACTATAGATCCACCTTCTGGCATACTTACTACATGTTTATAAAAAAAAACATAAACATTGTGTATGCCTATGAAACTTATTCGATATTTTTGTCATGTAATGAATGTACTGCAGGTACAATTGTGTGTGTGTGTCTTTAAGACCAGACGGTATTGAGCGGCGCTATGCCCCGGAAGTAAAGCATTCCAGGTATGCTACGAGACGGGTGTATGCATGTCAGCCGAAGCTAAGGAGCTAAATAAATACCAACCTCTGGAGTTAAAGAACGTCGTCAAGAGTGATTCATTATATCGGTCATAACCTGAACATGGTGTCAGAAGTTAAACGGTGAAGATGGCTAAGTTTAACCCTCCCGACAACTTTGATTTCACTCGCCCACAACTGTGGCCGGAGTGGAGGCAACGGTTCCAGCGCTACCGGCTAGCCACGAAGCTAAACCTGGAGGATGGAGCCGTGCAGGTTAGCACGTTGCTATATGCGCTCGGCAAAGAGGCTGAGCAAGTTTTCAACACGCTGCTTTTCGAGGTAGGGGAGGACAATGACGACTACGAGACTGTGTTGGACAAGCTGAATATGTACTTTATTCCGAAAGTGAACATTATCCACGAACGAGCTCGTTTTTACCTCCGCTCGCAAAAGAGAGGCGAGTCTGCAGAGGAATACATCCGGACGCTCTACGAGCTGGCCGAGACCTGTCGGTTTGGTCCAGTGAAGATTGAAAATCTTCGGGATAAGCTGGTGATCGGAATCCTGGATAAAGAGATGTCAGAGAAACTACAGTTGATGGCAGATCTAACGCTGGAGAAGGCAGTTGAGATGGTGAGACAGTCTGAGCAGATAAAAGGGCAAATTAGCCAACAGTCTAAAGCTGGCTCGGGAGATGCAGCATTTCTGAGTGAAGTCGCACACAGTTGTAACTGCGGAGATGCAACATTCCTGAGTGAGGTCAGACACAATGCGCGCGCTGCGCCTTTCCAACAACACAGAGGACGGGGAAGGACACGAGGCAGCGGCGGCTTCCAGGCAGCAGGGCATCGCGATGGGGGTGCTACAGAAACGAAGTGCTTCAGGTGTGGAAGGGACCACCCGAACAACGTACAGTGTGCAGCCAGGCAGGCAAAATGCAGAAACTGCCAGAAGATTGGGCACTTCGCCGTCGTGTGCCGCTCTGCAAGAGTGAATGAGCTGACAACAATGGAGCAGCAGGATGACAATTACAGTGACGGACACTTCATTGGTGAGATAAAAACAAAATACCTCTACGTGACAGATTCCAGTAGGCCATGGACTGTTAAACTGAACGTCTGTAACACTCCTGTCACCTTCAAAATTGACACTGGTGCAGATGCCAGTGTGATTTCAGATGACACCTATCATCAGCTCAAACACCTGCCCCAGTTATCCAGTGACTACACAGCTTTTGACAGCCCCGGAGGTAAGCTTCAATGTCTAGGACTGTTCACTACCATAACCAAGTACAGAGGCCAGCAATATAAGTTCAACGTCCATGTGATCAAGACAGCTAATGGCAGCAACCTGTTGGGCCGTAATGTTGCAGTGGCAATGGGACTGGTGAAGAGAGTGGAGGAGGTACAGAGCACATTCGGGGCAGATCTGGGCCTCTTAAAAATAAAACCGGTGAAAATATGCCTGCGGGAAGATGCTGTCCCATACAGCATTAGCGCAGCGAGGAGAGTGTCTGCTCCCCTGCTTCCCAAAGTCAAGATAGAGCTGGAAAGAATGCTCAAGTGCGGCGTCATAGAGGAGATCACAGAGCCAACAGAGTGGTGCGCTCCCATAGTTCCAGTTCCCAAGAAAAGCGGTGCGGTGAGGATCTGTGTTGATCTAAAACGACTAAACACGGCTGTGAAGAGGGAGAGATTTGTTCTACCCACCATAGATGACATATTGCCAAAGCTGGCAGAGTCTCGAGTGTTCTCCCTGCTCGACGCGGCAAGCGGCTTCTGGCAAATTCCACTAGAGAGGGAAACAGCTAAACTGACCACGTTCATCACCCCAGTGGGTAGATTCTTTTTCAAGCGACTTCCTTTCGGGATCTCCAGTGCACCGGAGATCTTTCAGAGAGAAATGTCAGTGCTGTTCAGAGGCCAAGAGGGAGTAGAGGTGTACATGGACGACATTCTTGTCCATGGTAGAGATGATGAGGAGCACGAGGAGAGACTCCAAAATGTTCTGCGTATCCTGAAGAGCGCAGGTCTAAAGCTCAATGACGAGAAGTGCTTCCTGCGCCAAAAGCAGCTGAGCTACTTGGGGCATCGAATCGACAGTGAGGGCATCCAGCCTGACCCCTCAAAAGTAAGCGCCATCACAGAGCTACAGCCACCAAGTGACGTGCCAGGCTTAAGAAGGTTCCTAGGCATGGTCCATTATCTCGGGCGCTTCCTGCCTAACTTATCAGAAGTGATAAAACCACTCAACGACCTGCTGAAGTGCGAGGCCATGTGGACCTGGGACGCAGCACAAGACAACGCATTCAACAAGGTGAAGCAACTCCTCTCCACCGCACCTACACTGGCATTCTACGATGTAAATAAACCTACAGTAGTGAGTGCAGATGCAAGCAGTTACGGGCTAGGCAGTGTACTGCTACAGAGACACTCGGATGGACTGAAACCAGTAGCATTCTGTTCAAGAACACTAACTGATGCTGAGAAGCGCTACGCGCAAATAGAGAAAGAGTGTCTAGCTGCTGTTTGGGCCTGTGAAAGATTTTCCACTTACCTTTATGGCCTGGACAGCTTCACGGTCCATACAGACCACAAACCGCTGGTCCCTCTGATCAACAACAAGGACCTCGATAGGGTTCCCCTGAGGTGCCAGCGATTGCTGATGCGTATGATGAAGTACAACCCCATTGCAGAGTACGTGCCGGGGAAAACACTGACAGTAGCTGACACACTTTCCAGACAGCCATTATCTGTAATCCTGAGTGAGGTGTCAGAACTAGCCTGTGAGGTTTCAGTGTTTGAAGATGCAGCTCACGCAGCGTGGCCAGCGTCACCATCCAAACTGGAACGGATCAAGCAGGAGACGAGAGTGGACTACGACCTGCTGGTGGTGAGCAGATTGATCACAGAGGGATGGCCGAAGTACGTGAGCAGTGTACCAGCACAAGGCAAAGCATATCACCACTGCAGTAACAGCCTGTCAACATCAAAGGGTCTTGTGCTGTACGGAGACCGCATCGTGATTCCTCACAGTATGAGGAAAGAGATACTCAACCGGTTGCATGACGGACACCAGGGCATCACCAAGTGCAGAGAGCGGGCACGCATGAGTGTGTGGTGGCCCGGGCTGGAGAAAGAGATCCAAGAACTGGTGACGAAATGTCCTGAGTGCTTGCAAGTCAGACCTACGCAGAGGAAGGAGCCTCTGATTACAACGCCACTACCACAGAGGCCCTGGCAGACGATCGGTGCAGACATCTGTGAGTATGAGAAAGAAAACTACTTGGTAGTTGTTGACTACTATTCTCGCTACATAGAAATAGCTCATCTACCAGACATGAAGAGTGAGACCACAATTGCTCGTCTGAAGAATATCTTCGCCAGGTGGGGTTGTCCAGATGAGCTTCACACTGACAATGCCAAACAGTTCACGAGCAAAATGTTTGAAAGTTTCACTGTAAACTATGATTTTACACACATCACCTCTAGTCCCCACTATCCTCAAGCCAACGGTGCTGCTGAGAGAGCGGTGCAGACAGCAAAGAAGATTCTGCGGCAGGATGATCCGTTTCTGGCTCTCATGAGTTACAGAGCTACACCAATACAAGCTACGGGTGCCAGTCCTGCGCAGCTGATGATGGGCCGCCAGATCAAGACGACGGTGCCTACAGTCGATAAAATCCTGGTGCCTAAGTGGCCCAACTTCACAAAGGTGCGTGACGCTGATGCCAAGGCGAAGAGGAGCTACAGGCATGCCTACAACCGACGCTACGGTGCCAGAGCACTTCCACCTCTCGACCCAGGGCAGAGCGTGGCAGTGAAACTTGACGGTGAGTCCGGCTGGACGACAGCAGCGACCGTTCAACAGCCACACCCAGCTCCGAGGTCCTATCTGATCCAGACTGACCACGGGATCCTGCGGAGAAACAGGCGCCACCTACGACCAACATTCCTTCCTGGTGAGGCAGAGGACACGCAGGTGAGCGAGCAACCATCACCACCCCAGCTTACACCCCCAAGTTCACCTGTCAGAGGGGCCGAGTCACCTGCTAGAGTTTCCCCTGTTCGTGAGACTGTCCCGGCAGAGCCTGCGAATCGTCTTCCAGAACCAGCCCAGGTGACTTCCAGGGGCAGAGTCATCCGTCCACCTGTGAAGTTCAAAGACTTTGTGTGTTAATAACATATAGCTTGCCTCAATGGAGCAGAATACCCTCCGGCAGCTATAGAGGTGACTGGGTAGTCTACCCCATAACCTCAGTTAAAAAAAAAAATAATAATAATAATAATAACATTGTTGGTTTATGTTCTACTGTGCCTTACTGTACCTTTCTCTGTTAAAAAAATAAAAAAAATAAAAAAAAGACCAGGGGGAAGGGAATTATTGTTTTGTTATCATAGCACTTTGATTAATGGCACTTTTCTATTTTCTATTGTTGGTTCATTTGAACAGAAGGAAACTGATTGATATTATGTTTACAGTATTTTCTTGCACTG
>CM051020.1:6248688-6303688 GCA_027704905.1 Muraenolepis orangiensis
GCTGTACGATGCCTTCACCATGGTGATGGTTATTAAAAAAGTTGCTGCTCTAATGGTCAAAAGACCTGAATGTACCTTCATCCCGAGTGGTTTCAGAATCATTAGCATCGACCTAACGTGCATTAGGTGCAATAGGTTTACTAAGTTTTTTCAGACCATGGCTCGGGCCGAAAATCAGGGGATTAGTATCCACAGCCTTGGTAGGTTTGATTCCATTCCCTTGTGTCTTTCGCATCCACCTCTGATGCACGTCAACCTCTGTGCATTCTACGATGATATAAATATGTCATTAATATGTCAACTGAAACCTGCCGCGTACTAACCTTAAAAATGGCATCAGGAACAACGGTTTATTATTATCAAGTCCAATATTGTGAGGTTAGCTTTGATTTGATTGTGTATTCTTTTAAATTTAAAGCTCCACAATGAAACGTTTGAGCTTTTGTTCAAATGTATGTTAGTTACTATATCAATCGGCATAGAATAAATGCAATCCATCCTTTGACCAGGGAATCATGCTTTCTGTGCGGACCAACGGCGGGAAATTACTATCAGAGGACGTGACGTAAAAAAACGAATATTTGTGGAAGTGAAAAACATTAATTCCTAAATAATTTCCCAAATAACAAATCTCAAAACAGATTTCATTATTTCCTGGCTTGACAAAGTAGCTACTTGCTACTCTGTCGGTCTTTATGTCAAACAAACAACCCTGTCATGCCAAAGAGCCAATTAGTATAGCTCTTTGGTATAGCTATTTTGCTTATTAGCTCTGCAGCGAGCCTCAACGACTTCCGCACTGTTGCACTCACCCCCAGCATTATGTGTGTTCGTGAGTGTTTCGAGAGGCTGGTCCTGGCTCACCTCAAATCTGGCCTGTCACCCTCACTGGATAAATACCAATTTGCCTACCGCGGAGGAGCACGGAGGATGCCATTTCCTCAGCTCTTCACTCTGCTCTCACCTACCTGGATGAGAGCAACACCCACATGAGAATGTTGATCATTGACTTCAGCTCAGCATTTAACACCATCATCCCCTCCAAACTAATTTTCAAACTTGGTGACCTCATGAAAACCAAGAACCTTGACTTAACCCCTCAGTTTGTAACTGGTTATTAAACTTCCTAACCAACAGACCCCAGTCAGTCAGGTTAGACCATCTCACCTCCTCCACCCTCACCCTAAACACCGACATTCCACAAGGCTGTGTGCTGAGCCCTCTCCTCTACTCCCTCTTCACCCACGACTGCACTACAAACACCATCATCATGTTTGCCGACGACACAACGGTGGTGGGCCTCATCAAAAACAATGATGAGGCAGCCTACAGGGACGAGGTCCAGCACCTGTTGGCGTGGTGCGCTGACAACAACCTTGCCCTCAAGTAGACCAAGGAGCTCATCGTCGACTTCAGGAAGACCAGAGCTGCCACACACGCCCCCATCCTCATCAACGGTGCGGAGGTCAAGCGTGTCTCCAGCTTTCCTGGGGGTCCACATCTCCGAGGACCTCTCCTGGTCCCTCAATACTGCCTCACTGGTAAAGAAGGCTCACCTCATCTTCCTGAGGAGACTGAGGAAAGCCCACCTGTCACCTCAGATTCTGGTGAACTTTTACTATTGAACGTGTGCTATTGAAAGCATTCTCACCAACTGCATCACAGCGTGGTACGGCAACTGCACTGTTTCCGACCGGAAATCGCTACAGAGGGTGGTAAAAAAACGCCAAACGCATCGTTGGATTACCCCTCCCTGCAATAAACACTACCCACCACAAACGGTGTCTGAGGAAGGCACAAAAAATTGTGGATTACCCCTCTCACCCCAACCATGGACTGTTCTCCCTCCTCCCCTCCGGGAGGCGCTATAGAAACCTTTGTTCCAAGTCAAGCAGGCTTAGGAACAGCTTCTTCCCCTCAGCTGTCATCTCCCTGAACTCTGTACCACGAAGACAGCCCCACCCCACCCCCCCCCTGCTGCCCAACCCCTGCCCCCCCCCCCCTGCTGCTCCCCCCTTGGCGTCATCCCCCCCTGCTGCTGCGCCTCTGCTGCCCCCCCCATCCTGGCTGTCCCCCCTCCCCTGCCCCACACCTCTGCTCAACACCTATAATAATGAATCACAGAAAAACTGTATCTACCTACCTCTCTATAGTTGACATATTTCTTAATAAGATGCCTGTTTACTGTACCTGCCATATATATTTAAATCTCAATAGATACGTATAACTGATAGAACTGCTTATCCCTGCTCCTGTATATACATTTATATATGCCATACGTTTATATATAGAGTTAATTGTATTGTTGTCACTCTACAGAAGCATGAACAGTCATGAATATATGGTTATCATCTACGTAGCATGGCGCTTCAATATGGGAGATTCTAAAATAGCATTATATGTAATATATAATAGTGTGAAATGTATACATTCATATACAATTTATGGATTTTAATGTGAATCTGTACAACAATTTGATTTTAAAAAGGTAAGCAGTAAATCTACCCAAATGCCCCAAATGCAACCTTAAGAATACAGAATACATTATTTATCAATTTGAATAATTTAAGATATGATAACAGTTTTCAGATGTTGCAGGCAGCATAACATAACTAATAGAACATTTGCATCACAATAATCTTATAAATTAATGTTTTGGTTGAATTCTGTGGTGCAGCTTTGTGGGAGCTGCTGCTGGGAGCACATTAAATCAGTTCATTCTTAAATGTACCACCCGTTCCCTCCTCCCCCCCCTGTCTGCAATCTGATTGGATCGGTCGCCGGTGGGAACCTCCCCACGTTGGTGTGCATGCTTGTGTGTGTGTGTGTGTGTGTCCATTTAACGGGAGTGGAAGAGAGGGGAAGGCAAGCCACAGGAACCTCGCTTTCTCGCTTTCTCATTGTTTGCTGCTGTGTTACTCTCTCCCTCTCTCTGTCGCTCCTGTTTCCAGACGGATTTCTCTATACTATCTATCTATCTATCTATCTATCTATCTATCTATCTATCTATCTATCTATCTATCTATCTATCTATCTATCTATCTATCTATCTATCTATCTATCTATCTATCTATCTATCTATCTATCTATCACATGCCTCCATCCTTGTACATGCTTCAACTGACAATTACTTCAAAGCTCATTCTGTGGGAGATGTGAGGCGGGCAGCGGTAGGGTTTGTGTGTGTGTGTGTGTGGGGGGGGGGGGAACATACTTTAGAGATGTGAGATCAGAAGAACTTGCAAGATGATGCCTAGCTTTTTTGACCAGATCTGATCAGTGGTGGGAAAAGGGCAACGGAGTGAAGAGACTTTTTTTTCCATTTCCACCTCTGCCACTGGTGCCTCGCTCCACAATTTCCCACGGGGAGGGAGGAGGAGGGAGACCCGAGGCGGTCCCAGGAGAAATGGATTAGCGGCGGCAAACATCCGAGGCTTCCACTACTTCACATTATGAATGCCACTCAGTTCAGTGGGCTCATCCAGGCTTACCACAGCAACACCAGCCACGGTGCGACCACTCTGCCCGCCGACAACGACATACCGGCGGACCCCGGGGACACCTCTTCCTCCTCCTCCTCCTCCTCCTCCTCTTCCTCTTCCTCGGGATGCTACGAGCAACTGCTCATCTCCACCGAGGTGTTCCTGGCGCTGGGCATCGTCAGCCTGCTGGAGAACATCCTGGTGATCGCGGCCATCGCCAAGAACAAGAACCTCCACTCGCCCATGTACTTCTTCATCTGCAGCCTGGCGGTGGCTGACATGCTGGTGAGTGTGTCCAATGCCACGGAGACCATTGTGATCGCGCTGATCAACGGCGGCCACCTGGCCATCCCCGTGGCGCTGATCAAGAGCATGGACAACGTGTTTGACTCCATGATCTGCAGCTCCCTGCTGGCCTCCATCTGCAGCCTGCTGGCCATCGCCGTGGACCGCTACATCACCATCTTCTACGCGCTTCGCTACCACAACATCGTGACGGTGCGCCGCGCCCTGCTGGTGATCGCCGGCATCTGGGCGTGCTGCACGGCGTCGGGCGTCCTCTTCATCGTGTACTCGGAGAGCACCACCGTGCTCATCTGCCTCATCACCATGTTCCTCACCATGCTGGTGCTCATGGCCTCGCTCTACGTGCACATGTTCCTGCTGGCGCGGCTGCACATGAAGCGCATCGCGGCGCTGCCGGGCCACGCCCCCGTCCACCAGCGGGCCAACATGAAGGGCGCCATCACGCTCACCATCCTGCTGGGCGTGTTCGTGGTGTGCTGGGCGCCCTTCTTCCTGCACCTGGTGCTCATGATCTCCTGCCCCCGGAACCCATACTGCACCTGCTTCATGTCCCACTTCAACATGTACCTCATCCTCATCATGTGCAACTCGGTCATCGACCCCATCATCTACGCCTTCCGCAGCCAGGAGATGAGGAAGACCTTTAAGGAGATCTGCTGTGGCTGCTCCGGGCTGTCCAACCTGTGTGTGTGAGAGACAGAGAGAGAGAGAGAGAGAGAGAGAGAGAGAGAGAGAGAGAGAGAGAGAGAGAGAGAGAGAGAGAGAGAGAGAGAGAGAGAGAGAGAGAGAGAGAGAGAGAGAGTTGTGTTGTCCTTGGGAAAGTGTTTGAAAGAGGTTTAGAAAGAATGAAAGAAATGTTGTGTGTTTTGTTAAGTGCTTCTGGGTTTTGTTGTGTTTGGTTCAAATTGCCGGAGGGAGGGCGAACTGAACCGGGCTGTACTCCAGTCAGTTGCCTCCAGGGGTTAAGAGAAGAGACGGGTTGTCGGAGAGGTAGGTTTACAACGTGTTGTACATAGGAACTTGCATTGCAACGCTGCTCCTCACAGAGGAATTTAGCTATTTTGTTAGTTAGATTTTTGTAGTACACCATTCAAAAATGGCTATTTTACCTTGATAAAAAAAACATATCACTGTGTATTTGTACAAAATGGATTATAAATACAAGCATTTATATATATATATATAAATATATAGATGTATGTATATATATATAGTTATATATGTATGTGTATATATACTGTATATATATATACTGTATATATATGTATATATATATATGTATATTTTAATTTATTTATATTTATATATATATTTATATATTTATATATATATGTATATATAAATATTTATATGTATATATATATATAAATATATATGTGTATATATACTGTATATATAATTCTATATATATATATGTAAATGCTTAACATGTTGCGTGACATCAATCAGAAACCTTTATTTTTTTATAACCTTTTCACAGGCAAATCAGGAATGTAGTGTCAGTGTAACTAATGAAAAAGTATTTATTATTAGGACACGTCTCGACAGCAATGTAAACCTTGATTTAACAGAGCACGGTGATGGGATGACACAGTTCACCGGGAGCATGAACCAAGGATCTTGGTTATGATTGTCATAGTCACATTGTAGGAACAAACGTCAAAGGATCAAAGAAACACAAATTAAAAGGGGTTCTCACTCTATTTATTTATTTATTTATTTATTTATCTCTACCTCCAGAGTAAAACCCAAATGTTTTTATCATTCATTTTCCAAAGATTTACTTTTTTTTTTTTTTTTCGGATTAATGTAATGTATCTCAGTAATGCTTTTGACATTCAGAGACAAATGAATTGTGCATAAGAAGAAAAAAAAAATGATATATATATATATATGTGTGTGTGTGCTGTGTTGAAAATGACCACAAGATGCACTTGGGTGGTCAAAGACCAACGTGTGAGCTTAGGCTTGTGATCGTGTGGCTAATGCATTCAGAGCCACATAATATGCCTTCTGTGATCTTGTAGCTGGCTTTGACATGTCCACACTTAATGGCAATTTGCACATTTGTCGGGGGGGTACATGACAAAAAACATATAAATTTTGTTCTTGGGTTAACTGGAGCAAAAAATTGCAAATGTGTTTATATTTTGCATTATTGCATTGATTAATTGTGTGTTTTCTTTGCCTTAATGTATATTGCATATTGATGAAATTGGAATTGCTGCATTCTTCTTCTTTCGAGATATAGTCATCGTAGTCAATGGTTCACTTTCAAAGTTGTGCCAATATTCATATTTAAATATATGTCCAATCCTCATGAAGTTGAATTTGATTCTGATTCTGAATTGTTTGTTCAAAACTGACAATTTTCCAATGTTTTGTATGGTCATACCAGCATTTGTGGGTTCTCATTTATGCAGACTTTAACCTTTTGTGCAAAGATAACCTCGTTGACATTTAACCTGAAAACAAACAGGGAATAAAAGATACAAAGATACCATAATCCTCCCGTTTTCTTTCTCTGAATGCACACAGCATGGAGACAGTTATCTGATTCATATCATGGGGCCTATAACACATTAGTTAGCGTTGATCTGCTATCAAGGATTTTTGAATGGAAACAAATCTGGAGCCAAGTTATAATCTTTCTTTAATGAACAGTTCTGCCAACACATTTTCTGAAGGCCACCAGTTAATCTTCTTAAATTAATCTAAGCTATATCCAGAATGAGCCATTATTCGCATTGTAACTCATTGCAATTCAGCAGCTGATTGAAGCTGAAACTCTGACTTAGATTGTGACAATAAGTCCTTTATTATTATTTTATAATATACTCCTGCAGTTTTCTCGTTTGCAATAGCAAGGCCTTGTGATGCGGGGAGAGCAGCCTGAACGTAATTAGCCGATGTGCTCCTGCGTTGCCTGGACACTGTAAATAATAGTTGCATTTGCTACCTAGTCAGGTACTCTCTGATGCAAATAATGAACTCACTTAGGCTGTAATTCTGAGCAGACTGAGCTGTGTGGCGGGACTTTCCACCTTAAGTGGTGTGAATTACTACGGAAAGCGTATTGCTAGCACGCCACAAAAAACAAATAAGAGCAAAAAAATAAGATAGTGACGATCATCGTTGTAAGAGGATTTTTTCTTTTTTCACGTTATAGCAAGAAACCGTTATATTATTATATTATTCCAACGCATTCTCATGAACCGGTTCGTAGGATATCCTGCACTTTGTTTGGTAGGAAATCGTACGTACAGCAATCAGTGCGCATGCGCGTCCCACTGCAGCGAGAACACAAAGCACTTTCCGCGTATTCTCAGTGGAAAATGCTAAAAAATCATATAGTTTGGCCATTTAAATATGTTTTGATAACATTTCTAGCGAAAAATGGGCCATTATTTGTCACAATCGTCCTTCAGTGGATGTATACGATCTTTAGTTTCATAGTTATTATGAATATTTCCACGGATATTTTTTCAGGGCCATCATGCACACAGTCCAGCTATTTATAAGTGCATTTGCGCGAGCATCTTCAGCTGCATTCCCATGAAAGAACTGTGCACTTTGCTTGGCAGTACATACGTACGTACATACGTACATACGTTCATACGTACATACGTTCGTACGTTCGTACCTTTCAGTCGGCGAACAGAGCAGATGAAATGATGCCTAAAATAACACTTTTACATGTATGTTTTTATCATCCACTCATCTATCAATACACTTAGATTCATTTAGAGTTATTTTAGTTATATTCTGTTTATACTAGTTTTATTTAGTTAGTTGTTGTTATTTAGTTTTTAGCTTAGGTATATTTGTGTGTGCATTTATTCCCCCCGTGTCAACTGTTGCACCTTAACTTCCCTCGGGATTAATAAAGTTTCTTGAATCTTGAATCTTGAATCTTGAAGTCAGTTTTGGAAAGCTCTTGACCTCTGCTACCATAAGAAAGGGCAAACCAATTTGGGGCGTCACTCAGCAGGGTCACAACCTGTAAAAAACATGATTTCACCCACTTACAAATAAGAAAGATCAAATCTGACCATGCCAGTTTGTTTCTCGACCAGTAAACCCTATAAGATATGAGATGGCAGGATTCCTGGTCACAATTTCACATAATAGGGAAAACTACAAAACGTGTGACACAGCACGCTGCAAATTGTAGTTCTTTGCACACGTCCGGGTCTCGTCCCACAATCTATTTGTGTTAATAATGTGGTTTATATATATATTTTTAACATATAATGTGGTTTCCAAACGAGACGGTGCAGCTCAGTGCCGCTGCGATCCGATGGATTATTAATACACGTAAAAATAAACTTAAATCATGAACGTAACAGAACAATAAGGCGGCAGTGATATCAGCGTCCATAGCAACGATAGAAACCTGAACAAATCTTCATAATAACTCTAAAACACATTTCTCGCTAGAAATGTTATCAAAACATATTATAATGCGGCAACGATCTATCTATCGAATACATTTTCCACCGAGAACGTGATTATAGCTGCAGAAGTTCGCGCATGCGCACCAGGTTGATACGTACGATTTCCTACGAAACAAAGTGCAGTTTTTTCGTAAGGAATCCTACATATCGTTTATGAGAACAATATTCCATTTATCTTGTTATGATGTAGTGACTAGAATGATATTGTTATTATAACGTGAGATGTTATAAGAAGAGACGTATAACGTTAGCACCTCTTTTGTTAAATTCACGTTTGAATGAGTAAAAACGGTGCGGAGAACGGATAAGTTGAGGAGTATGGCTCATTCACATGATTCGATTGGAGTGGCGGTGAGACATTGAGATACGCTAAGAAGGATTTAAAAAACCCACAGTGCTTCACCAGCTCCCAACTACACCCAATGCTCGGTATGTTGCGACCCAAAGTACGGTGAGGCTTTCATTCAAGTCGCTAGACGGAGTAATGGTCTGATGTTGACTCATTAGACAAATTCGTAACTACTCTTCAAGACTCATAGTATGGCTTCAAGCCTTATTCGACAAACAGCAATCCCAAGATCATCCCAAGGTTATTTCATAGCCGAGAAGTCGAGAAGAGGACGGCGACAGCTGCCAGATTCAGATGCCAGACTGTACTGAAGGCCAGCATTAAGCACTTTGTAGAATTAAAAAACAGAAGGCGATCAACGGTCTTTGTGTTCCATCCCTACTAGGTGGATCCACAGCAGGTTTGGTTGAGGCAAAGGACCCTCTTATCACCATGAGCAGGAACACAGCACCACTAATTGTGTCCTCGCAGACCTGCCGTTAGTTTTAATTTAGCAGACATACAGGGCAGGCCAAATATAATTTTGAACCGGGTAGTCAGGAAATAACAACAAATAGGATTATTTATTTTTTGATGTTTTTCCTCAAATATAAATAATGTTCCCATCTAACCAGGGCACCATAATGTGGCACTGCCTTAATGCTCAAGAGATCTCTGGGAAATGTATTAGTCTTGGTAGTATAATTTCTACTCCGGTGGAAAAATAATCTTTCTCAGAGGTCCGGATACTAAGTTCAGTATCTTTATTTGAACAAAGCATCAAATAAAACATCAACTGCAGCATGATGCCGCCTGCCGGGCCAATTCGTACAGACTGACAGAAACTCCAGGGTGGTCGAGTTCCGTCGTCCTAATGTCGCCTGTTGGCCACTTGTATATGTTAATCTAATACACATGCATACAGTACGCTCTTACAATGCATACAGTATCACAGACAGTGTTTTAGTTTTATAATTAGGGTATACAAATACAGTACATCTTCAAGTGTGTGTGCTCTCAGGAAGAAATACACCTCTACGGCTTCATGTGATGTGCCGTGTGAATGTAACCGATAATCACAATAATAGAGATGCAGAAATTCTTACAATGGAGTACGGATCACCACACAATAATAAAGTCATTCATACATTATAAACCGTGGAGTGTGTGTGTGTGTGTGTGTGTGTGTGTGTGTGTGTGTGTGTGTGTGTGTGTGTGTGTGGTGTGTGTGTGTGTGTGTGTGTGTGTGTGTGTGTGTGTGTGTGTGTGTGTGTGTGTGTGTGTGTGTGTGGTTGGTGACTGATTATAGTGTGGGTCTGTTGAGGCTGCACACTGTGGGTCCTTGGTTATCAAGGACCCACAGACAGAAAGAGAGAAAAGCTCTTTGCTTACTTCACCGTACACACTTCATTTGTATTTTAGAGCCAATCCAATGACACGCTGGTAAAGTAACTCTCCACAACATATTACCATTAGTTCTGTAAGCAGTCCTGTGTTGTTCCTCCACAACACAATGTTGGGACCTTGTCATGCTAGACAGCATTATTCATCTTTGTAGGCAAATAATTGTGCTGAGGGCTGCTTAGCTTCTTACAAAATACTTTATTATACTCCAAGCCCTTTGTCCATACGAAGCATTAGATTCATCTTTGTTCTCACTGGTATTTTTCTTCTACAGGAAGAGCTAGTTGCACATTTGTTGAATACCCACATGATCCACAAAGGCTGAAATGCAGTAGCTCCAAGTGGATGTCTAACTGCTATGCACACTGTCCCTCATCCACATAAAGAAAATATCTAACTAATCCTGTTATTTATTCCTGTCATTTTCTGGTCTGTGCAGGGCAGCAAAAATAATGTGTAAATGGGTTTAACATTATATTTTGCCTACCCTGCTTACGTCTGCTCACTTAAAACTAACGAAATGAGGCCCGGGTCCCTGAGGTCAACAATTAATTCCTTATGCAGCGCTGTGTCTGACTGTACTCCACCTAGTCCACCTAGAAGGGATGAAACATAAAGACCAGGGGCCTTGTTGATTGCCTTCAGTTTTTTGCCCGCAAAGAGGTTTTCCAAAGTGCTTGATGCTGGCCTCTATAATAATTTAACAATATTTAACAATTCATATTAGCTGGCCCCCTAGCCCTTAGTGTGAACTCTGAGATAAGGCGATGTCCCAACGTGACTCTCCATCAGAAATATGAAATTCTTCAAGATTCACGATTTCTGATTTGCCATATGCAACAAGTACAATGAAATGCACTATACTATACTAATACAAATGCTGTACACAATAAATACATATACAAATAACAATAAAGTGACTGATGATATGTGCATGTTTTAGAATTGTGCAGAAAGCATTTAAAAAGCATTTTAAAGTGCCAGTAGTGCAGCAGCATCATGGATACAGTGCAGTGCAGTGCAGAACAGCGCAGTGGCTCTAATGAGTCCAGAACGTCCAGCAAAAGAATGAAAGTGTATGATAGTTCAATATTATGATAGTGGCAGCACTTCTAGCAGTTCAGTAGGCACACTGCCTGTGGGAAAGAAGGGTCCTTGAACCTGGTAGTCCTTGTGCGGATGCTGCGGGTATATTGTGGAGTGTCCAACACTGTAAGTTCCATGGACTGAGGGGGATTCCACTCAGGGTTAAGCCTGCCTTGGGGGAAGCTTATCTGAATTTAGCAACAGATCATTTAAATGTCTTAGAGAGTTCACTGAAGAGGGATGAATCAGATGTAGGGATTAGACGTGAAGTGGTTTGCCAAGGTATTTCTTTCAAATAAAAAAACAAGAGTGTGTTGGTGTAGTTACAGTATGTTTACCAACAATACCATGTGACCTGTGCTTCAGAAGATCAAATTGTGGGGTTTTTAAGGTTTTAAGGTTTTTTTTGTATTGTTTTAATTTTGGACAACAATATTCTGTGAAACTGCTTACAGCCTCAACTGCTAAAATACAAAATAAAAAAGGATTTTAGAATAAACCATTTTAGAACTTCTTTTTCATTATGTTCATGTAAAAGTGAACAAACGAAATGTGAAAATGACAAATGACTGCGTTATCCGTAGCCCTGACTGACTGCAGCCATCTCCCCGAAGTTAGCCTCCTGCCTTTGATGTTGATACATTCAGTATTGGAATGATTTAGTTCCTTCTCACTGGATGAACAGATGAACGTGAGGAATGAACCGAGTGTCTGTCCAATGGAATTGATCTCCTACGCTGCCTCAAAAACTCACTTACAAGTGGCCTTCATTCAAAATTCCACCTACAATGAATTACATTTTATTTATATTTGAAGTTTTCATGAAGGTCTTGGGGATTATTGCCAGAGAGGAAAGTTTGGAGTCCTCTGCTGGAGCTGCTACCTCCGCGACCCGATCCAGATAAGACCATGGATGGATGGATGGATGGCTGGATGGATGAAGGTCTTGGCTTTTTTTGACTATTCTATCTTGACTTTCAAAGAAAGTTTTGACACTTGACCACCAGTCTTCCTCGAATCTGACCAAGTACAGAGTGAGAACTGGTACTTGGAAAAATGGTGCAAGTTCACCTCCTGGGCACTGTCGAGGTGCCCTTTGTCAAGGCTCCAGACTCCTACACTGCTCCCCGGGCGCTGTACATAGAATAGCTGCTAGATGCTCCTAGTATAAGGATGGGTCAAATGCAGAGAAACTCATTTCACTAAGTGTGTATTTAGATTTGAATTTAGACATGTAATTAGGTTGCATATACACACTGATAAAGAGATGGGTCTGGCTGATAAGAGGCCAAAGCAAGTCTGAGGTTTTTGAAAACCCTTAAGTGAATAAATATGAAATCATTCATTACTGTGTGTAGACATGGAAAAATGTAGATTCATGAAAACGATGGATGGAAAAATTGAAACATGAACCAGACATTGGCAGCTGGAAGGGTTGTTGCCCTGCACAGACCAACAAATAACAGGATTATTTAGATATTTTCCTGATTTTCATGTTTAAAACTAACCAAGGCATCAGTTGACATAGTGTAGCCCTGCTTTAATGCTCCAGACCATTGGCAGCATGAGGTCATGCTGAAGAAGGCGCACCAGCGCCTCTATGCTCTGCGGTGCCTCAGAAAAAGCGGAATAGGCCAGAGGTGGCTAGTGAACTTCTACCGTGGCACTGTAGAGAGCGTCCTGACAGGTGGCGTCACTGTGTGGTACGGCAACACCACTGCACAGGACAAGAAAGACATCCAGAGGGTCGTGAGGACGGCGCTTCCATGCATTGAGGAGATCTTTAGGACCAGATGTCGGAAGAAGGCCATGTCCATCATAAAGGACCACAACCACCCTGGGCTCCATCTCTTCTCCCTCCTACCGTCTGGTCGCCGGTTGCGCAGCATCCGTACAGCAAGGACTACCAGGTTGAAGGATAGTTTTTATCCCCAGGCAGTGACCTACTGAACTGCTAGGAGTGCTGCCACTTTCACTTTCATAACATTGTCATTAACATTACACTATCATACTTTGCTGGACTTTCTGGACTCATCACAGTTACTGCACTGTACTGCACTGTATTCATGATGCTGCTGCACTACTGGCACTTTATTAAAAAATGTAACAATTATTTAAAAGATTTTTGTAAAAAAAACAAAAAAACAATATTATATATATATATCTCCAAAACAACACCATACAAATACAACAAATACAAATGATATACTGCATATATACATATACATATTATATATATATATATATATATATATATATATTGTATATACATATACAATTGTATATGTATTTATATATATATATATACATTTATATATATATAGAATGTTGTCCCATTTCCTGTATTCTCCAAAACAACACCATACAAATAAAATTATATATATATATATATATATATATATATATATATATATATATATAATTTGTATTTGTATGGTGTTGTTTTGGAGATGTATACTATGGGAGGAAATGGGGAGTAAGCATTCCTATATATATATATATATATATATATATATATACAAATACGTAAGCATTCCTATGTACTTTTTACAAATGGCCAATAAAAATAGCTTGTATCTTGTATCTTGAACAGAAACCGCAAAACAAATGATGAGAATTGTGTTATCAACGTGTAATCATCGTGTCCCAAGCTGTCCAAAGGTAACCCAAAAAAACTAACAGGGTTCAGAATACACCACAGACGGGGGTTGTGGCCTATGCTATTGTCAATTCCCTGCAACATCCACCGCGCATTGCACAGCAAGCATGAGAGCATTCCCAGAGGCACATGATGTTCCTTGTTGGTATATGTTATATATATATATAACCCCCAACATAACAGCGCTAGAGCGCATAACACCCCCCCCCCCCCACACACACTATCACCGGAGGGACTGGAACATTAAAAACAACGTGTGCACAGATCTTCACCATCGAGAACATCGTGAAGTCCAAGGGGGGGGGGGGTCCAACGTGAAGTCCAAGGGGGGGGGGGGGGGGGGGGTCCAACGTGAAGTCCAAGGGGGGGGGGGGGGGTCCAACGTGAAGTCCAAGGGGGGGGGGGGGGTAATCGCGTGTGAAAAAAATTGTGTAGCTTTTTTTCAGCTGCAAATGATACTGTCGTGAATCTGTCGGAATCAGAATTCCTTTATTCGTCACCCTTACATATTAAACGGACTTACATAATAAAAATATCTATGCACACGTTATTATTAACAATAATGATAATAATAATTATAATAAAAAATTTAAAATATTAAATAAAAACCTCATGGTCACATCAAGAGGATTCTGAAATCATCTCGCGACCCCCCCCCCCCCTCGGTGTCCCGCGACCCCCACTTTTGGGGGAACCCCTGCTGTAGACCACTTGTCATTGGCACTTTCACCTGTCAAAATGAGTGAAAAGGTGAAAGTGCTAATGACAAGACATATGCAAATTAGGTGATTATTGATCGCGGTTTTGTAACTCTTAGTTACGTTAAGTCTTTTCACGTTAAGCGATGCAAAGAAAGATCAAGTCCAAACTCTCAATTTAAATCCACAACAATGCTTAACAAACCCAAGTCAGCCATTAACTAATCAGTCAACGAGTGTGTGGAAACAAAATGCAACAACCAGCTCAACGAGACGCAACACTGAGACAAAACCAGCAAAGACAAATGAGTCTCACTCACCAATGATGTTCACTTAAAGACCAGGGGTGGGTTTCCCGATAACGTTGTCTCTTAGCGTGTTACGAAGACTTGAAAGGTATACCTTACTAAAGTTGTTTACTGTTCTACGTGTGTTCCACGAACTATCCCTCAGGCGGCTGCTTAAGGTATACCTTCTTACGTCCGACGTTGCGCTGAAATCGATGACTCGAGAATCGACTTTTCACTCCAGGTAGCGACTGTTTCACCGCGTTATGAGAGTTTTATCAATAAAACACTGCAGGAATACTAAAGAACATTGCATTTATCATGACTGAGAACATATTCATAGAATTTAAAACTTACAAACTCAATTATCAAACCGTAAATCTAATGATTGCCTACAGGTGGCACGAGCCCGCCACCTCAGATTGTGATATCAAGCCTCTTCCCGCTACACCACCTCAGCAAATTACGCCACCTACCAGTACACCTTATTTGGCAAGAAAAGGTTGATTTAAATATTTTTTATATCATTGTCATGGTGCCTTAAATAACTTTGCAATTAGGGTTGATTAACCAGCAGCCCCATCACATAACTGGTGTAGTTCACAATTCTCTCTGATTGGCTGACAATTTCAATAAAAGCGCACCAACAAGAAATGAACATTAGATATGTAACATTAGATATGTCAGGCAGTGGTGTTGCGCAATATTTCGGTGCTCCCCCGCAGGTCATGAAGTCCAACGGGGGGGGGGGGGTCGCGATCGTGAAGTCCGACGGTAGGGTGGTGGTCCGGGCCGGCAGGTATGCCAGATGGCCAGTCAAACCGTGGTGCCTAGCAACTTAACAGGTAGGGGGGGGGGGGGGCTCCTAAACTCCGGGGCTCCCCCGCACCGCGGGGTCTGCGGGGGCCTCCGCTACGCCACTGATGTCAGGGCAAAAACATCGCAAAAAGCGGTCCGCCAGCGTCACCAATGTGGAGATGGAGGTCATGCTGGATGAGGTGGCGCTGAATCGTGAAGACTGTTTTCGAGCACTGTTTTCGAGTTTTAGGAGTTTAAGAGGCGATTTCATGTTCAATAAAGTGCAAAATGTATCCACCGTAATGTACAATTTCGGCATGAAAACATTCCCATTAATGTGGTATTTTTGTTGTATATTATTACCGTTATGAACTACATATTGATTCACAGATTGAAATAAAACTAGGCCAACAGCTGATTTCAGAGGCTTGCGGGTCGGAACAGTGGTGGCCACTAGCGGAGAGAGCTGACAACATCGCTAAGGTGGAGTTAAGAGAGCTCCAGACCTGCCCTACGAAAGTGTTACTTACGGAAGGTATACTTAGCTAAGAACGTTTCGGGAAACACGGCGAGAAGTTAAGGTGGAACTTAAGGTGGAACTTACGAATGACGTAGCGTTAAGAAGGCTTCGGGAAACGCACCCCAGATCCATTCTCCTGTCCTTCTGGATGAATGGTCCGACCTCCATCAGGTCATAAAGATGATCGCTTTTCAGATCCAAAATAAGTTGCCTTTCCAATTCCCTGCCCTCTGGTCGGTCCCAGCAGTAGAGCCTCTTGTGGCTAGTAGAGCCCGTTAGCCACGGGTATCTTTCCCAGTTGCTAGCCTGAAAATGGCGAACATAATCTGCTTTAACAACTTGATTCAGCTCAAGATTGTCAGGCGTTGGACGGCCTTTTTTAATAATGTCCATCTTTACATTGAATGGTCGTCTTGAAAATGGTTCCGACAATAAATCTGCAACGACATCATCTTCGCCTGTTGCCATTTTGACGTAAAATCCTACGTAGAAAAAACGTAGCACTACGCTAGATCCACTCTCGCTCCTCTTCCCCTTGCACCTTCAAGCTCCATATTGAGCTGCGGGGAAATCTGAAAGAATACGCCCATTGGCTACAAATCACTATATGATTGGTTGATCAAATTGTCAATCCAAACGTACGCTCTCATTCAGTCTAAGGGCCAAAGCATGCGGGAGTACTTTGGTTGAAGGACATTCTTCCCAGCAACCCAGAAAAATATCTGGGGTGCGTTTCCCGAAGCCTTCTTAACGCTACGTCGTTCGTAAGTTCCACCTTAAGTTCCACCTTAACTTCTCGCCGTGTTTCCCGAAACGTTCTTAGCTAAGTATACCTTCCGTAAGTAACACTTTCGTAGGGCAGGTCTGGAGCTCTCTTAACTCCACCTTAGCGATGTTGTCAGCTCTCTCCGCTAGTGGCCACCACTGTTCCGACCCGCAAGCCTCTGAAATCAGCTGTTGGCCTAGTTTAATTTCAATCTGTGAATCAATATGTAGTTCATAACGGTAATAATATACAACAAAAATACCACATTAATGGGAATGTTTTCATGCCGAAATTGTACATTACGGTGGATACATTTTGCACTTTATTGAACATGAAATCGCCTCTTAAACTCCTAAAACTCGAAAACAGTGCTCGAAAACAGTCTTCACGATTCAGCGCCACCTCATCCAGCATGACCTCCATCTCCACATTGGTGACGCTGGCGGACCGCTTTTTGCGATGTTTTTGCCCTGACATCAGTGGCGTAGCGGAGGCCCCCGCGGTGCGGGGGAGCCCCGGAGTTTAGGAGGCCCCCACCCCCAGGCCCCCCCCTACCTGTTAAGTTGCTAGGCACCACGGTTTGACTGGCCATCTGGCATACCTGCCGGCCCGGACCACCACCCTTCCATCGGACTTCACGATCGCGTCAACCCCCCCCCCCGTTGGACTTCATGACCTGCGGGGGAGCCCCGAAATATTGCGCAACACCACTGCCTGACATATCTAATGTTACATATCTAATGTTCATTTCTTGTTGGTGCGCTTTTATTGAAATTGTCAGCCAATCAGAGAGAATTGTGAACTACACCAGTTATGTGATGGGGCTGCTGGTTAATCAACCCTAATTGCAAAGTTATTTAAGGCACCATGACAATGATATAAAAAATATTTAAATCAACCTTTTCTTGCCAAATAAGGTGTACTGGTAGGAGGCGTAATTTGCTGAGGTGGTGTAGCGGGACGAGGCTTGATATCACAATCTGAGGTGGCGGGCTCGTGCCACCTGTAGGCAATCATTAGATTTACGGTTTGATAATTGAGTTTGTAAGTTTTAAATTCTATGAATATGTTCTCAGTCATGATAAATGCAATATTCTTTAGTATTCCTGCAGTGTTTTATTGATAAAACTCTCATAACGCGGTGAAACAGTCGCTACCTGGTGTGAAAAGTCGATTCTCGAGTCATCGATTTCAGCGCAACGTCGGACGTAAGAAGGTATACCTTAAGCAGCCGCCTGAGGGATAGTTCGTGGAACACACGTAGAACAGTAAACAACTTTAGTAAGGTATACCTTTCAAGTCTTCGTAACACGCTAAGAGACAACGTTATCGGGAAACCCACCCCTGATTGGTTGCATGGACCGAGAAAGACAAACAAATCAACGTAACTGTAATATAACAGATAACAACACAGATACGATTCTCATTTATTCATTTGATTTAAATTGTATTACATTTTATTAAATTGTATTACATTTTATTAATATAATTAATTCGATTTTTGTTTCATCTGAGAGTTCCAGGGTCTTCTCTGAATACCTTGGAGGCCCTGACGCTTCACCACTGATATATATATATATATATATGGTATATGTTTTTGTATTATGTGGATAGAATAAAACACAGATTTTTTGTTCAAAGGGCCTGCATACCTTGCCGGTGCTCTGTCCTTCACTCACAGAAGTCTTGAAGGAAGGAAGAAATATCAATGGCTTCTGGATTGTGCCGGAGCCTCGGTGGTTCACTCCACTGTTGGTGTGTATGCAGTAACAGGTCAACGTGAGGCATAAGGTAACATAACATGAATATAACATCACTGCTGCTAACAGAAAACAAAGTAGGCCACTGTCTTCTATCTTCAATCTAGTTGAAACGTGTATTTCATGTCGGTACTTACACAATGCATTTAGCATTCATTTAACACATCTGCATCAGCGATATGCTCAACCTCAGCTGTTACTAGGTCTTTAACCAGTGTTTGGGCCATTTAACCGGTCTTTGTGAGGTAAAATGATGAGAGTAATTATTATTGTTAATATTATTATTATTATTATTATTATTATTATTATTATTATTATTATCAATATATTAACAATTATTATCATCATCGTTGTGGGGTAAAGAAATACTAAATAATCCATATAATCCAATTAAGGTTTCTAAAAGGGATCACAAGTCTCCTGGAGAATGCCTAGTCCAATTGAAAATAATCAAAGAAAGAAAAGGAATATACTCCAGAGAGATAGGCCTAACTAAATTGGTCAAAGTAACACCTTTCAACCCCTTATAGGATCTTATTCTTATAGGGTCTTATCTTTCTTTATCCTCGGTGAACTAGGTCACTAAAATTACGTAAAGTTGCCTTATTTAAAGGGAATAACATAATTCATTTTATAGTTAAATTAAATAGATAAATACTTTATTTCATGTAATATTACAATTGTTAAAATATGGCATGATTTAATACAGTTTAGGTTTATATGTTACACCAATATCCTTAGTGTTTGTTGTTTCTTGTGCCTAGGAACTAATGTTTGTTCATGCACTGGTACTGCGTGTTGTGTTGATGCACCGGGCATCTCAACGTGGGTCGATGTCTTTATGGAAGCGCTGCTGCAGTCCGTGATAAAGTTATCTACAGCGCTACAGTGAGAACTCGCCTGCTCAGCGCGGGTGGGAGAACCCAACGAGACGGCAGCGCGAGACGACGCCGCGTCCAAGGACCATCCAGCGGCGCACTGTCGCCATGACGACCGCGAGCTACGGTGATTAGACTGTGTGTCAAAGTGGCAACATCTCAGGAGAAAGCCAGGAAGAAGCTCCACCGCATCCTTCAAGTTAAAGGTGGTGGTGTGAGAAGTGGTTCATCTGGAAATTGGTGCTCATGAATGCTGTTGATGTCAAAGGGTTTAAAGACGAAAATTAATCCTATAAGAAAGTAAATTAATATTCAATTATTAATTTAATTAATGTAAATTAATTAACATGAATTATTAAATTAATTAATGTTAATATTAAAGAAAGAATATATTATTCATAAGTTCAAGTTAAAAGGAGGACATTTTCACATTTTATGAAAGGTAATTAAACTTAAAGGACCATTTACTTAAGCTTTAAAGGGTCATTCCACTGATGACAAAAACATTTTCTTATGTAAAGTATAAGTGATTTACTGCCTTTCTAAGCATATCTCACTGCATTTAAGGTGTATTGGTACCAAGCTCAATATTATTCTTGTTATTTTGTTGTAAAGCTGAGGTCAATTTAAAATCTAGAAGTTTAAACTTAAGGAGGACATACATTTGATAACCTCACTGATTACTCACATGTATGCCTATACTGTAGCTTACATTTATACATTCAGAGATCCAATTCAAGCTTAGTAGTTACACAAGCTCTATTACAGCAGTTTATAAGTTATTAAGTCATCTCAACATGTCAGACACAGGGACTGAGACCTGCCATAAAAATGCCAAACTCATGCTCAACTTGAAACAACAGAAACAGAGTTGGCAGAAAAAGTGGAAATGCCACGAAAAACTGAAAGAACTGGAACACTAACAGAAAAAGTAAAATAACTCCAAGCTGAAAAGTTGAAAAGTGTACAACGTCGCTACAGAACCACAAAGACAGCCCCCCCCCCCCCTGCTGCACCCCCCCTGCTGCCCAACCCCTGCTGCCATGCCTCTGCTGTCCCCCCCCCCTGCTGCTGCACCTCTGATGCCCCCCCCCCCCCTCTGCTGCACCCCCCCCTGCTGACACCCCCCCCCCCCGCCCCACACCTCTGCTCAACACCTATAATAATCACCACCAATGTCTCTGACTAACTGGAAAAAATAAAAAATTAACTGTAAAACAAACTGTATCACAACTACCCTCCTCTCTATAGTTTACATATGTATTACTAAGATACCTGTTTACTGTACCTGCCATATATATTTAAATATGTTGATAGAACTGCTCCTACTCCTGTATATACATATACATTTATATATGCCGTACATTTACATTTATATATGCTCACTTGTATATCAATTTACATTTATATATTTTGATCCTGCTTTCAATAACTGCATACCCCTGATCACTACCTGTTAAATACTCACTTACCTGTCTATACATATACCTATTATTATGCTCATATCACATTTATACCTAGACTGTCTTTTAACCTGTAAATTTAAACTGTAAATGATATTATATTACCATGCACTTTACTGCAACATTTGCACTCTGGTTAGATGCTAAATTATTTTCGCTGTACTGTACGTGTGCTGTACAATGACAATAATTTGAATCTAATCTAATCTAAATCTAAAGAAGCTATAAGTGCCAATCACCTTCCAACACCAGAGCCTGCATTATTCACTGGAGATCCTTTGAAATTCAAAGACTGGCAACTATCGTTTGAAACTTTAATAGACAGGAAAAACATCCCAAAGAATGAAAAACGGTATTACCTAAGAAAGTACATAGGAGGTGCTGCAAAGAAAGCAGTAGAGGGATTCTTCCTGTTAGGCACTGAAGCAGCATATGACTCTGCCTGGCAGCTGTTAGAAAAACGTTTCGGAGACCCATTTATTATTGGGAAGTCTTTCAGAGACAAGCTACATGGATGGCCAAAGATAAGCTCTAAAGATGGCTGCAAACTAAGATAATTTGCAGACTTCCTTAAGAGCTGTGAGGCTGCAATGCCCCACATTAAGACATTGGAAGTACTGAATGACTGCAACGAGAGTCAAACAATCTTGATGAAACTGCCAGATTGGTTGGTATCCGGCTGGAACCGAAAAGCAATGGAGGCTAGACATGCAAACGCTGGTTACCCACCATTCAAAGTGTTGGTAGACTTCATATCAAAGGAAGCAGATCTCGCATGTGATCCCATATCCTCGATACAAGCTATCAAGAGTGTCGAAGGTGAAAAAACAAAGAATCCAAGAAGCCAAACTATCCAAGCAAAGACACTGTCCACAAACACAACGCAAAGCAGCATCCCAACATGCATCTTCTGCAGAAGAACAGGACACGTCCTCCCAAAGTGTAGAAAGTTTGTAGAAAAGAGGCATGACAATGAATGAGGTACGTGCAAATGGAATATGGATCCTGGGATGTGGAAATGTAGTTTCACCACACATCTACAAGTGTGTAAAATGTAGGCGGTAAAATTGTTTACCTGCCTATGCTCCACAGCGGTGCATATCGAGACTGTAACTGCCTCTGTGTTCAGTTTGAGTTTTGGTTCCTACCAGTTTTTGGTTCCTACCTAAATGCTGTAGATTAAGGGCGGAACTAATGGTTGAAGCGCACAGTGTTCGGGGACGTTTTATGCCGACGCACGCGTGTCAAAATCTCCGGATTTAAGAGATAGTTCAGTCACAGTCAGTCAGTTCAGTCAGTAAAGTCCCCATAATTTCCTCTCTTATTGCATGCAGCCAATAAGGTACGTTTGGTGTTGTGGTTGTTAGCTGTGTGTAGGCCCAAGCCAGGTAGGTAAAGGTGCTAACTAAATGTTTGCTAAGTGAGTTTATTATTATTATTATTGCAGAAGGACTTAATGTGTTTTGTAGGTTAAGTTCATTTTGGTTAACAATATTGCAAAGACATGTGACACTAAGAGACAAGTAGAAATAATATGGATGTATGTTGTTATTGTTTGATCTGTGATTTATTGTATTTCATGTATGTGTTTCACAGTTCTCACGCGTCTGGATTTGAATAAATCCTACCAGTACCATAAAGAACGCGTTGCTGTCATCATTGCATAAGAGGGAATTACAGAGACGCTAGACGATTTGACAACAGATTCCTTCATGAATGCACTTCCAACAATGGTGGCAATCAGAGGTCCTGTGTGTCCATTACGATGCGACCAAGGAACACACTTCATTGGTGCTTTCTGAGTTGTTTTCTGAGTTGCTCAAAGGAATGGATCAGGAACGTCAACAAGCAATTGGTTGCGAATTTGCAATGAATGTTCATTCAGCAAGTCATATGGGAGGAGTCTGGGAACGCCAAATCCGAACGATTCTAAGCATTCTGACAGTCATGCTCGTCTGCAAGCAGACTAGACACCACAACTCTGAGAACATTTCTTTACGAAACAATGGCAATAATAAACAGCAGGCCATTAAGTGTTGAACACCTCCATGATGGTCCAGAACCTCTCACTCCCAACCACATAATAACCATGAAGTTATCAGTTATTCTGCCCCCTCCTGGAGAGTTCTTTAAAGAAGACCTCTATCTGCGCAAGAGATGGAGAAGAGTGCAGTTCCTAGCCAATGAATTCTGGCAAAGATGGAAACGAGAATACCTGCTAAACCTTCAACAACGGCAGAAATGGCCAAAGGCATCACAAAATTCACAAGTATATGACATTGTCATTCTGTGAGACGACAACCTACCAAGAAACGAGTGGAAGCTTGCCAGAGTTGTAGAAACTCACCCTGGAACAGACGGCCTAGTGCGAAAGCTGAAGTTACTGTAGTGACACTACACTTGATAAAGGAAAACCACACACTAGACTAGTCTACCTCGAAAGACCTATTCATAAGGTAGTCACCTTACTTCAGGCCACTTAAGTCCCATACATGAGAGTATAGTCCTACACACTGAAAAGACTTTACCGTTTATTTGCATTTCTTTGTTTGAACGAAAATCCCACATTTTGATTTAATGAGTGATTTGGTGGTAGTGTAAATGACGTAATAAAGTTGCCTTATTTAAAGGGAATAACATAATTCATTTTATAGTTTTATTAATTAAATAAATAAATACTTAATTTTATGCACATTTTTTGTTAAAATATGGCATGATTTAATACAGTTTCGGTTTATATGTTACACCAATATCCCTTAGTGTTTGTTGTTTCTTGTGCCTAGGAACTAATGTTTGTTCATGCACTGGTACTGCGTGTTGTGTTGATGCACCGGGCATCTCAACGTGGGTCGATGTCTTTATGGAAGCGCTGCTGCAGTCCGTGATAAAGTTATCATTGTAACAAAGTTGTTCAGAAAAGGAGAAAAGGATTCTAATCTCCTTTCACGACAAGCGGCCAACGAGTTCTCACGGCGTAACGGAAGAAGGGAGGCTACAAGAATGTGTGTCTGTGTTGTGAAGAGAGCGACACCAAGGTTTTCCTACTTAAATTCCGTTTACTTGACAAACATCATAGTGCACAGGTTATATGTTAATGTTTTTCCTGTTTATCCTCGCTTACTTCCTGCAGCTCTTCCCCCTTATGAAAACTAGACAGGAAATGATCTGCCTGTGTTACCCCACTCACTCAGCCCCTCTGGTGACCAGGTGAGTCAATGAGATTACTACGAACACTGTATAAAGGCAGTCCATTTACAATTTCAGCTGGGCTGGATTCCAGTCCCCTTTAACCCTGCCAACAATAAAACCAAGTGAGGAAAAGGTTATCCAGGCACAATGGGAAGTAAATGCAAACGAAAATAAAACTAAATAATATATAAAAATAATAAATAACTAAATAAGAAATCCAAAAATGTATGTGTGTACATATTCAGTATGATATATATTAAGTCGTAATTGTATGTTATATTGCTTAATACATATTCAAATCATATTAATTAGAAGAGAAAAATACTTTTATTTCTGAATTATAATTTTTCAATTTACTGTTGTGTCTCGTCAAACATGTGAGTCTAGTCATGTTTCATGTTTTGTTTTGTCATTCTTGTCCCCCACTTCCTGTTTTATTTTGGTACTCACCTTCTGTGTCTCATTCCAGGTCCCTTGACTCCCTGTCCCAGGTGTGTGTGCCCACCCTTGTCAGTGATGTTGATGTCAGTAGCCAGCTCAGCGTACCAGTGTTTTTCCTCTGGTTTAAAGCCTGTTTCATGCTCCCGAGTTTATGAACTAGTAAGTTTTGTTCCTCATTCTGTGAGTGATTTTCCGTTGGTACTTTCAACAGATAGTTTTTGATCCATCCTGAATTTTTGTAATAAAGTATTTTTCTCATACTCTACCTCCTCTGTCTACTTGAAAACACAAGGTAGTAGGACTCAAATGCGTGCATTTGTTTGTGACATTTACAAAATCTAAAAGTCATATTTATTCTCCATTAGGAGAGAGCTTTGAATGTTCATTGTTGCACCACCCATAATTACCCTAAAGTGTAAGCGATTTATATTCATTAACCACAGAACGTGGCTACGGCCTCAGCATTGGAGGCACAATGGCCTCATCTGACCTTGCTTTCAAATGAATGAATACCATTTATATATTACTTATAGCTGAACAATAGCTGTTGATACTCTCAGGTTAGGATTTCACGTGAAATTGACGTTTATTTATTTGCTCAAAAGGGACATTTGCACATTCATGAACATTTTAAAACAAATTAAAACTTAATTGCACCCAATTGCAGCCACAAGGCTGATTTGGTTAGCCCCCCTGCCAGAAGGTACAGGCTGTGTGTCCTAGTGGGAGTGATGTTAGGCAGTAGTTAAAATATAAATAACAATAACAGAAGAAAACAATGCATAACAGCAACAGTTCTTACAAACATTACAACAGTAGTTAAAATAAGTCACATAAGGGGTATCGCAGTGTAGAGATCAGAAGGCATCATTGGTACTCTACTACTAGATACATGGATCAGTAAGGAAGGCAATGGGGATGGAATATCACCATCAATATGACCACTCCTTCCTCAACACGCAGTCGGAACGTACCTACGATATTGTTGTACAGGACCTCCGCCAGCTTGGAGAGGTTATCTTGGAGCTAAGCATACCTTTGTGAAAGACTTTTAATACCTTTAATAATTACTATCATCATTCAGTATTCCTGAGAATTTAAAAGGTCTGCCATGCAAGTGCTCTTTATATATTGTCCACAAGTCATATTATTGGGAAATACATGGAATATACATGTTATAAAAAAATGTATAATAATTATGAGTAGATAACTCAAAAAAGCTTGCACTGATAACCAATGTCTTAGCGTGTATTGTGTATTGTGTATTGCACTCAGGAGCGGACAAAATAACGTCCCGGGAATTTGTACCGGCCCACTCTCCAGGGGGCGCGGATGGGGAGGCAGTATCCACAAATTAATTTCAGCGTCATATTGGACCATATTTCCCATAAAAACACTGATTTAGTTATTTTTTTAGTTCATATAACACAACAAAATTGGATTTGTGTATGTAACATATAAGCCCAGTGGCTATATGCGTCTGTGATTTTAACAGATGTTAACAGATCATTGATACTGCCTGCACCTTGATGACTTACAACTATTCAGCCAACCTTTTCAAAAACAGAGAGGTATAGGATATTTAGAATATTTTGTAGTTGATGGATCACAGACATCAGGAAGTCACCGCATGCAAAGGATATGCAACCAAATACTGAACACGAGTTAATGTGGGCTTGCCGTGATATATTTCGTTTTTTTATTTAAACTGTGCTAGGGGGTGAATATTTGTACGACTATACTACTATACTTACCATGCTGTATCAGATAGCTTTGAGATAAAATCCACAGCTTTTTTGATTACAAGTAACGAAGCTTCTTCGTATTGTTCGCACGCTCGCATTCAAATTTGTGATTACTTTCACTGACCTAGCTGCCCAGCCTGCCCCTGGTTGCCCTCGAGCAGGCTCCCAACTTTGACGATTGAATCCCTCCTGTGTGTTCCTTCTCTGAATGTTTTCTCCACCATTGTCCATGCTCTTTTGACAGCTTTTCATTTTCTGTCGTCATCCGTGGGCATGTGTAGCTCTGTCACTATGGTTACAACTATGCCAGGTGCCTTAATATATCTTCACTTAAAAGGATTGGAGAGAGAGAGAGAGAGAGAGGTGTGGGAGGTGTAGAGAGGATGGGTGGGGAGGTGTAGAGAGAGAGAGATGGGAGTGGTAGAGAGAAGAGGTGGGAGTGTAGAGAGGGATGGGGAGGTGTAGAGAGAGAGGGATGGGGAGGTGTAGAGAGAGAGGGATGGGGAGGTGTAGAGAGAGAGAGATGGGGAGTGGTAGAGAGAGAAAGAGGGATGGGGAGGTGTAGAGAGAGCGAGTGAGACTCTATGGTTTAAGATATGCCTGAAGTCATATCTAACAGTAACATGTAGGAGTAAGCAGAACTTATGTACCGGGGGTAAATGTGTATTTAATATCCCTGAACAAGATGTACCTCTACACGCTCATTAATTACTAATAAAATAATAATATAAAATAACAAAAATAAGCTCAAATGACAAAATAGTTATAGTATGTACAATACATATAACTTTAATGTACTTAGAAATAATAAATGAAGTGGAATGTTTGATTTGAAGTGGGATCGGCACTCTGGTTCCACCGGAGACAAGTGAGGAAAGTTGTGCCTCTGGCGTTCCTCTGCTTGTCTCCCCTGAGCAGAACAAGAGTTACCTTGTTGGACCTCATGTAGGACTCCACTCACCTCTGGACACCAGCATTTGAAGGACACTGCATGTCTTGTATCAAAGCCTCTCTGGAGAACGACCCAGCAGTGGTCCCCAAACACTGGGCCATGGAGAGAGAGAGAGAGAGAGAGAGAGAGAGAGAGAGAGAGAGAGAGAGAGAGAGAGAGAGAGAGAGAGAGAGAGAGAGAGAGAGAGAATAGCTGTAATAATAATACTACAGTAATAAACGTATAACAATATAGGCTATTTATGTGTGAAATACATGGAACAGTTTTTTTCGTCACGCCTGCCACGCCCATAAACACCTGCACGCGCGGTCATCAGTCGGTCGCGGCCCGCGCTGACCGAACTCCATTCATTCATCTTGTTCAGCAGCTATAGCTGGCGATCAAACATCAGTAAAAAAAACTGAAGTCGCTGGATAGTTTCCTCAGAGGCGTGTATTGCATAATATCGTATATATCTAATCGTATCGCTTAAGGCTAAAGGCCCTGGCTAAAGGCTAAACACCTTGACGATTTAGCCAGCGTATGCCAACGTATCAAAATGTCTCTAAAACGCTGGCATACGCTGAACTATCAATGTTTTTATAAATCAATGTCACAACTTATGCCCGACGAGTTTAACTTATGCATAGCGCGCGGCAGCGTATCGCCAAAGATCACGTGTCGTAGCCTATAAAAAGGCTGCCCCTCGACGATTCAAATCAGAACCGCACTAGACATCGCAGTATCAACATCACCATATCAATATCACCGTATCAATATCACCGTCATGCCGAAGAAAACTTTGAAGAACGCTGCCAAGAAGTCCCCGGGCCGTGGGCGTGGGCGTGGACGCAAGGAGGATCCGATCATCACCCACACCCTCACCCGCTGATGGAGTTGATGCAGGTTCCAACCCCATTTTGATATACCAATTCCCCTAAACGCGTGGATAGTTTCCTCCAGAGGCGTGTATCGCATATCGTATAGCTCTAATCCTACCGCTGAGGCTAAGAAGCCTTTCACTGTTCAGCGAGGACTTGGTACAGACTGCCTGCTGCCAAGGAGGAGGACGTGCCGGGATACTGTTGGGAGAAGCTGAGCCATAGAGATAATATTATTATCTTATTATCTTATTATTGTATTATCTCTATGGCTTTGGGGAGGAGCTGCCGCTACTAAGATGGCACAAGTTCCTCATTCAGCCACCACATTCAGTTATCAGGGGAATTGATAACAATGCGGAGGCGTGTTCAATATGAAATATACGCCCAGAGTTTAATATCCATTACGACATTAAAAACACTTATTCTCTTCAGCACCAACTCAGAAATGATCCACACACTGTCTAATTTTTTTGTCTACAATAAGAAACAAATACAACCAAAAGTTATTATGAACTAATTAATATGAAGCTTGATTTGAATAACAATAAAAAAAGACTCAACAAAAAGCTGAATGAATCCATTTATTTTTACACTGCGACAATCCAAACCTATGAAATATGATCAATTACTTTCTATTTATTATTATTATTTTTTTTTCAAACAAATAAAAGAAACCAGTTTCTTTCTGAGTGCATCTCTCAGTGCAGCACTGTTTATTCTAATTCACATTAACAACTGAAGTGATGTGACATTCTTCTTTAATGGAAAATATATAAAGGTTATTTACCAATTATTGTGATGTATGAAGATTCTCAGAATCTATTCGCGCTCTCTGACTGATTATTTGGAAATTGAATGAGTTTAACTTCACTTTTATATCAGTAGGATCAGAACAGTGTGTCCATTTTGTCTGGACACACACACACACACACATACACCCCCCCCCCCACACACACACACACACACACACACACACACACACACACACACACACACACACACATACACACCCCCCCCCACACACACACACTAATACCACATTGCTGATGAGATAACCAGCTTTTCAAAACAGAAAACAATATACAGATCAGTGGTTTTGATGTGAGCCATGCTGATAAGATCCTCCCAAACCCCCCCCCCCCTCTTCCCAACCAAGACTAGTGATAAGCCACGCCAAATTTCGACACAAACTAAAGCAAATTTACAAGTCAAGTCAAGTCAAGTGAAGTTTATTGTCACTTCACAGTTTACACAAGTATAAAGCAGTGGTGTGAAAATCTTATGTGCAATACCCGACGACAGACAGCAGTTATAAAAATAAGATAAAAATAGATAAAAATAGAATAAAAATAGATTAAAAAAAAATATAAATAAAAATGCAATTTATAAAATGCAATATGTCGGCACAGAAAAAGAGCAATATGTATATATAAATCAATGTAATAAAATATACATTGTTATATGCTGTACGCCCTTGTTCAGCAGCCTGATGGCCTGACTGTGGAAGCTATCTCGGAGTCTATTTGTACGGCACTTGATACTGCGTGGGCATTGTCTTTTATGATGCGTTTGGCCGCTGGTTGTATATATCCAGGAGGGAGGGGAGCTCACCTCCAACGATATACTGGGCCGTCCGCACCACCCTTTGAAGCGCTCTGCACTCGAGTGCGGTGCAGTTCCCGTACCAGGCGGTGATAAACCCTGTAAGAACACACTCGATGGTGCCGGTATAGAATGTTCTCAGGTTGCGGGGGCCCATGCTGAATTTCTTCAGATGCCTGAGGAAATACAGGCGTTGTTGGGCCCTTTTCACCACGTGTGTGGTGTGCGTTGGCCATGTGAGGTCCTCGGAGATGTGCACGCCGAGGAACTTGAAGCTGCTGACCCTCTCTACTGCAACACCGTCGATGGAGATAGGGCTGTGCTCTCCCCTCTTCTTCCTGAAGTCCACGATCAGCTCCTTGGTCTTCTTGACGTTGAGGGCGAGGCTGTTCTCCTGGCACCACTGCTCCAGCGATCCGACCTCCTCCTCCTGTAGGCTGTCTTGTCGTCGCCGGCGATCAGGCCCATCACTGTCGTGTCGTCAGCAAACTTGATGATGACGTTGGAGCTGTGCATAGCCATGCAGTCGTGGGTGTAGAGGGAGTAGAGGAGAGGGCTCAGCACGCATCCCTTGGGGGCTCCCGTGTTGAGGGTCAGTGGCTCTGAGGTGGTGCTGCCCATCCTCACCACCTGGCGGCAGTCCGACAGGAGGTCCAGTATCCAGCTGCACGTGGATGGGGGTGTCGAGCTTGGCAGGAACTATTATGTCGAACGCTGAGCTGTAGTCCACAAACAGCATTCGCATGTAACAATTATTTCCCTCCAGGTGGGAAAGGGCAGTGTGGAGGGCCATGGCAATTGCGTTGTCTGTGGATCTGTTTTGACGATATGCAAATTGCCATGGGTCCAGCGTGGCAGGTAACACGGAGCAAATAAAGTCCTTGACCAACCTCTCGAAGCATTTGCTGACAATCGAGGTGAGGGCTACAGGTCTATAGTCGTTCAGGCATGTTACCTTGGGTTGTTTAGGGACAGGCACAATGGTGGACATCTTGAAGACCGCGGGAACAACAGCCTGGGACAGGGAGAGGTTGAATATGTCTGCAAAGACACCTGCCAACTGGTCTGCCCATGCTCTGAGGACGCGGCCCGGGATGTCGTCGGGGCCTGCCGCCTTACGGATCTTCAGCCGCTTGAAGGTGCGGTGCACATCCACCTCCGAGATGTTCAGCAGGCTGGTCTCCTCAGGCGGCGCTGACTTCGGCGGGCTGTCGTTCACGTCGAACCGAGCAAAAAAAGTATTTAGCTCTCCTGGGAGGGAGGTAGAGGAGTTCTCTACACAACTGGTTCTCCCTCTGAAGTTCGTTCGTTCGTTCGTCGTCTGATTTGCCGAACGGTGGGCGGAGGAGGGCCTTGTAGCCATCATGGAAGGGGATGTATTAGTGGTCGAGGATCCGCTCGCCCCGTGTGTTGCTCGTTATGTGTTGGTAGAACTTCGGGAGAACCTTCTTCAGGTTCGCCTTGTTGAAGTCCCCCGCCACGACGAGAGCAGCCTCGGGGTGTGCCGACTCCTGTTTGCTGATAGCCCCATACAGTTTCTTCAGCGCTGTGTCCGTGTTGGCTTGTGGGGGAATGTAAACAGCGGTCACAGTTACCGCTGTAAACTCCCGAGGTAGCAGTATGGTAGCAGTATGGACGGCACATAAGCATCAGGTACTCCAGGTCCGGGGAACAGAAAGACTTGAGGGGATGTACATGACTTTGGTTGCACCAAGATCTGTTTATCATGAGACATACCCCCCTCCGCAATCTTTACCGGAGAGAGCCTTTGTTCTGTCCGCCCGGTGGACGGAAAATCCCGTCGGTTCGATAGCTGCGTCGGTAACCCCCTCCGACATCCATGTCTCCGTAAGGCAGATGATACAATTGTCCTTAGTTTCCCGGTGGAATTGAATACAATCCTGTAGCTCGCTTAACTTATTGTCCAGAGACTGTACATTAGCCAGTAGAATGGTGGGTAGTGGGGGGCGATCGGATCGACATCTCAGCCTGACTAGCACGCCGGCACTTCTTCCGGCGACGCTTGCGTGTAATCGTGCCCAAGATGGTCAGAGATAATCCAGCTGTGACTTCGGGCGGGACGTCCGAGTTGAAAGAATGAAAAAACTCCGGTAGGCAGCGAGCGACTGTCGATCTGATCTCCAGAAGTGTGCAAAAGTTATAAATGAACGTGCTGCTAACTTCCTGAACAAAAATAGTTGCGATAAAAAGAATAAATTAAAAAAACTGCGCGGGAGCTCGCGACATGGCATTTCGACACAAACAAAAGCTAATTTACATTGAATCTATGTCACACACTCACCCAACAACCTCCTCATAAATGTACATATATACGCTAAACACTGTAGTGATGGGCGAAAATGAACTACCAAGTCGTTTCGGACAACTTAACAAATTAACAAATTTAATTTGTCGTGGCAAGAAAAATGTGGAGAGGGGACTTTGGACTTGTCTGGGATCCCTAGCAGAAGGGTTGGCTAGCTTTGGAATCCACAGGGGAACACAGTTGGCTAAATTCATAACATGGCCGCAACAAACAAATTACTGGACTGGCTCTGTCTGGTATGACAGACATTGATACATATTTTGGTCTAAATCAAAATTGTTATTATTTTTCTTCTTTACATTGTTGTAATAATAGCTGGGTTTCTGTCTAAAAGTCAAAGCAAAATCAACAAACTTTTGAAAATTAGGAAATGCTAATTAGTTGTGTTTCCATAAACTAGTTTGAGCAAACAAACTACGTCAGCGATGACGGATATTGGGCGGTGACATAGAAGAAGCTGACAGCCTTAGTCACGTGAGTTCAAAGTTCGCTGCGTCAAAATAGATTCAGCACATTTGTTTCTATCTCCGCTTTTGTGAAAGAACTCGATTCGAATCAGTCAACAACCACCTCAAGCGAGCGCATACATTTTTATGCGAATCAAAGGAAGGAAATTTGGCCATTTCCATCAACATTTTCGAATGCAATATGGTGACGGAAACCCGACTATTGAAGCTGTACCTAAATATCCTGGGTCTACGGTGCTGTTTTCTTAAAAGAATATAGAGGGTGGTCCATCCATCCATCCATCTTCTCCCGCTTATCCGTAATCGGGTCGCGGAGGTAGCAGCTTCAGCAGGGGACTCCAAACTTCCCTCTCCCTGGCAACATCGACTAGCTGTGACTGGGGGATCCCGAGGCGTTCCCAGGCCAGTGTGGAGATGTAATCACGACCAGGGCGGAATCCGCATTGTTCCTCTTCAATCTGAGGTTCGACTATCGGCCGAACCCTCCTTTCCAGCACCTTGGAGTAGACTTTCCCAGGGAGGCTGAGTAATGTGATACCCCTGTAATTGGCACACACCCTCTGGTCACCCTTTTTGAACAGGGGTACCACCAGCCCCGTTTGCCACTCCTCAGGCACTGTCCCAGACTTCCACGCAATGTTGAAAAGACGTGTCATCCACGACAGCCCCTCAACACCCAGAGCCTTTAGCATTTCTGGACGGATCTCATCAACCCCTGGGGCTTTGCCACTGCGGAGATGTTTGACTACCGCAGTGACTTCCTCCAGGGAGATTGATGTTTGCCGTCCTTCATCCTCCAGCTCTGTCTCTACCATTGAGGGTGTAGTTGGGTTAAGAAGTTCCTCAAAGTGTTCTTTCCACCGCCCGATCACCTCCTCAGTTGAGGTCAGCAATGTCCCACCCTTACTGTACACAGCTTGGATGGACCCACGCTTCCCCCTCCTGAGGCGCCGGATTGTTTGCCAGAAACACTTTGGTGCCGACTGAAAGTCCTTCTCCATGGCTTCTCAGAATTCCTCCCACACCCGCTGCTTTGCCTCTGCTACAGCCAAGGCTGCCGTCCTCTTGGCCTGTCGATACCTCGCAACTGAGTCCGGAGTCTCACAGAATAAAATAGCCCGGAAGGCCTCCTTCTTCAGCCGGACGGCTTCCCTGACCACCTGTGTCCACCACGAAGTCCGAGGGTTGCCGCCCCTTGAGGCACCAATGACCTTGAGGCCACAACTGTCAACCGCAGCTTCGGCAATAGAAGCTTTGAACAATGACCACTCTGGCTCAATGCCCCCAGCCTCCACAGAGATGCCCGAAAAATTCCGCCGGAGGTGTGAGTTGAAGGTCTCCCGGACAGGGGCATCCACCAGACGTTCCCAGTTCACCCGCACTACACGTTTGGGCTTACCAGGTCTGTCCAGAGGCTTCCCCCGCCATCTTACCCAACTCACCACCAGATGGTGATCGGTTGACAGCTCTGCCCCTCTCTTCACCCGAGTGTCCAAAACATGCGGCCTCAGGCCAGATGATACGATAACAAAATCGATCATTGACCTTCGGCCTAAGGTACTCTGGTACCATGTACACTTATGAGCATCCTTATGTTTGAACATGGTGTTTGTTATGGCCAATCCATGACTAGCACAGAAATCCTATAAAAAAAAAACACTCCGGTTCAGATCAGGTAGGCCGTTCATCCCCAACACGCCCCTCCAAGTTTCCCCATCGTTACCCACGTGTGCGTTGAAGTCTCCCAGGAGTATAGAGACTATAGAGTCCCCTTCAGGAGCCCCATGCAGGACTCCATCCAGGGTGTGCAAGAAGGCGGGATATTCCGAACTGTTGTTTGGTGCATAGGCACAAACAACAGTCAGAGTTTTCCCTCCCATGACCCTAAGGCGTAGGGAGGCGACCCTCTCGTCCACCGGGGTAAACTCCAACAAAGCGGCACTCAGCCGGGGACTTATGAGTATCCCCACACCCGCCCGGCGCCTCACACCCTGAGCAACTCCAGAGAAGGAAAGAGTCCAACCCCTATCCAGGAGTTTAGTTCCAGAGCCAGTGCTGTGCGTAGAGGTAAGCCCCACCAGATCTAATTGGTAGCGCTCCACCTCCCGTACAAGCTCAGGCTCCTTCCCCCCCAGAGAAGTGACATTCCACGTCCCCAAAGCCAGTCTCTGTTGGCTGGGTTTGGTCCGTCGATGCCCCCTGCCTTCACTGCAGCCTAACTGGCAGTGCACCCGACCCCAGCGGTTCTTCCCGTAGGTGGTGGGTCCGCGGGAAGGAGAAGTGGCCACGTTGCTTTTTCGGGCTATGCCCGACCGGGCTCCGTGGCTAACCCGGCCACCAGGCGCTCGCTTACGGGCCCTCTTTCCAGGCCTGGCTCCGGAAAGGGGCCCCGGGCTTCCTCCGGGCAGGGTGTACAAGATCTTTTTTTGCGATTTGTAAACATCTTTAAAAGCATTTAAAGTGCCAGTAGTGCAGCAGCATCATGAATACAGTGCAGTACAGTGCAGTAACTGTGATGAGTCCAGAAAGTCCAGCAAAGTATGTAGGTGTAATGAAGTTCAGTAGGTCACTGCCTGTGGATAAAAACTATCCTTAAACCTGGTAGTACTGGTAGTACGGATGCTGCGCAACCGGCGACCAGGCGGTAGGGGGGAGAAGAGATGGTGCCCAGGGTGGTTGCAGTCCTTTATGATGGACATCTGGTCCTAAAGATCTCCTCAATGCATTGAAGTGCACACCCGATGATCTTCTCTGCCGTCCTCACGACCCTCTGGATGGCTTTCTTGTCCCGTGCAGTGGTGTGGTGTTGCCACTGGCCTATTCCGCTTTTTCTGAGGCACCGCATAGAGGCGCTGGTGTGCCTTCTTCAGCATGACCTCTGTGTTGCGGGTCCACGCCAGGTCATCGGAAATCTGTAGTCCAAGATAACTGAAGCAGCTGACCAGTTTCCACCGGTGTCCCGTCCAGGCTGATGGTGGAGTGGTGAAGTCCACAATGAGCTCCTTGGTCTTGCTGACATTCAGTGCGAGGCTGTTGTCCTCACACCATCGCGTCAGCTGGACTACCTCATTTCTGTACTCGATGTACTCGGGTTTCATTAAAATGAAATGCACACAAGGTTTGACCTTTGCATCGCCATAGCATTAGAAAAACAATTTATAAAATCGTATTAAAATGTACCTGTACCTCTTATTTATATTGAGCTTGGGTGTTGCTATGTAGTTCTGTTTTACTGTTTTAAAGCGGCGGCTGCTGCTGCTATCTTCAACTCCAAGTATAAAGCAGAACTCATTGGCAAGTAACTCAATAGAAGTCCCCTGCATCCTTCTCAGTCTATTCTTCTTGAGGCAATCTTATAATGAATAACTCGGGCTGTCTTCTGATTGAAAATTTAACAAAACAAATTCAACAAAACTGGACGGTTTGCTGTGGGTGGTGTAACAGACCATGGGTATTTTTTATTTATTGCAGACAGAAACAAGAGAGAAAAAAATGAAGATGCAATGATATCATTGCATCTTCATTAGTTTCATATTTGCATATCATTTGATAGATAGTGTTGTGACAAGGGTTTGTCTGACTTACCAGCCATAAGGTTCTGGATTTGATCCCCCGGTGTCTTCAGTCTAGGGGCCCTGGGAGCAAGACCATCCACGACCAAGAAGACAGATGAAGATAATACCCAACCTGCTTTTTAATCACCCGTATCTGAATCCACTGTGGACCAAAGCTTCTGCTAAATGAGTCAGTAAAGACAAATGAGTGAATATATGAGACAAAACTACATATTACATAGTACATAGCAGTAGGAGGCAAAGGCAGAATACAAAACCAAAACTGAAAGGATGCCCATGGAAGGCAGTCAAGCTGTGCTTACCAATAAGAACCCAACGTTTTTCCTAGGATCTACATTGTTCTTTTGTGGAAACTGATGTCCAGGGACGTGCACAGACATTTTCGGGGGCAGGAGCTCAAGTGAGAAAAATGGCACTTCCCATAATCATTTATAAAAAATGTTTTAAAACAAAAAGTTAAGCCAAGCAATAGAATACTGAATTGCCTGAATACATTAATGATCCAATACATTATCATTATTATTATTATTACACTTACCGCACACATAACATCAAATAACTGCTGTTGACAAGGAGTTAGTTTCAGTGTAACTACAATTCCCTCCTTTCACATATGATGTATCATGTAATGATTAAGATCTATCAGCATACAACTAACTAGTACAATTAATAGTTATTAAATGAGCAGCCAACAATCAAAATTATGAAGTTACTGTTTAAGGCAGGACATTACAGGCAAAAAGATCGTTTTTTCATGTACTTGTAAATTTGGTTATTTTGGTCTATTTTGCTTCCATGTTTTCTTTCACTCTAATGGAAAGAAAACTTCCAAAAAACAAAATGGTGTTCGTTTTACTACCCTCTCTGAATTAATCTATACATTTAAAGGTAATCTGCATATTTAAACATAACACTTCAGTGCTGACTTGACATAAGTAACTATGTGGGGAAGTTGTGAGGTGATATGTTTTGTCTTTTCACCTGCAATGCCTTGGTAAATGCATGCAAATTAGCGAATTTTAATTAGGCCTAGTTAACGCCTAATTTGCATATCAATGTGGCGATTGTGATGACGTTATTAGATACACATTTTACTGTATTCACCTGTAGTGTCTCCCCTTAAGTACAGTACATTAGCCTGTATGCCCATGATAAATTGCCTTAGCTAAACTTTGAGCTAACTTATCCATTAGCTAGTTAACTATATTTGTTTTTGTCTTTTGGCTGATTAGCTGTAAACTCGAGGCACTGGCAGCTTAGTCATTTGTTCATCACCGCTCACCTTCAAACAAGCCAAGAAAAGCCGGCATCACATGGGACTGTAAGGTGGGAGGTGCTGCTACCTGTCTGAAGGGACTGTAAGGTGGGAGGTGCTGCTACCTGTCTGAAGGGACTGTAAGGTGGGAGGTGCCACTACCTGTCTGAAGGGACTGTAAGGTGGGATGTGCTGCTACCTGTCTGAAGGGACTGTAAGGTGGGAGGTGCTGCTACCTGTCTGAAGGGACTGTAAGGTGGGAGGTGCTGCTACCTGTCTGAAGGGACTGTAAGGTGGGAGGTGCCGCTACCTGTCTGAAGGGACTGTAAGGTGGGAGGTGCTGCTACCTGTCTGAAGGGACTGTAAGGTGGGATGTGCTGCTGCCTGTCTGAAGGGACTGTAAGGTGGGAGGTGCCGCTACCTGTCTGAAGGGACTGTAAGGTGGGAGGTGCCGCTACCTGTCTGAAGGGACTGTAAGGTGGGATGTGCTGCTGCCTGTCTGAAGGGACTGTAAGATGGGAGGTGCTGCTACCTGTCTGAAGGGACTGTAAGGTGGGATGTGCTGCTGCCTGTCTGAAGGGACTGTAAGGTGGGAGGTGCCGCTACCTGTCTGAAGGGACTGTAAGGTGGGAGGTGCCGCTACCTGTCTGAAGGGACTGTAAGGTGGGATGTGCTGCTGCCTGTCTGAAGGGACTGTAAGGTGGGAGGTGCCGCTACCTGTCTGAAGGGACTGTAAGGTGGGATGTGCTGCTACCTGTCTGAAGGGACTGTAAGGTGGGAGGTGCTGCTACCTGTCTGAAGGGACTGTAAGGTGGGATGTGCTGCTGCCTGTCTGAAGGGACTGTAAGGTGGGAGGTGCCGCTACCTGTCTGAAGGGACTGTAAGGTGGGAGGTGCTGCTACCTGTCTGAAGGGACTGTAAGGTGGGATGTGCTGCTGCCTGTCTGAAGGGACTGCCGAGGACTGTCCGCACCGCTGAGCAGCACACGTGGAGGGAGGGAGGGAGGGAGGGAGGGAGGGAGGGTAGAAAGAAGGAGGGAGGGAGGGAGGGAGGGAGGGAGGGTAGAGAGAGCCTCGGAACGTCTAATCTTCCGACCTGATATTTTTATATTTTATTCAATCAATATATTTTTTGGAAAGGGAAACTGTGTGCAAACAGGAGTAGATATATTAATTGATTTAAAAAATATATTAAAAAATAAAATAAAAAAGCATCCCATAAAAAGGGCACTTTCTCTGGAGGGAGAAAAAGGGCAGGGGCTCAAGCCCCCTTTGATGTCTATGTGTGCATCAATTACTGTCAAAACTATTTGAGTTTTTCAAAACATGTTGGAAGCTGGATGCCTTGTCTTGAACTAAGCTCGATGAAGGTGGGTGGATGAATGGCAACAAAAAAATCCACACACAATTCAGCTTAGGCTTGGGTCCAGAGTGTATTTGGGACTTGAGTGTTCGATACAATTTACATTGGATTCAACTTTGAGAGACATTTCACTTTGGCTGAAGACATGTCTAGTCATCATAGATTTTAACCCCTTTTTTTCAATGGCAATTCATTCTTATGATACAGTCTATAGGCCTACACGCTCATTTAGTTTATTATTAGATGCTTATGAAAAAAAACAGCAATCATGACACATGCTATATATATATATATATATATAAATATGACAGACATGTTAAAGCGAGCTACCTCCAAAAACTCCCAACCCAATGAGGCGTAGCTGTATGTCATATATATATATATATATATATATATATATATATATATATGACAGACATGTTAAAGCAAGCTACCTCCAAAAACTCCCAGCCCAATGAGGCGTAGCTACGATGAGTGCAGGTAGAAGGTCCACAGTTCACTGGGTTTCTTCTCCACCGGCATAACAAACAGGTGTCTAGGTGCTGCAGGGCCGTGTGTGGTGCCAGGGAAATGGCGTCGTCGTGTTGGGCGTAACTTAAAAAAGATCAGGAAAGCCAAAGCTAAACCTGAAGAAAGCAAAGTAAAAACTTATATTCCTCTCTGATGATTCCAGATAATATTTGGATGCAGGGAAACTATTCGATTTAATTAATGCATAGCAGAAGAACATCTCCAGTGTGTTCAGCCATCCTTCAATTCAAATGAAATGCACCCAAGGTTTGACCTTTGCATCGCCGTAGCATTAGAAAAACAAATAATAAAATTGTATTAAAATGTACCTGTACCTCTTATTTATATTGAGCTAGGGTGTTGCTAAAGTTGTTAAAGCGAGTTGTTCTAGTCAGACGGACGTCACGGAGGCAGTCACTTTATGCGTTATCTCATTTAGGCAGATAAGATTGTCACAGCCAAGTTGACCATAGTTGGCAAAGCAGTGTCCAGGTAGTGAAGTAACAACACAGACCACCACACACAGACTATGGATGAGCTACTGTACTGGGACTGTACTGTAGCTCACTACATGGTCACCCACCATTAGGGCCTTCTCCACTCAGCTAGGACTATTACCAATGAAAAGAAAGATCAAGTCAAAACTCTCAATTCAACAACAATGCTTAACAAACTCAAGACAGCCATTAACTAATCATTCAACAAGTGTGTGGAAACAAAATGCAACAACCAGCTCAACGAGATTCAACACTGTGGCAAAACCAGCAAAGACAAATGAGTCTCACTCATCAATGATGTTCACTTAAAGACCAAATCCATTCTCCTGTCCTTCTGGATAAATGTTTCGATAACCCGGTCATAAAGCTGATCCCTGCTTTTCAGATCCAAAATAAGTTGCCTTTCAATAGCTATGGAAGCTAATGCAGTGAGTCGGGATTGTCCTGTTCTGTTCCTCCATATGTTTTTATCCGTTTGAGAGCGGAAAATGTCCTTTCCTCAGATGCAGTGGTGACGGGGATCGTTACAACTTTTTTATAATGTCTATCTTTTCACTGAATAGTCGTCTTGAAAAGGGTACTAACAACAAGTACCCTTCAGGCCCTTAGACTGAATGAGAGCGTACGTTTGGATTGACAATTTGATCAACCAATCATATAGTGATTTGTAGCCAATGGGCGTATTCCTTCAGATTTCCCAACAGGTCCATAGTGCGCTAGAAGGTGTAGTTCACTGGCTTGAGACCGATCTAGCTTAGTGCTACGTTGTTTTTTTTCTACGTAGATGTTGTCGAAATGGCAACGACAAGATGATGTTGATGCGGAATTGTTGTAACGGGACGCCAGGGTATATATACACCCCCAGGTGAGGCGATTAACCTAATCACTCTCGGCAATTGCCGGCAGGTGTGTGTGTGTGTGTGCCGCCAAAACCCACGGCTTGGCCATGCCCCCTCTCAACCACCGTAACCGTGACACAACAATCACCAAATGTCTCTGGCATATGTCTTGTCATTAGCACTCACCTGACAAAATATCTGTGAAAGTGCTAATGACAAGACATATGCCAGAGACATTTGGTGATTATTGATCACTGTTTTGGAAGTTACGTTAAGCCTTTTCACGTTAAGCGTGTGTGACGTCCATGGGTGGGTCATTAACATGTTTGTAAACATCAGGTTAGTATATGTTATATTTGTTATTTGTATTTGATGTGTGTCACCGTTGTATTGGCCCCTTTTTTGTTTCTCCTTCCCAGGTGCCGCCCGTCTCTCCTCTAGAGAGCGCTGATTGCCTGATGAGCGGTGGCTGTCGGCAATCAGCCTCGATAGGACGGGTGGATAAAGCCTGCCATGTGACACCCATCCGGGCGCCTCATTGTGTCATTGCCACTGACCAGAGTGGAGTGTGGAGGTTGCCTGTTGTTTGCCACTGTGTGTGGATGCGATACTATGTTGTGTTGTTGTGGGTTTGATTCCCCATGGTTAATAAATATCATTTACTTTTGTAACGAACGCCTTGTCTAATTCCTGCCGGGACCTGTGCTTAGAAGCGCTCACTGGACGGGCTGGCTTCACAACAGCCCGGTCCAGGTATAATTTGTTTGGTCATCAGACCTTTGGTTGTGACAGCGTGTTAGACCGTCCCTTTCATCGATAGCCTGTGTGGTGGTGCTGTGTTGGGCTGTTACTTCACTACATGGATACTGCTTTGCAAACTATGGTCAACTTGTAAATTGGCTGCGACAATCTTATCTTATATATATACTGTAGATATGGGTGTGATATAAAGCTACAGAATGTGCGTGTAGACTGTCGTCTCTGGTTTTACACTGTATTGTTCCATTACAATGTGGAGAGCGCTGTCTCAATCTCTCTCAGAAGAGAAGAAGAGATCTGAAGCACTTGTTGTGCCCTCTGGGTCAGTGAGAGCCATTTGGAATACAGGCCGAATACCACCCTTCACTCACACTGCCAGCTCAGAGAGAGCAGCATAGCCAGGAGAGAAATAAGTGTGAGTGCTAAAAAGGGTTGCTACGGAGATGGGGGGGTAGAGATGCGGCTACTTCAGCCGAATAGGAGAAACTGCACTTTAGCGAGCAGGTGCCAAATGCATTAAGGTCGTCAATATTACATTAAGAACACATTTGAATTCAAGAAAAACATTGGAAAAAAAATTGGAAATAATAATACTCACAGCACGGCAAAGAGAGAGCCCCCCCCCCCACAGGATATCTTTACTTTACCAGGGCTCCATACAGAAGACAATGTCCTCACTCAGAATAACATGTTTGTGTCACGGTTACGGTGGGTGACAGGGGGCGTGGCCAAGGCGCGGGCTTTGGGCGGCGCACACACACACCTGTCGGCATTTGCCGATAATGACAATCACCTCACCGGGGGGGGGTATATATACCCTGGCGTCCCGTTACTTCGGGGCTAGGTTGTACTTTGTACTCTCTGGACGGAATCGTTACTTCGACCTCCCTGGCCTGTCCCCGATCACTCTCTGTTGTGTCAGTTGTAAATAAGGGTTGGTCTGCGTTCTGGGTCCTACCAAAACTACCCCCTTGTGACAGTGTGTGTAGAAAAACCCTTGTTTTTTGTCTGCTCTAACCTATTCCTACCTGCTTCTGAATTTGCTGTAAAGTCGCTTTGGACAAAAAGCAAAAAGCTTTGTTTGACGGAAGAGGCCAATACTAGAGCTGACCATGATATACCCGGCCTCGGTCAGGAACAACATGTGTCCTTCCTTCCACGGTTTATTTTTAAATTACAAAACAAGTCAATCAGGGTGGGAAAAACAAGCCACGCTTCTGAGAGTGTGTTCTCTCTTCACGTTGACACAGGCCCAATATTCATATCTGTTTTGTTTCATCAAATCATTTTTTTTGCTGTGACATGGGGTTCTTGCGTGTGTGTGTGTGTGTGTGTGTGTGTGTGTGTGTGTGTGTGTGTGTGTGTTTCAAGATACAAGATTCAAGATTCCATCTATCCATCCATCTTCTCCCGCTTATCCGTGGTCGGGTCGCGGAGGTAGCAGCTTCAGCAGGGGACTTCAAACTTCCCTCTCCCTGGTAACATGGACCAGCTCTGACTGGGGGATCCCGAGGCATTCCCAGGCCAGTGTGGAGATGTAATCACCCCACCTGTACCTCGGTCTGCCCCGTGGTCTCTTCCCAGTTGGATGTGCCTGGAAAACCTCCCTCGGGAGGCGACCAGGAAGCATCCTTACTAGATGCCCGAACCACCTCAACTGGCTCCTTTCTACGCAAAGGAGCAGCGGCTCTACTCCAAGTCTCTCACAAGCAGTGTTGGGGTCGTTACTCCATAAAAGTAATATATTACACATTACTCGTTACTATTTAAAAAAGGAATGCATTACTTTACATAGTTACTTCTTGTGGAAAGTAACTCGTTACACGACTTGTTACTTTTGCGTTACTCAACATCTCGATCGAGATGCTTTGTTGCAGCAGTTCACAATATGCCCACATATCAGCACTAATCCCTATAATAAAGAGGACCTACACAAGTTATGGCAAAAATAATAGGCTCAATTGTATGTTTGTATAACCCGGCATAATGGTGAACAGCAGATCAATCAAGACGGCTCTGGTAGAAGGAATACGCCTCAAAATAAAAAAGATAAAATATATAAAACTATATAAAAGGAGATTGTCACGGTTACGGTGGTTGACAGGGGGCGTTGCCAGGCCGCGTGCGCTAGAGGCGCACACACACGCACCTGCCAACCATCACCGTGGCTAATTACCATTGATCTCACCTGGGGGCTATTTATACAGCGGCGTCAGTGAGAGACGTCGCTCGTTCGTACTACGTGTAAACCGGTACGCTACCAGTCCCCAGGTGACATTCATCCCTGGTCCTGATCACCCCGCTACGGACTATCGGAGAGATAGTCCGCCCGTCTGCTGTTCCAGCCACCCTCGTCGGTCCCGGAGTTCCGCCCGTCATCTACCTGTCGGCTTGACGCACCTCGACCTCCCGGTAACCTGACCATCGCCTGTCCCCAACGATCCCTACGTCTCCTACCTGTCGGCTTGACGCACCTCGATCTCCCGGTCCCAGCTCCCTCGTCGGTCCTGGGGAATCGCCTTCTATTGTGTTTTGTGCCATTAATAAACCCCTGTTCTTCCTTTCCTGGTCTCCGCCTGCGTTCTGGGTCCAACCTCACCACACACAGTCGTGACAGAACGAACGAGCCATTATGGACCCCGGCGACGGAGATCGGGTGAAGCGCGAGATCCACGTTTACGCAGCGCAATGGGAGCAACATCTGGCGGACGCCCATGCGACGATTACCCGTCTGCTGGACATCACGGACTCCCAGGGCGTACGCATAACGCGCCTCGAGGCGAGGGATCCACAAACGCCGGTTCTCGCTGGTTCCGCGGAGCCGCACATCCCGCCCCCGCCGAGATACTCGGGGAATCCGGACACCTGCCGGAGCTTCCTGGTACAATGCAAGAATATTTTTGAAGCACAGCCGTCCCGCTTTACGAGGGAAGCGGGGAGGATTGCGTATATAGTGAGTCTGCTGGAGGGAGGACCCCTCGCTATGTACGATGCGCTCCGTGCGCAAGGATCTCCTCTCGTGGAGACTTTTGTGGCTCTCGAGATGGAGCTCATGAGGGTGTACGACCACCCCATACGGGGCGCCCAGGCTGGACAACTCCTGTTGCGGCTTAAGCAAGGAACGCTTAGTCTTCGGGAGTACATCGCCCGGTTCCGCCGGTTGGCGGTGGAGTCCGGTTGGAACGAGGAATCACTCCTGTCCGCGTTCCAGAGCGGACTCAACCGGGAGTTGGGCACGGAGGTGGCGTTGCGGGGCCAGAAGGGCACTGTGGATGAGGCCATCCATTTGGCCATTCAGGTGTCCGACCTAGCTATGCAGTGGGGGGACGGTCCGGGTCCTTCCAGAAGCGTCTCCCGCCCAGCTGAGGAGAGGAGATATTCTCGGTCCACCGCTTCCTTTGCAGAGGAGCCGATGCAGTTGGATCGGGTGGTTCTCTCCCAGCAGGAACGGAAGCGGAGGCTGGACACCGGAGCTTGTCTCTACTGCGGGGCGTTGGGACACTCCATTCGCGACTGTCATCGTCGGCCAAAAGATCGGGCCCCTCAGTGACGGCGGGGTCCCTGAGGTGCCAGAATGCGACCCGCTCTCCAGCTCTACTTACAGGCTCCCATTTTCTCGGACATCTCCTTTGGGCGAGGGAGAGGCTTCCGGTGGAGGTGTTGGTGGACTCCGGAGCCGATGCCAGCTTTATCGATGCGGCTCTGGTCGAACGGGCCGGTATTCCCACCGAGCGGATACAGCCACCATTGGAGGTGAACTCACTGGATGGAAAACCGTTGGCCCGGATCACTCAACGGTCTGTTCCTCTCACCCTGATTTTGTCAGGGAATCACCGGGAGACCATCAGCCTACACATCATCTCCTCCCCCCACACCCCGGTGGTATTGGGTAGACCGTGGTTGGCGACCCACAATCCACACATCGATTGGGCGGCGGGTTCCGTGGTTAGTTGGAGCATGTTCTGCCACTCGAACTGCCTCCGGTCCGCTCTAGCCCCACGCAGCTCACCCACCCGTCCGGTCCTGAGTCCTCCCGATCTCTCATCCGTCCCCCGCGTTTACCACGACCTCGGGGAGGTGTTCTCTAAGGAACGGGCCGTCTCCTTACCCCCTCACAGACCATACGACTGCGCCATCAATCTCCTTCCCGGCGCGTCTTTGCCGGTGAGGCGACTCTACAACCTGTCCCGGCCCGAGAGACAGACCATGGAGACCTACATCCACGACTCTCTGGCAGCGGGCCTGATCAGACCCTCGTCGTCGCCTGTGGGTTCTGGTTTTTTTTTTGTGACTAAGAAGGACAACTCGTTAAGACCGTGTATTGACTTCCGGGGGCTAAACGATATCACCGTAAAGAATAAGTACCCCCTGCCACTCATCGACCCAGCCTTCGAGCCTCTCCGTAATGCGATGGTGTTCTCCAAATTGGACCTCCGCAATGCCTACCATCTCGTCCGGATCCGTGAGGGGGACGAGTGGAAGACGGCGTTTAACACTGCTTTGGGGCACTTCGAGTACCGGGTCATGCCCTTCGGTCTCACCAACGCCCCGGCAGTGTTCCAGGCTCTGGTGAACGACGTCCTCCGAGACATGCTGAACCTGTTCGTCTTTGTCTACCTGGACGATATTTTGATATTTTCAGGTAGTCAGAGGGAGCACGTTCAGCACGTCCGGTTGGTTCTTCAGCGACTGTTGGAGAACAAGCTATTCGTCAAGGCGGAGAAGTGCGAGTTCCACGCGAAATCGGTGGCCTTTTTGGGGTTCATAATCGAACCGGGCCAGGTTCGATCGGACCCCGTTAAAGTCAAGGCGGTGGCGGAGTGGCCGACGCCTACGTCCCGGAAACAACTCCAGCGGTTCCTCGGATTTTCTAATTTTTACCGCAGGTTCATCCGGGATTTCAGTAGCGTCGCGGCCCCACTTACTCGGCTCACATCCACGCTCTCTCCGTTCTCCTGGACTCCGGAGGCAGGTGCGGCATTTGCGCAGCTAAAACGGCTGTTTACCTCGGCTCCGGTTCTGAGGCATCCGGATCCGGCGTGCCAGTTTGTGGTGGAGGTGGACGCATCGGACTCCGGTGTGGGGGCCGTCCTCTCTCAACGTGCCACGGGGGATCGGAAAACTCACCCTTGTGCTTTTTTTTCAAGACAGTTGTCGCCCGCGGAGAGGAACTACGACGTGGGGAATCGGGAGCTCTTGGCAGTGGTTCTGGCCTTGGAGGAGTGGAGGCATTGGCTGGAGGGGGCCGAACAACCGTTCGTGGTCTGGACAGACCACAAGAACTTGGCCTACCTCCGCACCGCCAAACGGCTCAACTCTCGACAGGCGCGGTGGGCGTTGTTCCTGGGGAGGTTCAACTTCACACTCACTTACCGGCCTGGATGTCGGAATGTGAAACCGGACTCTCTCTCTCGCCAGTGGGACGCCGAGAGGGATCTCGTCGAGCCAGAGACCATCCTGCCTCCGGTGTGCGTGCTTGGGGCAGTCACTTGGGAGATTGAGGGTCTCGTCCGGTCGGCTCAACGTACCCATCCAGATCCAGGTAATGGCCCCGCTAACCGGCTGTTTGTACCCAATCCAGTTAGGTCTCGGGTGCTGCAGTGGGCTCATTCCTCCCGCCTGACCTGCCATCCCGGCTTTGCACGGACCCTGTCCTTCCTCAGACGGAGCTTCTGGTGGCCTTCCATCTCCCGGGACACCCAGGCCTTTGTCACGGCCTGCACCGTCTGTGCACGCAGCAAGGCCTCACATCGACCTCCTGCGGGGTTGCTGCAGCCGCTGCCTATCCCTCGTCGGCCTTGGTCGCACATCGCCGTGGACTTCGTCACCGGTCTTCCGCCTTCGGCTGGTAACTCCACCATCCTCACCATCGTCGACCGGTTTTCGAAGGCGGTCCATTTTGTGCCTTTGCCCAAGCTTCCCTCGGCCAAGGAGACGGCGGACCTCCTGGTGCTGCAGGTATTCCGTCTGCACGGGATACCCCTGGACATAGTGTCCGACCGGGGGCCACAGTTCGCGTCGCAGTTGTGGAGGGCGTTTTGCCAGGCTCTGGGGGCCACCGCCAGCCTCTCCTCCGGATACCACCCCCAGTCCAATGGACAAACGGAGAGAGCCAACCAGGACCTGGAAGCGGCTCTCCGCTGCGTCGCCGCGAACCATCCATCCTCATGGAGTTCCCACCTCCCTTGGGTGGAGTACGCCCACAACTCCCTGATCAGCGACGCCACAGGGATGTCGCCGTTCCAGGCATCACTGGGCTACCAACCACCCCTGTTTCCCGTCCAGGAGGAGGAGATTGCGGTGCCGTCGGTACGGGCCCACCTCCAGCGCTGCCGCCGGATTTGGAGGACCGCGCGGTCGGCACTCCTTCGTACGGCCGATCGGAACCGGCGTTTGGCGGACCGTCGGAGGGTCCAGGCACCCATCTATCGACCTGGACAACAAGTTTGGCTCTCCTCCCGTGACCTACCACTCCAAGTACAGTCCCGGAAGTTGGCGCCTCGTTATGTGGGACCTTACACGGTGGACAAGGTCATCAACCCGGTTTCTGTACGGCTAAGATTGCCGCCAGCCATGAAAGTTCATCCCACCTTTCATGTCTCTCTGTTGAAACCTGTCTTCCAGTCCCTTGTGCCCTCCCACCACACCCCCTCCCCCCCCAGGATCATCGACGACCATCCCGCCTACACGGTGAGAAAGATCCTGGACATCCGTCGCCGTGGCCGGGGTTTCCAGTACCTGGTGGATTGGGAAGGGTACGGCCCGGAGGAGCGGAGTTGGATTCCACGGCGGAGTGTCCTGGATCTGTCCCTCATCCGCGACTTCCATCAGGAACATCCCAACAGGCCGAGTGGGGCGCCAGGAGGCACCCGTTGAGGGGGGGGTACTGTCACGGTTACGGTGGTTGACAGGGGGCGTTGCCAGGCCGCGTGCGCTAGAGGCGCACACACACGCACCTGCCAACCATCACCGTGGCTAATTACCATTGATCTCACCTGGGGGCTATTTATACAGCGGCGTCAGTGAGAGACGTCGCTCGTTCGTACTACGTGTAAACCGGTACGCTACCAGTCCCCAGGTGACATTCATCCCTGGTCCTGATCACCCCGCTACGGACTATCGGAGAGATAGTCCGCCCGTCTGCTGTTCCAGCCACCCTCGTCGGTCCCGGAGTTCCGCCCGTCATCTACCTGTCGGCTTGACGCACCTCGACCTCCCGGTAACCTGACCATCGCCTGTCCCCAACGATCCCTACGTCTCCTACCTGTCGGCTTGACGCACCTCGATCTCCCGGTCCCAGCTCCCTCGTCGGTCCTGGGGAATCGCCTTCTATTGTGTTTTGTGCCATTAATAAACCCCTGTTCTTCCTTTCCTGGTCTCCGCCTGCGTTCTGGGTCCAACCTCACCACACACAGTCGTGACAGAGATAGCCTTCTTAACACCACCAAGAACAAATATAATGACCTCCAAATAATATATCAATAAATAAAATAATATAATAGACTGGCCTTTCTAACACCAGGATGAATGACTTTAAAAAAATAAACCTTTAAATGGTGAACTAGAAGAGAGTCATTCACTCACCTTGAGTAGACTATAGTCTTACTTGACCTGCTCATTTGATGTGTGTATCAAAGCAGTGGTAATATCTCATGAGGAGGAGTCTCTCAAATCTTATATTAGACAACCTGTTCCTCCTCAGAGTTAGCACCAGACTGCCCAGGCTGAAGAGCCTCTCCACGGGTGCATACTATAGTCTTTATTGTAGGGAAACGGTCCAGGATCTCCATCTCTGACCCCGACTTCAAATATTCAATGACTTCAGTGTCAGAGTTGAAGGACGCTGTGTCCTCTTCATCGAAAGCAAAGAAGTCATTCTCAATGGCACCGGCACTGCTGCTGGGGGCGGGGGTCTAGAGCATAGCAGGGGCGGACTGGGACAAAAATTCGGCCCTGGCATTTAGTCCCTTGACCGGCCCACTTTCAGAAAGGGGGTGGAATGGGCCCATTCTATATAGTGGGCCGGTGTGATACGCCAGTGTAGCCACCTGCGTTGAATTTCTTTACGTAATTTTTTTTTTTTCAGCAAACGGCGGCCCAAAAGTGCGTCGGCCCTTCTGGCATTTGCCAGAACTGCCAGATTGCCAGTCCGCCCCTGGAGCATAGCACACACTTTGTCGCGGTACAAAGCGTTACACTCTGTAGTTCTCAGTGCTTCTCTCCTCTCTTCTTCCCTCAGCCACCGCACTTTAACCTTTGGCCATGTAACAGCAGCAAGGAGAGCATCTTTGCTGTCCAACACAGGCGCAGTCTTGATGTAAACAAGCGATTACGCGCAAGCGCTAACTGTCATGTAATTAATGGATTTTAAAACAGTAATGCGTTACATTAGTGGGTTCCAGACAAATTGTATATGATTACAGTCACTTTGTAACACGTTACACCCAGTTACCGAGCTTCTCACCCTATCCCTAAGGGAGATGCCAGCCACCCTCCTGAGGAAACTCATTTTGGCCGTTTGTTTTTTTCGCGATCTCGTCCTTTCGGTCATTACCCATTGTTCATGGCCACTGACCGGTAGATCCAGAGCTTTGCCTTCTGGCTCAGCTCTCTTTTTGTCACAGCGGTGCGGTAAAGGGCACCCAATACCGCTCCCGCTGCACCTGTTCTCTTGTCAATCTTCTCGCTCCATCGTCCCCTCACTCGAGAACAAGACCCTGAGATACTTGAACTCCTTCACTTGGGGAAAGTACTCACTCTCCACTTCATTCACAATTCATCGCATTAATCCACCGGTTTCCTGCTGAGAACCATGGCCTCAGATTTGGATGTGCTGATCCTCATCCCAGCCGCTTCACACTCCGATCGAGTGAGTGCTGAAGGTCACATACTGATGACGCAAACAGGACCACATCATTTGAAAACAGCAGCGATGCAATCCTGAGCCCACCATACTGCAAATATCACAAACAGGACGGGTGACAAAGCGCAGCCCTGGCGGAGGCCAACACCCACTGAGATCAGGCCCGACTTACTACCGAGAATCCGGACACAGCTCTGGCTTTGGGAGTACAGAGATTGGATGGAAGATTCAATATTTAAGATTTGTATTTACCATATGCAACAAGTACAATGGAATGCTTACTCCCCATTCCCTCCCGCAGTATGCATTTTCTAAGGTCGAAGGATGAAGTACATGTGTTGAATTGTGCAAAAAGCTTTTAAAAAGCATTTTAAAGTGCCAGTAGTGCAGCAGCATCATGAATACATTGCAGAACAAAGTTCGGCAAAATTATGATAGTGCAATGTTATATGAATGACAATGTTGTGTGTGTGTGTGTGTGTGTGTGTGTGTGTGTGTGTGTGTGTGTGTGTGTGTGTGTGTGTGTGTGTGTGTGTGTGTGTGTGTGTGTGTGTGTGTGTGTGTGTGTGTGTGTCTGCACGTGTTCCCCATGTGTGTCTCATCCTTACCGTGCTAATTTGACTTGCCTGCAGCTACATCTGCACTTCTTCCCCGCCGAAGCCCCTATTGCCCTATTCCCTATTGCCTATGGCTGAGCCCCATCGCCTACGCCTATGCTTGAAGAACACGGTCACAGTGTACAGTACAGTCATTTCGGGTAAAAGCGGTGAGGAAAATGGCATGATGCAATATAACTACCCCCCCCCCCCATTATGTCCCCCAGGACGTTTCCGTAGTTACAGCAATCTGTGGACCAGTCTCATGCCCTCAGTTGAACTGAAATGCAGAGGCCGACACACAACAAAGAGGATTGAAAAAAATGAATAATAATAACCTAAAAGGTATGCCGATGGTTTCAGCAAAAGTGCCACCCCCCCCCCCCCCCCACCCATTTTGTTATTCAGGTATTTTTGATTGTATAACGCGGCTTCACCTCGGTTGCCTTCCGAGGCACACCATTGGTCACATCCGACCTTGAGTGTGAAAATGGTTGGTTTTGAAACGTGGGATGGGAATGTTGTTTGAATGATTTGAAGTAGTGATTAAAAGCTACTTGATCAAGTCATCGAGGACGAACGTATTTCCATAGCTAAAAGGGCTGCTTCGTTATAGAGACGTGGATGCAAAGTGAGTTTAACTTTTCTTTCCAGTTTGTTTATTGAAAGTGTAGGTTTTTCTTAAATAATGAAAGGAATCTTCCATCAGTGTGCGCTCCACAAAGAACATGACACTTCTACCACAAGTCATAATGAAGGATCTCATTTACGACTTTATGACCTCCGATTTCCTCCAACGTGATTGAAACATATTTTCTACGAAGTTCTGCATGTGTTTGCTGTGTAAAGATACACGCATGCACGGCTTAGAACCCTGGTTACCACCTGAACTAAGCCTATATTGCTCCCTGTTCTGGTCTAGTGGGGTGGCGGCACTGCCTGCCTGGGGGGACGAGGCCAATCGTGCTTCACGATTGGCCTCTTAAACGTTGAACGGCGCCTGGGCCCCTGAGGGACTGCTGTTTACAAGGTGAGTGCACACAAAGCTTCGGCTTATAAACAACATGAAACTCTTTCCAAACTCACACTCCCTGCAACGGTTGCAATGATTGTCCTTGATTCAGAACGAGAATGAATGCACTGTGTGTGTGTGTGTGTGTGTGTGTGTGTGTGTGTGTGTGTGTGTCACCATGTCTGAACTTAATTAAAGTTAACTAAGTTGACTGGGGTTAAGTAACCAAAGCAGTGAACGCTGTAAGCGCTGAGTGTTGTGTATCGTCAAAAATGTTTTGTTTTGTCATTTTTGTCTCCCACTGTTTTCCTGTTTTATTTTGGTACTCACCTTTTGTGTGTCATTCCAGGTCCCTTGACTCCCTGTCCCAGGTGTGTGTGCCTGTCCTCGTCAGCGTCAGCCCCGCCCCTGGATGTCTCCACCTGTTCCCTCATGTTTAAACTCTCCAGTTTGTCCCCTTGTCTGATGCCAGTTGGTCTTGTCCTGTCTTGACGTCAGGAGCCCGCTGAGCGTACCAGCGGTTTTTGTTCTAGTTAGTTTTGTTCCTGGTTCTGTAAGTGTTTTTTGTTGACACCTTTTTGAAAATAAAGTATGTTTCTCATACTTTACCTCTGTCTCCTAGCGTCGTGCATTTGAGTCCTACTACCTTGTGTTTTCAAGTTTGAGACACTGAGCAGTGGACACTATAGGTTACATTCGCAAACGCAAGATAGCAAAATAAAATAAAGTAGTGTTTTGTGTTTTTCTTCATGCTTTTTCTACGCATCATGTATTCCAATGCGCTCACATTAGCCAAGAAATGGTGTTTTGATTCTGGCCCTGACTAGCTTAGCAACCCTTGCAGGGAACCTGAATTCTGTGTGTCTTTTCGTCCAACTCAAAGTCTTGTGGGCACCTTGCAGACAGCGAGTTTGTAATAATAATAATTATTCAACGATCACCTCACGTTCACCCATTTGTGCACACGTTTCCTACACCGACGCAAGGTGCCAGCCAGCTACAGGAGGAGGGGGAGGCTGGAGGATGGAACCCAACCTCTACATCCCCCCCCTCCCTGCTCAAGAGGTTGAGAGAAATATTTGACGTGAGATGATTTGCACACATTAACGTGCATTTGCATCCATTAACGTTCATGTCAACAAAGCAGCCCTTTCAACTCCGGAGCGAGGTTCACCCACTTTGCGTTGATGAAGTAGCTTTCAATCACTACTTCAAATCGTTTAAACACATTCCCATCACAACACTTAACACACCCCAGGTCGGAGGGGGCTAGGTCAGTTTGCCTCGTGCACGGCGTGTTATACAATCTCAACTTTACATGTTTTTATGAATATGCAGAACGTACACACCTGTGGGTCATTGTTAATCAAGGCCCACAGGTTAAAAGAGCCTCCGCCACACACACACACACTCCAGGGAGAGCTCTAGCATCTTCCATCTGCTCTGTTCACAAAGATTCAAAACTCTCTGCAATAAACCGGATTCCTCATCACCCTGCGTCCTTGTCTTCTGGAGGAGCCTTAGAGTGTAGGAGCCCTAAAGTAGCCATTATAAAGGCCGGGGGCAGCGTCACTTAACACATGTAAAGTGACCACTGACTGGTCTGTATGCAAGCCGCAGACTAAATTTGCAATCAGAATGCAAAGTGTGAAGCGACATGAGTGAAGAAAGAGAGAAAAGATGAACAAAAAGAGTGGTTATAATGTTCATGAATGCATGGGGAGGATATAACGGGAAGGTCGCCGGTTCAAGTCCCCAAAACACCTGGGCACTGCCGAGGTGCCATTGAGCAAGGCACCAGACCCCTACACTGCTCCCCGGGCAGCTGTATATACAATAGCTGCCCACTGCTCCTAATACTACGATGGGTTAAATGCAGAGAAACAAATTTCACATGTACCTGAATATATAAAGAGGATTTAATCCTCCAAGTTTAGATTAAGATAACAACAATGTGAACAACAACACAACTAAATCACTTCTTGGGGCAATTTTCAAATTTTCTAAAATACATGCATATGTAATTCCCGTTCTCTGGGTGACGTATGCAAAGTGTGTTGTTGTTCCCCAGGTGCCTCCAAAAGACCAGCAGACCATTAGAGCTTGCTTCATTCAACACTTTGCTTGAAGCGCACGCACACTTAACACACACACACTGACACACTGACACGCACACACTGACACGCTCACACACACACACTGACACGCTCACACACACACTCTGACACGCTCACACACACACACACACACACACACACACACACACACACACACACACATATTGCTCTTTTTCTGTGCCGATATAGTGCATTTTTATTTATTTTTATTCTATTTTTATCTTATTTTTATAACTGCTGTGTCGTCGGGTATTGCACATAAGATTTTCACACCACTGCTTTATACTTGTGTAAACTGTGAAGTGACAATAAACTTGACTTGACTTGACACACACACACTGACACGCTCACACACACACACACACACACACACACACACACACACACACACACACACACACACACACACACACACACACACACACACACACTGACACACACACACACACACACACACACACACACACACACACAATAACACGCTCACACACACACACACACACACACTGACACACACACACACACACACACAATGACACGCTCACACACACACACACACTGCCTCACACACACATTCAACACACACACACACACTTGACACACACACACACGCTGACAAATCAATCCTAATGTTACTTTACACCTGCACACATATACACAGATTAATAGCTTTCACAAAATGTCCCTAAATAATTGAAAAGTCAAACACAAAACGTTACCAATTGTAACACATTTGTCATCATTGCCAACAATCATAGACGTCTTAGCTCCTTCCGTCGGGACGCCTGAGAGACGACAAGATGAGGAAATTATAATGGTAATCATTTCCATGCACGGCCGCCGGTCTTCGGTGTATTAGTCATACGGAGGACTAGCCACACACTCAATAATCCCTTGGAACATGTCCTCAGCAATTGAATGGCTTGTTGCCTTCAAAGGCAACCGTATTCATGCGGAGAGCTTGTCTCATACGACGCGGCCCTTCAAAGACCACATGCGGTCCGCATATGACGGACGTCATATGCATAACTTTCTACTTTTTTTCCGGACGAGCGTCAAATATATAATATAATAGATATAAGAAATTAACAGGTTGTACCCGGTTGTGTTATATGTACGCGGGTGAAGGAGTTGACGT
>CM051020.1:6311188-6346188 GCA_027704905.1 Muraenolepis orangiensis
AATACAAATCTTGTATAACTCATTTAAAACTCTTTCATTTCAGTCTCATGTAACATGTACATGTCCACATAGGGATCTAACTCATAAAGACGAATATAATACAACACTGAATTGTGCGACTGAGATCTGATCGATTTTTTTAATGGGAACACAAACCTACCTGGTATAGATAGGGTCTATAACACCTGGTTTTGTAAATGTCATCTTTGATTGACTTTTAAATTACAAACTTTTTGCGTTCCGTTTTTGATGTGTTGCTATGGTAACGATCAGAAATCGGGACTTGTCCTACTCCGCCCCCCTGTGGCCGTATAGCAACATTACATAAGTACAGGATAACGTAAGAGTTGGCATAAATAAAACGTTAATACGTAATTAGTAAAACAATTTCATAATTGTTGATTGTGATTTGGAAACAACGGGATATAAGAGTTGTGATAGATAGAGGTTTACTATATGCAATATAGTCTTGTGTGTGTCGTTAGATATTTGAGAATTTGCATAAAAGTTACTAACTACATTTATGTTTGCTTGATTTGTACATAATTACTTCTTATTCATATACACTACCGGTACTCGGACATTAGTGCAAATAAACTGTAGCGGTGCGCATAGTAATGTATTCCCCAGCGGCGACAGGTGATTGGTCCATTTGTGTCCTTCTTGGTTAGCCTTCCGACCAGAAACAACGGCGTTGCTGCGGAGTTCCTACACAATTCGCCGCAGGAAAAACAGCTTCAGAAATTCCATTGAATTGCCACACTCCCCTCCAACCGTAACACGCAGGTGTGTATAGTTGACCCTGAACTTTTTAGTGTTTAACAATTTAGTGTTCTTGTGTGCTTTGTTGTTATATATCTTTTTATTTTTAGAACGTAAGCCTTTTCAAAACATGCTGGCTAGTTAGCCTGCTAGCTCGCCGTTTTATATGAATGGCCACCTGATACTGATAGCGGGAGGTGACAGTGTTAGTCATGGACATCGTTAAAGTTTGATTACAACAGGATAACAGCCGTTTCTTAATTAAAAAAAAACCCACTGCTGTGATGATATTACAATTTGTGCATTAGGAATATTACGTTTTTGGGTGGAACGTACGGCACGCTGCACGTATTACTTGTTGTGTTGCTATGCTCCATCAGTATTCTGATCACCAGTACTCTTGATTATACCCTTTGTGAGTCCCACTTGATTTATTTAAACAGTTCAGTTTCGCTCATAAGAAGATACTATTTAGTAGCCTATTTAGATGTCTTATTGCATGCATGTAAATGATACCTGATCAATTAGTCTGCAAGAGGATATCATCACTAACTTTTCGATCCCGTCCACAGCCATGTCTTACCATCCAGGTCGTGGGGGTATCAGGCCGGGTTTACCCCCGGGTCAGCACGCGTCAACGCAGAACTTCCGACCCGGCAACCTTGGACCGCCTCCCCCCAACGCTCCCCTCCCATCCTACCAGTACAGCCCTCAGGCCCATCCCAACTCTGGCTACCATGGAAACAGCGGGGGCTACATGCCGCCGCCAATGATGCCGCCACACTCTGACTTCATGCAGTACCCGCCTCCCGGGACCCCGCAGACGCCCGGTGCTGGTCCGTGCCCCGTGCGTCCTCCCTTCCCCAAGCCCCCTGTGCGGCAGGGGGGCTACCCGGAACCACCGCCCCACTTCCCACCGCCACCGCTGTCATCTGTCCCCAACCCCACTGCGGGGTCCCGGTCCCAGGCGTCCGCTCAGAACCCCTACTCTTACATGATGCCCCCGGGTCCGCCTCCGCCCATGACCCATCCCCCCATGCCTCCCTCCATGCCCGTGCAGCCCGGTAGCTACCAGCAGTCGCCGTACTCTGTTGGCTACCACCACCACCACCAACTACAACAACAACAACAACAACAACCCCCTCCCTTCCCACCTCCCACCTTCAGCCCTGGATACCCCCCAGGTGGTGGTGGTGGTGCTGGGGGGCCTGGCCCCAGTTGGTTCAAACCGGACCCCGGCTTCAGACACGGGGGCCAGTTCAATTATGAGAAGCCGCCGGACTGCAGGGGATCTCCGCATCGCCCAGACGAGAGGCAGAAGAGCTACGGGTACGGCGGTGCCGGAGACAGAGCCAAGATGGAGTTCCCCGGGGAGCGGAAGGACCCAGGGAGGAGTCCCGACAGGCGGGGGAGGCCAGAGGCTGCAGGCCGGTACCGGTCAGACTACGACAGAACCCCACCCAGACACCGGAGCAGAGAACGCAGTCGCTACTCGGACAGCAGCACGTAAGTAGACCTACTATTACAAACAAATCACATTTACGTATTGGAGAATCAACGTTACATGGCTGGGCAATAATTCAGTATGATAATTTATTGTCTTTGAATGTTATTGTATCGTCATGAAATTAGGATATCGACTTATGGGGATACCCAGTTGTATAGTATACATGTGTTACGATGTGGAGATATCTCCTTTTCAAATGACCAACATATGACGTTTGTAACACCAGAGAAAGGAAAACTTGTTTTTGTTCCGATACCATACTTACAATTTCCATACTTCCAAATGTGTATGTAATCAGGTAGACTGTTTAGAGTGGCATTTTCAATTCATAAGCCCATCGTGATATTTATCGATATCATGTGAAATTCCCCATGATTATAACAATATATAAGTAAGATTTCATTTAATTGTTTTGTTTGTTTTTTTCAAGTGGAAATTAATTTGTACACATTTAAAAATGTTAATTGTGTGTGTGTGTGTGTGTGTGTGTGTGTGTGTGTGTGTTCCCAGAGAACGGCACAGACACCGAGAAGGCCACAGGTCCTCTTCTCCCGACAGACACAGGAAGAGGCAGAGAAGGTGACCGTAAATTCTCATGTTTAATATATACTCTCCTTTTAAATCTGTAGAAAATAACTTCTAAGGTAGGGCGGCTAACGGTTTTACTTTCATACACGTCAACAATTATTTTTGATTTGTTGATTATGCTGACCATGATTGGAGCTTAGTTGCTTAGTTACTAGCGGGGCAGGGTAACAAAAGTGGCTAGACCAAAAGGTACTAGGTTTGATTCCCCTATGTCTGCCATCTAACCTTTAGCAAGATGCCCTATCCCCCCCCCCTGCACCCCCGCCTCTGAAAGACCTGTGTGTGTGTGAGAATGGCTGTGGATCAAAGCGCTCGCTGAATCCTCTTATCACTTTAAACTAGCGTACTAGCGTCTTTCTAGGACGATTGTCTAAGTAGATTGTTGGGTAGATATTCTTCTATTGTTTACCAACTTATTGTACTTTTACCTGAACTTATTGTACTTTTACCTGAGTACTGGTTCAGTTCTTGGAGAATGAAATGCACTTTTTACTTCTGGTGATGAGTTGTTCTCTTACCTTCCTTTGTTGAAACACACTATTGTAAGTCGCTTTGGATAAAAGCGCTGCAATGACTGGAATGTAATGTAACGAAATGAGATCGTGAACAATAGTAAACTTGTGTCTCTCGTTTTGCCCGCGCAGTCGCTCCAACAGCAGGGAGAAGAAGAGGAGCCGCTGGGAGGAGGAGCGGGAGAAGAGGTCCGAGAGCTCCGGGCCCGCCGGCAGAGAGAGGAGCTCCTTCTCCTCGGCGAGGAGCAGGGACGGCGACGACGCCTATGCAGAGCGCGACCGGGAGAGGGACAGGGAGAGGGAGCGGGAGAGAGAGAGGGAGAACAGTCAGAGGGAGCGGGAGAACAGTCAGAGGGAGAAGGACAGGGAGAAGGTGGAGGAGGCGAAGGATGCGGAGGAGCTGCTCAAGCCGGCGTGGATACGCTGCACTCACGCCGAGAACTACTACTCCAACGATCCCATGGACCAAGTGGTACGGACAACCAAAAACACACCAATCCAAGGCTGACACATCTCAAGGCTGATAATACGTCTAACCTCAAATTTAATGGCTGATACAAGATACAACAGATACAAGATGTTTTATTGGCCATTTGTTACAAGTACAATTGACTATATACAATTAAAATGAACATAAAAATACTATACTATATAGTGACGAATGATATTTACATGTGTTGAATTGTGCAAAAAGTAGCTAGTAGTGCAGCAGCATCATGAATACAGTGCAGTAACTGTAATGAGTCCAGCAAAGTATGACAGTGTAATGTTATGATAGTGGCAGCACTCCTAGCAGTTTAGTAGGCGCACAGCCTGTGGATAAAAACTATCCTTTAAACCTGATACATCCAATACATCTTAATACTGATAATACAACTTGTTCATCTCACATCTAATTAGATGGCTGATACATCCATAACGCCAGCTTAATTTGTTAGACTTCAGTTCAGGGACATCTGCTTTCTGTGGCGACAGTGAGGTAAAGACAAAATATGTTATATGGATGAAGGACTTTTGGGGTAGGGCTGGGCTATTGTGGACTAAATCAAATACCTATATTTATGTCAACATACCTATTTTGTTATGCCATGGGACAATATTGGAGGGGTGACCATTGGTGCTTTCACAAAATGTTTTCACAATGACAATTTTGATAAATAATGAATAGTCAGTAAGGTGGATATAATGACTAAGTGGGTAAAGGCAAATAATATAATTGCTAGAACTGTCAGGCAAGTTCAGAAAATGACATCACTTTTCCGTAATGCATAAAGCCTTTAACCCGAACACTAACCTGAAACAGACAACACTCATGCCAAATGACGATATCCATAATCTTAAGATGATATCTTGTCTCCTGTCACCCTGTCAATATAATATTGATATCTTTCCCAGCCCCAATGTGTGGTAATGCTAGGTCTATCTGCTAGCTCTGCTTCGTAGATTTGTAAGCCTCCAGCAGCAGGGACGGTATTATTTCATGATGTTGTTTTCCTTTAAAGCACAAAACAACTTATTTTATACGACTTCTCCTCAGTAAAACATCTATAATGTACACACACACATAATGTATGGTGTGTTCTCTCCTGATTTGGCATAATTCTAATTGTGTTATATTCCAAACTAGGGAAAGGACCACTTGCCACTTGGTTACTTTGACATGAGGGGCTCTTTGTGTGGAACTTATAGTAATGTCCACGGCCCCTTCTCACTCTATATACATGCCATTATTCAAATCCTTTTACTTAGGTGGCTAGGCTTTAGGTTACAGTTTATTGTCGTTCAGGCTTGCCATGTATTCATTTGAGGAACAGACTTTACTTAATCTTTTTATGGGTTTGTGTTTCCAGGGGGACTCTACTGTGGTGGGAACCAGCAAGCTGAGGGTTCTGTACGAGCGCTTCGAGGAGGAGCTGATAAAGAGGCAGGAGCGGGCCAAGGCTGCCCGACCAAAGTGGGAACCGCCACTGACCAAACTAGACGAGGAGCCTGGTTGTTTGGGTAGGTAGGACTAAAACTAACCCGTATGTCAGGGGTGAAATGCCTCACAAAAACCCGGTGGTGTCATGGTTCAGGTAAGGTTTTGATTCATCCACAAAACAAATGCCTACATTTATTTCATTTGGATACTGATTTTCTATTTATTATTATTATTATTTTTATTGTTATTATTAGAACGGTAAACAAAATGGAGAGTTTGGCTTCAAGCAGCACATGGAAGCATGAACAAAACAGTAGTGGCTGCTTTATAATATAGAATATAAAGTAGCTATTTAAACACATCTTCATTAAGAAATGCATAGATCAGCAGCATTTGGCAAAATGATACAGATATATATAGATATATATATATATATATAGATATATATAGATATACTGTATCTCCCTTGCATGGTGTGTGGTGTTTTTGTTACTCTGCAATGTTCTCAATGTACCCAGCTTATTATATGGTTTTTTTCATACCAATATATGTACAACTGCCTAACAGATGTTTACTTTATCTCAATTACAACAAGCAATATAGACTGCATATATGGTTCATATTTGTCATTTATTTACCTCTTGTTAGTTCACATTTATAAAAGTTAGTTTTTTTTGGGATAAAATTATAATAAATTATATTCAAGATAACTTGTGTTTATCTTGATATAAATGAGACATTTTTTCATCACTACTGATGATGATTTATTTGAACTTCATGTGAAGTTAAACACATTCCAGTGTTTCCCAGAGATCTGAAATATACTTGTGGTGGTAGCTGGAGTTGGGGGTGGTGGGGCGTGGCTTGGGGTGTGGTCTGGGGGTGTGGTCTGGGGCGTGGTCTGGGTGTGTGGTTTGGCGGTAACATTACAAATGCTCTTGAGCTTTTAGAACATTTTGATTACTGAGTTACTCAGTATTCAGTGTGCACAAAGATGGCGCTGTTCGATCAGAGCACTTAATCTTTCAGGGTATTTTGGAAGAACGGCTCCTGTGTGTATAGGAATGCCTCTTGTGCAGGTCTATTAATTCCATTCTCAGACATGCAGCCAGGGGCTACCCTTGTAGCCTATTTCTTAGGTCAATTTTCACCTGAAATTAAAAGTATTATTATCTATATATATATATATATATATATATATATATATATATATATATATATATATATATATATATATATTGATTTCTTTGGCGTAGGGGGGGGAGGATATTCTTTTCTTTCCCGAAGAAAATAATAATAATTTTATATATATATATTCTAAAATGTTTCTGGCTACGGGCCTGCTCATATCTGATGAGCCAATGAACTTGGCTAAAGTTCCTATGTCTTTATTATTAATCTGTCTTAATTATATATATATATGTTTCTATGTTTAACATAGCACACATAACTTGCACGCAGCAAATACACCCTCGCGTCTTGCTGCTTTCTTTCCTAGAATTTGAAGCTACTACTGAAGTCAGAACAACAACCCAATAAGGAACAAATGCGTTGATTTACCTTGTGGGTCTGTCTGTCTGCTGAAGTAATTCCAACGTAGTCTGCTCTCTATTTAATGTAGGCCTATGTATCCCGTATGTTTGACGCTTGTCAGCAGACCGTTTACGCGATAGCAGAGCAAACGGGTACAGGAGGAGAAGAGCGAGGGGGTTATTGTTGTTGATTGATCACGGATGCCGCCGTGCTCTCGGACGGATACAATAAAACAATGTGTTGTATAGTGTGTATGTATAGTAGATATAGTCTGTGTTGGAAAACCTGCATTCATAAAAGTCGACACATTGAACAGATGCAGTATCCATGCCAACCTATACAACACAGTTTTACTGTGTGTGTGTTGCATGCACTTATTTCATGCAAGTAGACTTGTGTCTTCCTGTCCATCTGGGGTCCCCACACACGGAGGAGGCACTAGCGCCTCCTCCTGAATCCTCCTCACGATGGCTGCAGAAGCTGGGCTTCTTGGGATATGTTGTCTTCTCTGGATTGGAGGTCTAACCAGTGCCTTGCCCCGCTCCTCGAGATAGAGCCGTCTCCTCCCATTGAACTTCCGTCTGTTCAACACAAACCCAGATGATAAAGCGTGTACTCTGTAGAGATGTCCAAGATGTTGAAAAACATCACAAGTGGCCAGCGTCCACCTGTGATGTGGTCCTTTTGCAGCTGCAGCCAGGATGATTTCAGGTTTTCTTTGTCTGACCACTGATTCTCCCATCCTCTATGCAGCGTGCTCATGCAAACCACATTTTTGCTTGCCTTTCTTTGGCATGTCGGACACTAGGATTGTGTAGCGGCCTTGAATACAAACATGGACGGGTTGATGGGCCGACAACAGCTCTCAACAGTCCACAGCTGAGGTGGGAGCTCAGGCTTGTATTTCCATACTGTTTCTACCTCGGGCACGAAGACTATTGAATTTCACTATTTTCTTTGGACATCTGCCTTTCTCCACTTGCTGATGAGTGGGCTGCTGACTTCCTCGTCCAGAGGCTGTCTGCTGACTTCCTCGTCCAGAGGCTGTCTGCTGACTTCCTCGTCCAGAGGCTGTCTGCTGACTTCCTCGTCCAGAGGCTGTCTGCTGACTTCCTCGTCCAGAGGCTGTCTGCTGACTTCCTCGTCCAGAGGCTGTCTGCTGACTTCCTCGTCCAGAGGCTGTCTGCTGACTTCCTCGTCCAGAGTTTGTCTGCTGACTTCCTCGTCCAGAGGCTGACTCCCTCGTCCAGAGGCTGTCTGCTGACTTCCTCGTCCAGAGGCTGGCTGCTGACTTCCTCGTCCAGAGGCTGGCTGCTGACTCCCTCGTCCAGAGGCTGGCTGCTGACTCCCTCGTCCAGAGGCTGGCTGCTGACTCCCTCGTCCAGAGGCTGGCTGCTGACTCCCTCGTCCAGAGGCTGGCTGCTGACTTCCTCGTCCAGGGGCTGGCTACTGACAGGCTGGTCCAGGGCTGGCTACTGACAGGCTGGTCCAGGGGCTGGCTACTGACAGGCTGGTCCAGGGGCTGGCTACTGACAGGCTGGTCCAGGGGCTGGCTACTGACAGGCTGGTCCAGGGGCTGGCTACTGACAGGCTGGTCCAGGGGCTGGCTACTGACAAGCTGGTCTCTCTTCCTCAAACCCACTGCCAGAAACGTGATCCTCAAATTCTGAAAACTGTTCCTCCTCATCATCTTGCAAAGCTTCTCTCTTCTAAAATAATTCCCAAGCAGAACATCTTTACCACAGGCAAAGCTAATTGTTTGTTGTGTCCCGTGCTCAATTTGCAGCTGGGAAAGTGTGAGAAAATATAGAAAAAGGTGTGCGGAAATGTGGGACCAGACGGGGTCTGCTAACAATGTTGTTCCACCTTGTGCGTGAATGATCACAATAGGCTTATATCACGGCACAGTTGAAAGCCGGAAGTACCCGTTAAAAATGGCTGAAGCAGTGTATCCCAAGTTCCGGTTAATGCATTCACCTTGGCATTCACCATGGCGGACAGTTATCGCTGGACAACATCGCTGATAACCTTCCAAAAGTCGGTCAAGACGATGTGGTTCAACTAGTGAATGAACACTGCAGTGAAGAAGTCTAAATCCAAATCATACAATTCCCCGACATTGTGTCTTGTGGCTCTATCTGGATATATCGCCATATAACAAAGGCGATTTTGTGTAGGAGCCGAGGTATGCCTATGTATTTAATATAGGCGATTTATTTGATGGATTTGGATTATTTCAATGTACCTTTTCATTTACGTGTTAATATGTAGTGTGCAGCTGTATATTTTCTAAAAGGGAATGCCTGTTATTCTTGTGAATATGAGTGCTTAAATAAAAGTGAGAGAACATGAAACCAGGGACCTTCATCCCTCCTTATCAGCCTCACCCAAGACTTGCGGAGAAGTTTGTCTTTCGGGAAATGGTGTAAACTGAGGTAGGGCTGTCTGTGTTTAGACGTTGAGCAGCCGGTACACCACAATAACAGAGAGGAGAGGAGGCGGCCACAGTTTGTCACATATCTGTGGTAACTACCGGAAGTAAGAGTACACTGCTTGCCGATTTTTGACGTTCCGGAAGCAGGAAGTGTGACATAGGCCTATAATGCTATACATAGTTACAATGTTCAGCATTTTCACCGGCCAAAACCCCCCCCCCCCTTTCGAGTAAATGTCCGGGTTAGTAAATAACGTTATGGTTATTATTTAGAAGGAAGTGTAGTGCAGTAGATACACAATGAGTACTGTAATTACAAAAACTTAAATTTCTGAGGTTTTTTTCTGTCCCTTGGAGTCATTCTCATTCTTTGTTGTTGTTGTCTGGTCGATCTTTTCACCTGGTCTTTTCACGTCGTCCACACTATGCTGTCACATTGTACTTCTTGCTAGTAAACGTTTGGTTCAATCAGCTTCCACACACTCACCGATGAGGCAACACGCCAGAGGGTCAAGTTAATGTGCCGATGGAATGAGCACGCCGTGCGCAACCACTGCTCATGGGAGTTGTAGTATAACATAAGTTAAGATAATTCGTCCTACAGTCGGGAAATTTACTAACATACAAAGTATGGCGAATATATAGGTAAGGCATGTTAGAAACGATTGTAACAATAAGTACACGTTAGTAACAACAAGACAAATAAGACGCAAGAGAATGACAAATAAGTACACGATGGAATAAGTAGCAGGAATAAGTATAAAATTATAAAAAGTAAATTAAAAAGGAATTGTAAAACGTAAAGTGAGCATGTAAGTAGCAGTCAGTAGTGTGTGCATGTATAAGACCATAATTCATTTTTATATAAGTAATTATTTCAGATGCCTTTTTGTGAACCACAATGATTTATAAATAATTTTCTTAGTAAATGCTGCCAAAAGTTCACCAGCCAAAGTGGCCGGTAAGAGTGACGGAAGTTACAAGCCACTGCCGAAGTGTTGATGTCAAGCCCTGTGCGCGTGTGTATTGAATGCGTATCAAACCTCTTCTTTATTTTTATTTTTTATATAACGTGTAGATGAGAGCAGCAGCGACACGGACTGCGAGTCGGACGGCGAGGGCAGCTCGTGCTCCGGTAGCTCCGACTCGGACGTCTTCGACGTCATCGCGGAGATCAAGAGGAAGAAGGCCCACCCGGACCGGCTGCACGAGGAGCTGTGGTACAACGACCCCGGGCAGGTCAGTGAGGGAGTACATGGAAATGTACACCTTGTTAACATCCTGGATGCTGTTACTGCAGTTGTGTACGTTGAGCATATTAAATGACATTATTAAATGCATATTATATCTGATTAGGCCAACATTGTGGAACCACTATTCAGTTGTTTTGATCACATGATTTGACTTGAACCAAGTTAACCTGATTAAAAAAAAAATCTAATCAAATAAAAAGAAGACTATCAGACTCCTTAGACAATTCTTGGAGTGCTTAAAGTGCTTAAACATTCAAAATTCCAAAGTCAAATCCATCCTGGTGCACAGAGAGCTGGATCCCACCCTCTCTCCATACCTGCAAATGCATCTCTCGTGGATGCTAAGTAAAAGCAATATAAAAATAATTGAATAATAGCCTCTCGGGTTGCGCCGGAGCCTCTAAGTGTGGGCTGCACTGGGATCGTTGCCACTGGAGCGTGCACGTGTGGAGCGTGCGCGTGTGGAGCGTGCACGTGTGGAGCGTGCACGTGTGGAGCGTGCACGTGTGGAGCGTGCACGTGTGGAGCGCGCACGTGTGGAGCGCGCACGTGTGGAGCGCGCACGTGTGGAGCGTGCACGTGTGGAGCGTGCACGTGTGTGGAGCGTGCACGTGTGTGGAGCGTGCACGTGTGTGGAGCGTGCGCGTGTGGAGCGTGCGTGGAGCGCGCGCGTGTGGAGCGCGCGCGTGTGTGTGCGTGCGTGTGTGTGTGTGTGCGCAAACGCTTTCAGGTTTCACGTACTGTACCTCTCGGCGATGTGTTTACCTGATCCCGGTCTCACCTTCTATTTTTTGTTTTGTTTTTGTGTTGTAAGTCATCGTTTAAAAGTCAACCTTGATTTACGGGCGTAATTAGTTCAACACATCATTTAAGCAGAACAATTAGCGTTAATGTCAATCTCCCGAGGTGACTACAAATGCAAAACAAGTCGCGTGGGGCGGCGGCGGCGGCGGCGGCGGCAGCAAAAACAGAACCAAAAACCAACTTTATCAGCCCCAAAGCAAGGCGCCCTGCTAGGTTTATGACACCTCCTCCCCCTACGATGCCCTGTCATCTAGTGCAGTTCACACTACGACTACAACGGCGACTCCACCGCTAGCTAGTCCACCACCAATGTTTACTCCTTGATTTTCCCCTCCAACCGCCTGCTGAGATGCACTGGCTGTTATGTACTGGACTAGCTGGTGGCTGGATCACAAACAATGAAAGGGTATTTTTTTTTGGTTTCATATTTGTGTTGTGTATATGTTTGTTGTTTTTTTTTCTCCATGATGTGGCAGCTGATTTCATATGTGAAGAAAACAGTTTTGAAGAAAAATCCTCAATCTTCACATAACTTCTTTTTATTTCTGTGCTTTACATCATTTTTCATCCCTCCCATATATATATATATATATATATATATATATATATATATATATATATATATATATATATATATATGGCCTCGGATCTTGTGAATGCTTACCGGTAGACAGACTTCGCCGTCGTAACTAATCCAATTGATATCCCTATTATATCCACACTCCTCAGAGGAATCAACTTAAGTGTGTGTGTGTGTGCGTGCTTGCCAAACTTCTTCGTAATGAATTAAAACGTAAAGCCAAAGCTCTTTGTGTGTGTGTGTGTGGTTGTGCCTTTTGAGAGTGTGTGTGTGTGTGTGAGCATCAAACTTCTTCATAATGAATTCAAATGTAAAAGGTAGGTGTGTGTGTGTGTGTGTGTGTGTGTGTGTGTGTGTGTGTGTGTGTGTGTGTGTGTGTGTGTGTGTGTGTGTGTGTGTGTGTGTGTGTGTGTGTGTGTGTGTGTGTGTGTGTGTGTGTGTGTGTGTGTGTGTGTGTGTGTGTGTGTGTGTGTGTGTGTGTGATTTAAAGAAATGTATGGCGTCTGATGACATTATGTACCCTGTGTGTGTGTGTGTGTGCGCAGATGAACGATGGACCTCTGTGTAAGTGCAGCTCCAAGTCCAGACGCACCGGCATCCGCCACAGCATCTACCCAGGAGAGGAGGTACCATCACGCCACCAATAAATCACTCCTCTCTCTCGCTCTCCGCTCTCGCTCTCTCTCTCTCTCTCTCGCTCTCTCTCTCTCTCTCTCTCTCGCTCTCTCCTCTCTCTCTCTCTCGCTCTCTCTCTCTCTCTCTATGGGACCTTCAAGAGCCGGCCACAGCTGCATTAACGGTGGCGGGTGTCTCTCTCTGCCTTTAAGTCCCTCCCCGTTGGCCTGCTGAGCCCACGGGGAGGAGGAGAGCGACCCGTCTGAGCACTCAAAGACACACGCCAGGGTCAATGTGACCCCATGTTTTATGTATTTTATTTATTAATGGGTCCCCGTGTTTGTCCTCGCCTCTCTCTTTCCCGCCGTCGTCATCTGGTCATTTGCTAATGAAGCGGTGAGGATGAATGGTGAATTAAGGCCTAATCGATGCAATCTGACGTATTTTCTTCTTTCTAGTTTAAGGTTATGGGTAGGTGTTATTGAGCGAGCGAGCGCGTGTGTGTCTGTGTGTCTGTGTCTCTCTCACTGGACTGGAAGGTGTGTTTGTGTGACGTTAGAATTAAAAGTGTAAAGTGCTTCTGGTCTTATTTCTTAATCGGTTGTCCGTTTTCCCTTTTTGAACCCAGCCTGCGAAGACATGCCGGCCAATGAACAACAACGCCGGCAAGCTGTTCCACTACAGGATCACGGTGTCCCCGCCCACCAACTTCCTGGTACCGCCCTCCTCCCGTCGCGTTTTAACCTTTGACCCCAGCCACCCCAAATGCGCACGAGCAAACAACCTGAATCCAAAAATATTTTGGAAAAATAAATTTGCCTGAATATAAATTTATCCGATTTTTAAATTTTTTTCTATTTATTTGATGAAAATTCCGAACACCTGTACTACTAGAATCAAGTGTAATACATACTAATCCACACAATATGTACAATAATGCAATAATTGCACTACAGTGTTGTGTTGTTACGGGTGGTGTTGCATCGATACTCAGGCTCTCTCTCCCTCCAGACGGACCGGCCCACGGTGATCGAGTACGACGACCATGAGTACCTGTTTGAAGGCTTCTCACTCTTCTCACACACCCCTCTGACCAGCGTAAGCCCCATCTCTCTCTCTCTCTCTCTCTCTCTCTCTCTCTTTCTCTCTCTTTCTCGCTCTCTCTCCTCTCTCCATATCCCCCCCAGCCCCTATCAAAAAAAAGAATCAAACTCAAAACTTATATCCCTCTCATCCAAACACACAGAAACTCACAGACACACACTGTCACACACGCACGCGCACACACACACAGTCACCTTTTGTCACTTTTGTTATTTGCCCATGGATTACAGTCCTCACTTTGGACACACCAGGCCATAAATCATTCAGAAAAGGTTCTTTGTCAGGATCCTAATACTCAACCAATCCCCCGCCGCCCCCCTGCCCAAACCCGGCCAATAACCAACTGCCGTTTTTCTTCAAACTGCCTTCTGTAGCCGGGCAGAGTTCTGTGTTGCCAAGACACAAAGTTGTGTTCTGGCTCTCTGCGGGCGACCTTGGACCAAGGTCTTCTTCTGTCTGCTGCCAGGCTTTTAAAGGCCCATCACTGAGTGTCAAGACATTAAAGAGAGCTACAGTTAAAAAAAATGAAAAATGAAGAAAGAAGAAGAAAAAAGCTGTGTGTGTGTGTGTGTGTGTGTGTGTGTGTGTGTGTGTGTGTGTGTGTGTGTGTGTGTGTGTGTGTGTGTGTGTGTGTGTGTGTGTGTGTGTGTGTGTGTGTGTGTGTGTGTGTGTGTGTGTGTGTGTGTGTGTGTGTGTGTGTGTGTGTGTGTGTGTGTGCGTGCGTGCGTGCGCGCGCGCGCGTTCACTCACTCACTCACTCACTCACTCACTCACTCACTGGCAGCAGAGTGGGGTGTGTTTGTCGTTCGATTGGAGTGTGTGTGTGTGTGTGTTAGCATCTTGATGTGTGTTAGCGCCTAAGTGAGTGTGTTGGCATCAGTGTTTTTCTATGTTGGCACCCAAGTGCCTGTGTGTGTGTGTGAGTGTCTGCGCGTGTGGCCGAACGCCGTCCCTACGCCGCCACCGCAATTGACTCCCGGTTGGAATAATGAATTATTCAGCTAACATATTCGGTCAATAGCCGGCCGCGGCTTGAGAGGAACTTGAGAGGATTAAGGCCAGATTTGAACTGGCTAATTTAAAAAACAGCCCTTAGTTAGCGGACGGTATAATCGCCCGGCCGCCAGGATTAGCGGCCCTCCGAGCGTGGCGCTATGAGCCTGTGCGCTAGTTAGCCGCCGGGGGCGGGCATGGCCACACACACACACACACACACACACACACACACACACACACACACACACCACACACACACACACACACACACACACACCACACACACACACACACACACACACACACACACACACACACACACACACACACACACACACACACACACACACACACACACACACACACGGGGCAGCTCTCAGGTTAATCCTCTCAAACGGCCCAATGTTCCCGGACAACAAAGACCATGTAACTTAGTGGGGGGGGGGGGGGGGGAGAGCTTAGACACTGAAGAGCGGGCTTATCTATTTAAAGGAGATTCAAGTCACTAAACGCTCAGAAGAGAGAGAGAGTGTGTGTGTGTGTGTGTGTGTGTGTGTGAGACAGTGATGTGTGTGTCCGTCTGCCCTGCGCACCTAGCGGTATCACTTTGTGCTTGTCCAATATTCATTGAGATCATAGTGTGTGTGTAAATCGAAGAGTTACGCGAAAAGCCGTATCTCGGCCCTTACTCTTCGGTGGGATTGGGGGGGGGGGATTTCTCTTTTCTTTTCTCTTTTCTTTCTTCTGTTCTCTTTTTCCCCCTCTTTTAATGAGTTTCCTTGAAAAGCTGCGTAACCTCTACCTATTCCCGCACTGTAATGAATCTCTCTCTCTCTCTCTCTCTCTCTCTCTCTCTCTCTCTCTCTCTCTCTCCTCTCTCTCTCTCTCTCTCTCTCTCTCTCCTCTCTCTCTCTCTCTCTCTCTCTCTCTCTCTTCTGTTCTCCATCCCTTTCAGATTCCATTGTGCCGCGTGATCCGCTTCAACATAGATTACACCATTCACTTCATAGAGGAGATGACGCCAGAGGTCGGTAACCCCCCCCCCCCCCCCCCCCCCTAAAATAGAAAATGTTAATCCCACTGTGTGTGTGTGGCCCTGAGCGTGAAGTTAAGCTGATAGAAGTCTCTTTGTGTGACTCGTGGCCAGGTGGATTTGTGTGAGGGTGGGGGGGGGGGTCGGTCGCGTCGCAATCGAGTCGCAATCGACGTCTCCGGGGCTTTTTTCAGAGGCCATATTGTGCTCCTTGAACCCCGTGGGATATCTATCCCCCCCCCCCCCCCACTGGCGGTAGGGATAGATATCCCCCATCAGCCATTGCTCCATTGCCTGCCTGCCTTAGCAGGGCGGGTGTCCCTTCCTATATTGAGACGTCAAGACTTTGATTTGCCAATGTTTTTGTACAGTACAATGTGACGCTTGCGCCCCATTCCCTCCCGCAGTGTACAATTGTAAAACACTAATACCGTACTATAAACATTTAAATACTGTACACAATAAAAAGAACATAAAAAAAGTGACTGATGGATGATATGCACTGAATGTGTTGAATTGTGCAAACACATTTAAAAAAGCGATTTTTAAGTGCCGGTAGTGCAGCAGCAGTCCTCCCATATCCACTCATTATTATTCATTTTAATATTAAAACAATGCATACAACAGTGCATACCTTATCCTACCTCACCATCTGGACCCAAAAAAAACTAACCCAGACTGATGTACTTTTTGTAATGGTTGAGTGCAAATCCCCTTTAGTACTATTGGTATATTTCTTTGTGTGTGTTCATGATTCAAGATTCAAGATGACTTTATTTATCCCGAGGGAAATTAAGGTGCAACAGTTGAAACAGGGGGAATGCACAAAGTGCACACAAAATATACTAATGCCTACAAACTAAATAACAACAAACTAAACTAAACTAGTATAAACAAAATATAACTAAATGAAATCTAAATGTGTTGACGGATGAATTGCACAATTTACAGTATTATTACAGTAATACGTAGGTATATACAATATACAACAATACGTATAGTGCAAATTGGCAGTAATAAAATACTAATAAATAACTCCGATGAATACTGAAAAAGTGACATGTGAAAAGTGAAATTGAATTTGTGTTGTGTTGACTGCTTACCTCGTCTGTTGCCTGAACCCTGGTTTGTGTTCCCGTGTTCCAGAACTACTGCGTCCAAGGCCTGGAGCTCTTCGCCTCCTACCTTTTCCAGGACGTCCTTGAGCTGTACGACTGGAACCTGACAGGTACCGCTCTGGCCCCTCCCCCATCCGCCTTCTCCACCCGCTCATGATAATCAGCCAATGAGATCCAAGCCCCGCCCAGGCCTCTGGGTCAATGAGCTCCCTCGAAACTTGAGGCACATTTTCTTCTGGCTTGTGCTCCGGGGCGATTTTTTGGGGTAGCTAGCCGCTTTTCCTCCGAGTTAGTCTAAAGTGATGAATTGCGTTGGTGAGAGAGGAGTGGTTTCATTTAGTCCATTCTGCAGTGGAAGCCTTTCTCTTTATTGACCCGGCAGGTCCATTAAAACCCCTGTTGGGTGAATCACGTTTTTTACCTTTTTTAACGTAGCCGTTTTTTTATATTGAGTAATTGGAAACAATAAAGCGATTTTTAATCAAATAACGTAAAAAAAAACAATATATGGTGATACATTTGTAATTAGTGTTTTTTTTGTGTGCCGTAGGCTACCATAAAGTTATCACTAGCGCTCTCTTCCGCCCTCTCTCCCCAGGCCCCGACTGGGACAACCTGGATCCCGGCTGCCAGAAATTCCACTTCATGCCCCGATTTGTGCGCTTCCTCCCGGGTAAGCCTCGCCACGTCTCTCCCCCTGCCCTCTCTCTCTCTCCCCCCCAAACCCCCCCCCCCCCACACACCCCTTACCACCTGCAAGCAAAACGGCGTATTGGAAATGGCGTTCGCACTGTGAACCAAACTGTGTTGTTGAAATGGAGTGAGGGAGGCGCTACGACCGACCGACCGACCGACCGACGAGCCTTTTGTTGTCATGGGGTTGAGTAAATGCATTCAGATCTTCTCCAGGACAAACACTGCTATCTTTAGTCGCGGGGGTCGGGGGGGGGGGGGGGGGGGGCTTCACGTTAGCGTCAGGTGACGAGGTCCCGCGCCACACGCTCTCTCTCTCTCTCTCTCTCTCTCTCTCTCTGGAGCGTGAAAGTGTCTGCTTATTTTAAAACTCTCCGCCGGCCCTCCCGTGGTCACCGGCAGACCTGCTGGCTCTCCCTGCACCTGGCGGAGCGTGACGGATACAGAGGCCACGCACACACGCACACGCACACACACACGCACGCACGCACGCACACACACACACACACACACACTGTGGACGCCTCTTTGTCTCCACTCATCGTGTCCTCCCCCCCCCCCCCCCCTCCCTGATTCTGTATACAGATTTAACCCCCCCATACACACACACCTCACCCCCCCTGCTGACATCAAATCTCAACAAGGCTTTCGCCTTGTGAATTTATGAGATGCACTAACCCTGTAAATCGTGGTCCATTGGGATATTCAGGGTGGGGGGGGGGGGGGGGGGTCGTCTGATGGTGCGCTGATGGGGATTCTCATACACTCCCCGGGATTTGGATGAGGATTTGTGGAGCGTCTCCTCCTTGCATGGCTACCCCCGGTCTCTAATGTTGTCGCTGTGGTTCGCCCGTTGGCTTTGCCGTCGGTGTCGGTTCGCGTCCCGGCCACACGGGGGCACTGTTGCGCCGTCGTAGAGCCGGTTTGACTTTTTGTGGCTATGATTACCGTGCCAACTCCTGCTGCCTTCCCACGAAGAGAAGACTGTCATATATATATACAAAGCAGACGCAAGTACTCTCTTAGTGCTTCCAATTAAAGTGTAGGCCCACAGCAAACACGAAAAGCAAAAATTCCCCGCAAAAAAGTAAAACAAAACGGTGAAACGCAGTCAAAAGATTTAAAGAGAGCGAGAGCGAGAGAACATGTATTCTATGTCAGAGAGAGAGAGAGTAATAGAGAGAGAAGTGAGGGAGAGAGGGTGAGAGAGAGAACGAGGGGTGTGTGTGGGTACACATTTGTTATTCTCTTAATGCATTTCCCGCGGTAAGCGCTAGTCTGTTGTGTTTTTGCTTGGCTGTGTGTGTGCGAATGTCAGTCCGTGTGAACACTTCGTAAATGGAGGTCAATCAATTTTGCATGAGTGTCTATTAACCTCAGCCCATTTTGACCTTGTTGATTTCTGCGTGAGTGCGCGCAGTACATCATTGCACTTCTCGCGCGTGTGTGTGTGTGTGCGTGTGCGCGTGCGTGCCCGTTACCTGAAATTGCTAATGCAAGGGAGGGAGAGCTACTCGATATATATGTTGCTGTATATATATGTGGTGGATGTTTTAAGCCATCAATAGTACAACACAGGATGTTTTGAGTGTAGTCATTCAAAGTCGTCAAAAGAACACGGCGGCCTTTCGCACACCCCTTGTCTTGACAATGTCCCTACTTTATTTTCCATGATTTCCCACGTCACTCATGTGTCCGTACCCCTCGTCTCTGTGTCATCCTTCTCCTCCTCCTCCTCCTCCTCCTCCTCCTCCTCCTCCTCCTCCTCCTCCTCCTCCTCCTCCTCCTTCTCCTCTCTCCCCCCATGATCAGACGGTGGGAAGGAGGTGCTCTCCATGCACCAGGTGCTCCTCTACCTCCTGCGCAGCAGCAAGCCCCTGGTGCCCGAAGAGGAGATCGCCGACATGCTGCAGTGGGAGGAGGCGGCATGGCAGAAGTACGCCGAGGAGTCCAAGGGCATGATTGTAACCAACCCCGGCATGGTGAGTCCTCCTCCTCCTTCTCCTCTCCTTCCTTTCCTCTCTTGTCCAGCTCCTCCTGCCTTCCTCTCCTTCGTTCCGATGCTCCCCCCTTCCCCCTCTCGCTACTCCCTTCCTCTCTTCCTGGTTCACCTTCCGCTTCCTCCTTCCTTCCTTCCCTCCTCCTCCTCCTCCTCCTCCTCCTCCTCCTCCTCCTCCTCCTCCTCCTCCTCCTCCTCCTCCCTTGCACTCTTATTTGCCTCCTTCTCCTCCTCCCCTGGTTTCTCCCCCCCCACCCCCCGCTACTCCCTCCTCCTCCTCCTCTATTCTCTCTTCCCACCCCCGCGTCGTCCTATATGACAGCGATTGCGACCTTGTACACCGCCCTCCTCAATGGCGATCGTCCGCTCTCCCCCCCCCCCCCCCCACCACACACACACACACACACACACACACACTCACACTCACACACACACACACACCCATCTGCTACCGCTAACCTCCGCGACTGACTTCTCCCCACTCCCCCGGTCCCCCTGACATGAGCGACCCTGGTCGGCCTATTATTTTCCAAAGGTCTTTGTTAGCGTGCCGTGGCTCAAAGCGTTTTGATGTCGCTATGAAGTCACTCAACCTTTCCTGCCCTCTCGCTTTATTTCATTTTATTTCTTCCTATCCTTCTCCTCTCATCTTCGGTCCTCTCCTCTCCTCTCCTCTCATCTCTGTTCCCGGGGATGCAATTGTCTCCCAGTGTAGGTGTGGGACGTGTGTAGGCTGGGTGTTGATCGTGGGTCGCGGGTGACCTCAAGGCGTGCTAAAAGGTTGCATGTGGAACAATAATAATAATGACCCCACCCCCATTGACGTGTGTATATATATATATAGTTCTACAGCGATACTGTTCAATCCCAAGTGCGAGTCAAAGATTGCCCTGCCACTCAAACGCGGGCCATTGAAGGGGTCGCATCGGGAGTTTAGGCACGGATGTATATTTAGAAATGAACAAGGACCTCTCACTGTCATCTCACCGAGCCACCGCATGGAGTAGAGGCCATAACACAGAGACAGAGAGGGGGAGGAGGGGGAGAGAGAGGTTAATATTAATATTGCATGTTGTCTCAAGGCTGTGGCATGGGCATTTCTGAAAGCAAAGGAGAAAGGAAGGAAATGGGTTTGCAACCCAACATGCATCACTATGGATGTACAGTATATTGACCGCGTGTTCCACTGACTCGAACTAAGCCATGCTATGTTCTTCTTGACTGTACAAGAACTCTACCACCACTACTACACTGCTACTACATGTTGTGGTGTGTGTGTGTGTGTGTGTGTGTGTGTGTGTGTGTGTGATCTAAAGGCTGACAAGCGTCTCCGATGGACATACTGTGGTTGTTGGAAGGTCTGGAACCTTCTCCTCCCCCCCGCCACCTTCTCTTGTCCTGTGTTGGAAGGCATCGTCGAGTCACGTGACCCACAGTGCGCAGTGTACCGCGTGTGACTTTGCCAAGGGTGGCGAGTTTGGAACTACTCCTCCTTAAGAACCTCTAAGGCGCCGCGGTGCCAATCAAGACGTGTCAGCCTCCGGTAACGATCCACCCAGATGGCATGCTACGTGTCGTCTTCTTTCAATCAACCTTGGCAAATCTAAAGCTCTGGTTGAGGCGGTGGGGGGAAGAGAAGAGACGACGCTAACGCTAACGCTAGCGGGGACTCATCAAGCGCCACGCGATCCAGCAACAATGTATTTACAGTAACCCACCACCCCCCCTCCCCCGGTTCTCCTCTCCTCTGTCAATAGAGGTTTCATCAAGGCTTCTTTCAGGCCAATCAAACCTGATTATGTCGACTTAATGCCCAAATCAAAGTCGGTTGTGCTGGCGCTCCAGCTGCTGGAGAATCAAAGTTGTTATTTTATTTAGTATTTATTTAAATTATCTTTTTTTTTGGGGGGGGGGTAGTAAGGGACGACTGGGGACACTCGAGGCAAGGCTGATGTCAAGGTGAATGTTAGCCCCCGGCCATCTGCCGTCGAGAGCGTTTCCCTCCTTATGCTCCCTGCCCGTCCGTCGTCGTCTCTGATCGGAACAAAATAGCCTGACAGACAAACTGTGATTTGGGAGTCCACCTAGGACATGTTGCTTGTCAATCTCCTTCTCCTCCACCTCCACCATCACCACCACCTCCACTTCCTCCTCCTCCTCCTCTGGTGAGGACCGGCGTTCGAAGTTTCGGTTCTTCATCTTTCGTGTCACTTTCACAAGTTGAAACCAAGGCCCCTGTCAGAGAATATTGGTTTGACGGCCCTCCTCGCACAGATGATCTGCTGTTGTGAGGCTGTTCTATGATCTTTGGTGGTATTCCAGCTCTATGTGGCTCTGTTAGCTCTATGTGGCGCTATGTTGGGCACTATGTTGGGCGCTATGTTGTGCGCTATGTTGGGCGCTATGTTGTGCGCTATGCTGGCTCTATGCTGGCTCTATGCTGGCTCTATGTGGTGCGGCTCTATGTGGCGCTATGTTGGCTCTGTGTGGCTCTATGTGGTGCGATACCTTGTTGCCACCAACGCAAACCTAGTTCTAGTTCTGGGCTGGTGCTAGAGGCGGTTGGCAGTTGGTTCAACTGGCGAACCGTCTAAGAACCGGTTTGCGTTTCCACTGACTAGAGAGCCACGTCATTACGTCACTGTTTACGTCTGGATACGTCTCTGCTTTCCCAGCAGCACTAGCCCCAACTTCAAGCACAGTAACAACCGTGGCGGACTACATCATGGCTTTGAGGCTACATTGGCATACAAACACGGCAGCACAACGCATTAGTGCTGCTCGTCTTGAGTGCTATGGACGGCCATTACTTTAGAGCTGCATTAATGGAGTACTTCAACAGAAGGGACCATTGGCCCTTTTTTCTTCAAAACATCGTCATCTTGTATTATGTTTCTCGGTTGATAAAGCATAATGAAGCAGACATTTATATGTAGAAAATGGTTTTATTTTAACAAACAACATTAAATACAGAAAAATACACAATATATAATGATCACAAAATATAAAAGTGTAGAGTGCAGTGCAATAAGTCATGCATGTCAATAAACAAGGCTTCGAGGAGGCTTGAGCTCCTGAGTAGCTCGCTAAACAGCTTAGAAATGCATAGCTGGTTGGCAACACAGGGAAATATTTTAAAAGTAAAAGTTACCAGGATCAGTGTAACTCTGTAGCAGCGTATCATCCAGTTTGTTATTGATTTGCTCGACGGTTCTGTCGTAGCCCGCTGAAGCCATCTTGCGCTGTAGTTTTTAAAATACCGGTTTTGTTCTAGAAGCTCCCTCGAGTTTATTGTGAACTTCTGTCGAGGACCACGATGCAAGGAGGCCGTTTGTTTCCTCCACGGAACACCGCTGTTTCCCCTTCAGTGAATCTCAATGAGTTAAAAAAAAAATGGGGGGTCACAAAGTTTTAGTTAGTCTGTTGGTCACGATAAGCCCCGCCCAAGCCTTTGAGGTAGTGGTTCTTGCTGCTAGCCCAGCAAAGAGTTGGTGCCACTCTGGAACCAGTTGTCCTGGCCGAGAGCCAGTTCTTTGGCTGTTGAAACGCGAATAACTGGTTCGAGATTAGGCACCGGCTCCAAACCTGCCCTCAAAATGCTTTGGTGGAAACAAGCTATATGATGCGCTATGTTGGCTCTAGGTTGATGCGTGTTTCTGGTACCATCATGGCTGGGGCCACAACTCCACTTTAAAGAAAGTGGCCGCTTCTTTGCCATATTATGGATCGACAAAACTGTCTTTTTGAGAGAACAGTATTGCAGTATTATGTTGAGGTATCTTTTTAATATGTGTGCTGCCGAATTTCCCCTCAGGGGGATGGATACTGTGACCATACCCTAACCCTTTGTATTGTGAGTCCTTGTGTTTACTGGGAAGGTTTCAAGAAGGTTTGAGATTGATTCCATATCAATACTGATAACCTTGGTGTGTCGGACAAACTCAAGAGAGTTTGTTGACTCCACGTGTTTATTGACGGAAGGGAGGCCAAAATGCTGTGAAAATGGAAAAGTTTTCAAGTTAAAGCAAACTACTCTTTTTCTTCCGACACTTTTTCCCGCTACAAATCCCAAAGGGGCGGATTAGTGTAGAGACTATGTGGTCTGACTGTCATCCGAGGTACCGGGTTCGATCTCCCATGTCCGCAGCCCTACCCCCTACCTGTTCCTTAAAACAGGAAAACCATCACACTGTTTCTCATAAGAGAGTCCTGCTACATTTGACCTGCATTGCAACATAATTATTATTATTATTATATATATATTTTTAAATAAAACTAACAGGGAACGCAAATCCTGGACCTCACCCAACCTCCGAATTCACTGTACACGTTATAAGTGTACATAGTGTACTGCACAATTGGAGCATCTACTTAGTAACTTAATAATATTATTAATTAGCCTGTGTATGAGCTGTGGTTGACCTCTGGTGTGTGTGTGTGTGTGTGTGTGTGTGTGTGTGTGTGTGTGTGTGTGTGTGTGTGTGTGTGTGTGTGTGTGTGTGTGTGTGTGTGTGTGTGTGTGTGTGTGTGTGTGTGTGTGTGTGTGTGTGTGTGTGTGTGTGTGTGTGTGTGTGTGTGTGTGTGTGTGTGTGTGTGTGTGTCCACCCTCCAGAAGCCCAGCTCGGTGCGCATCGACCAGCTCGACCGGGAGCAGTTCAACCCGGACGTCATCACCTTCCCCATCATCGTCCACTTTGGCATCCGACCGGCCCAGCTCAGCTACGCCGGAGACCCCCAGTAAGAAAGCACACACACACACACGCCGAGTAACAGTATAAACAGCCCCAATGAAGGCTTGTTTATAAGGCCGCAACTTATTCAAACTCTTACCGAGAGGGCCAAAAACATGGTTTATTCAACAACAACAACAACAACAACAAACCTCATTTGAAATTAACATACCATAATGAGGTGTAGAGATCCGGCAAACAGGGAGAGACAGGGAGAGACATTGAACCCTCGACCCGATGGGCCGTGTGTCAGCTCATCTGTCGCCGAACACTGAGCCCCAGCCAGATCATCAAAGACACCCCTTTGACAGGAAACTCCGGGCCAACTCCTACCAGCATCTTGCCAGAACACGGATCGAACTCGAGATGAATGGCATGTAACGGTACTCCTGTTTCATTCATACCCCAAATCACGCACCGATGCGCTTGTTTGGCCGTTTTTCTCCGAAAGAGACAGCACCCCTCGAGCATCGGGGAGTCTAAATCTGAGTGTTTGTGCCCCACAGGAATATCTGTAACTGGGTGTGCTGCTTTAACAAAACCAAGTGGACTAGTGACTTTGTGTCATTGTGTAGGGCAAAACCTCTTACAATGGTGTATCCCCTGCACTATTAAATAGATGCATTGCACTGATGTGGAGGTTCATCCTTTCCTAAACTGGGAATGTGCGAAAAGATCTCTCCATAACATCTAAAAGAAAGCTCGGCAAAACACGTTTTGTGTGTAAGCACATACTCGACGTGTGGCGAGTATGTGGCCTTTGACACATTTGCTCACACGCTCTGGGAGGCAGTTTAGGAACTCCTCCATCACCATCGGGTCCTTCAGTCGCTCAAATGTTTGAGCGACTGCCCCCCCCCGTGTGCACTATACCAACGATCAAGCAATGCACTTTTATCACGAGCCAACTCAACATATGTTTGACATTCTTGTTGTTTAAGAAATTTCGACATTTCTGCCTGTATGCTTCGGGAACCAATTTGTAAGCTCTGAGCACAGCAGCTTTAACGAGATCATACTTTTTGGCTGTCATCAGCGAGCATGTGTGCCTCCTGTGGCTCGCCAGTGAGAACACACCGCGAAAGAAGCATCCAAACGTCTGGAGGCCACCGTTATGATTCTCTCTATGAAAATGAGGAGCCAACCGAAATACATTTATGAACAGCACATCAAAACCAGGCGTAGGTAACAAAGTATTGGAAGTCACCTCCTCACTAAGACGACGCAAACGTATTGTGTGATTGTTGTCGTCGGCGACTCAGCCCTTCGACGCCATGCGTCTTAATTCTAAGGCCGAGATCTGGATTCAGATCAATCAGGAGGATAAAATTGATCCCCCTCGATCGCCGACGGACGTACATACAGTACAGACGGGAGCTCGATTTTCAATCACTTCTTTCTCGGTTTATCCACTGGCACCTGAGAATACTCAGGTGCAATCTGTGCCAGCCGATCCCCGTTGCAACCGTCAAGAGTTTTCCAAAGTTGGCCGAAGCCACGAATCAATTGGTCCCTGAACTCCACATTTCGTCCCGACGAGGTGCGTTTGAAGCGCACCTTCAAAGTTGGTGTATGCAAAAGCGCAAACGTCTCTTAACCTCAATCGGACCTCACCTGAATGTGTTGTTGTGAACCCAAACCCAAGGCACGGTGCGTCAAAAATAATACCAAAAGACTACACACGCCACACCTCTGCAAGCTGTACGGACAAACCCAATATAGCATATTAGCAACATATTCTCTTACCGAAAGGAAGGATAACATCTGAAGCCACGCGCGCGTTGGGCCGTGGGATTGTGAGAATCTCGTCATCTAAACAGGGAAAAAAAACCGCTGTGATAACAGGACTCCGGATCCTCCGTTCCTTAAACAATATAACATAAGAGAACACCAAAGTGCTCTGGGTCAACGGCGGGGGGGGGGGGCGATGGTGAAGGCCCTGTGCTTTCCGGAAGTAAAGGGCACAGCACTTTGTTAGCCTGCAACAACCCACATTGGGATGCACCAATGCACATGCAAATCGCACACACACACACACACACACACAAGTGTATATTTACATACACTGGAATTGAAATGCACACAGGCAGGAGCGCAGGAGACGCACACGCGGAGGAGAAATATGCTAATTACGCACGGATACATGCACACGCACGCAGAGTTAACATGAGTGTGTGTGTGTGTGTGTGTGCGTGCGCGCTTCTTGGATAAGTACAGACGACGTACACAAACTTTCACAGACATACGCCTACAGACTTTAAGAAGTACAAAGACACATGTAAATGTTGATCGCCCTCGGAGGACCTCTCGCTTTCTTTCTCTCTGACAATATATTTACATTTCCCTAAACGCCCTGCCTTCCCCCCCAGGGCCGGGGCGATGACGGCCTCCGTGTGTTCTAAAGGCGAGAGAGAGAGAGAGAGAGAGAGAGAGAGAGAGAGAGAGAGAGAGAGAGAGAGAGAGAGAGAGAGAGAGAGAGAGAGAGAGAGAGAGAGAGAGAGAGAGGAGAGAGAGAGAGAGAGAGAGAGAGAGAGAGAGAGAGAGAGAGAGAGAGAGAGAGAGAGAGAGAGAGAGAGAGAGAGAGAGAGAGAGAGAGAGGAAGAAAGGAATAGAGGGATATCTATCTGTCCATCTATCTATCTCGATAGATAGATACATAGATGGATAGTAGGATGAGGCGAGACATGAGGAGAGATGAGATGGAGGAAAAAAGATGGAGAGATGGTAGGGTGGGAAGAAAGGGAGGAAAGGAAAGGGAGGAAGGGAGAAAACCCTCCAAAAAAACATGGTGTGACATTTTCCCATGCGTTGTCACGGGTCCTCAGATCCTGCCGAGCGCCCTCGCCGCGGGAGTGGCGGTTTGTGTCCCGTGAATAGCAATGCCATAAATACACACACACACACACACACACACACACACACACACACACACACACACACACACACACACACACACACACACACACACACACACACACACACACACACACACACACACACACACACACACACACACAGCGCTCCGGGAATACTGTACTGTGCTGCTGCATAATTAACAAAGGCGGTACATTGGATTAGCCCGGTCCCAGGTGCGCAGGAGATGCAGCAACAATGTCGAGCCGTGCGCCAATCAAAAGTCAATAAGCAAAACATCCCTGCTCTCCTCCTCCCCGTCCTCTTCCTCCTCCTTCATCCCTTCTCCTCCTCCTCCTCGTTCTGTTTCTCCGCTGTCCTCTAATCACATGTACGGGTGGCATCCCACACAGACACACAACGGCAAGCACACCTACACACACGCACGCACACACCTACACACACGCACGCACACACACGCACTCACGCGTGCACGCTAAACCACATATTAAAGCATAGCAAATTGTATGTATACCAACGTGACACTCAAACACACAACACACCCCTTTCTGCATCTTGAAAAAGGCGAGCAAAATGTTTTTTTTCCATCTCATCTTGTCTGGCCTGCTGCATTTATACTTTCAGTCTCCATGACCCCCATCTCACCCACACACACACACACACGCACACACACGCACTTGTGTACCATGTCCCGCCCACATGTCTGACCTCCTCAGAGTTCAGGACTATGACACATTCATGGAGGAATGGAGGGACATCGTTAGCAGCTAACCACCACTAACTGGATTCTCAGAAGCCACCTCCGTGTTTTGAAGGGGCAGTGTGCACGATTTATTTCAAAAACATTCAGAACCTTAAGATTGCCGTCACTGCAGCGATCCGTATTCTAACCTCTTGTCAATCATGTAAAAAGTACATTACTCTAATGTAGAGAGAGAGAGAGAGAGGGATGCTAATAGGAGTGTGAGGAGAGCACAGAGCGGATCTTTGAAAAGGTCACCAGAGCCTTCTGGGGACGAGCAAGGGCCTCCCGGACTTGAGTTTTTCTCTCTCTCTCTCTCTCTCTCCTCTCTCGGTCACACGCTCAAGCGCTCTGTCTGCCAGTGCTGCGGAGTTGTTGGTGAGCTGATAATCAGGGTGTTAACACACACACACACACACACACACACACACACACACACACACACACACACACACACACACACACACACACACACACCCTGGACTCTGCCGCTAATGAAGTCCCCACAATTAAAGCCCTAGAATCCTTCTGTTACACAGTACTGCTCTCTCTCTCTCTCGCTCTCTCTTGCTCTCTTGCTCTGTGTGTGTGTGTGTGTGTGTGTGTGTGTGCATGTTCTTCTCCCTCCACTAATCATAATTGATAAACTCCCACCAGCTACATGTCATCTTACTGATAACTCTCAGGCTCTCTTCAAATGCAAATGACTTTGCCCTGCCATGGTGTCATGACCCCCCCCCCCCCCTACTCCCTGGACACGGCCACGTTAGAGGTGTCTGAACTCCTAACACACCAGCAGGATGTCTCGCTCATAAAATAGCGGGTAATGGAGTCATAGCCAGCGGCCGCGGCTAAATTATGTTGTTTAATAACGCGACGGGCTGCCTATTATCAAATATTGATGTGCTGTTGTTCCTGGAGGGAAAGGGGGAGGGAGGGAGGGAGAGAGAGAGAGAGTTGATGTGTTGTTGTTGTTGCCGCCGCCGCAGGTACCAGAAGCTGTGGAAGAGCTATGTGAAACTGCGCCACCTACTGGCCAACAGCCCCAAGGTCAAGCAGATCGACAAGCAGAAGCTGACGCAAAGAGAGGTGAGTCTCAGATTTTCAGGATTCAGAATTTTTTTTTTTCCTTTTTTACTTACATCTATTTCGTTGTTTTGGAAATATGAGAGAGAGAGAGAGAGAGAGAGAGAGAGAGAGAGAGAGAGAGAGAGAGAGAGAGAGAGAGAGAGAGAGAGAGAGAGAGAGAGAGAGAGAGAGAGAGAGAGAGAGAGAGAGAGAGAGAGAGAGAGAGAGAGAGAGAGAGAGAGAGAGAGAGAGAGAGAGAGAGAGGAGAGAGAGAGAGAGAGAGAGAGGGAGGCAGGCTAGGTGTGAATATCTTCAAAAGGTCATTCTCTGCGCGACGTGATAGTTCGCCCCGCCCCCCCCCCCCTGAAACTGTGGTGAAGAACGTTCCGCCAGGGCACACTGCGGAGACCCAGCGGGCCCTCACTACGTCAACATCCGCCCCGCGTTCACATCGATTCAAATGTTTCTTATCCACCAAAACGCCTGCTGACACTTGGTGAATTTGTTTGTCAAAATAATAAATAAATAGTAGATGACTTGAGGGGGTGGGGGGGAGGGGGGGGGAGGGACTAAACAGAAGCGACAAAGCCAGGAGACCGATGCTGGCTGGCTTTCTTGTGTGCGCTGTGTGATGTGTTTTTCCGCTGAAACGGCACAAAAGGCGCATTGCTGAGCCGCTGCAGTTCCCACTAAAAACACCCCGGGATGACCTGGATTTCCGTTTTCTTCTTTGCAGCACTCTCTATTCTCTATTCCTTTTTACTCGCTGGTCCGTTTGTGTGGTTGTCACGGGGACCACACGCGGAAAGGCCCGAGATGATGATGATGATGATGATGATGAGGATGGTTTTGTTGATCCGAGGTTGTATTCGTCGCAGAACGGCATTCTGTGAGAGGTCGTCTTGGTGGATCTCGTCACAGTGCGCGCACTGTTTGTTTCACTTTAGTACTGTTCTTCTTTCTATCTTTCTTTTTTAAATTGAATGTGTAGTTTTCCATTTTTAGGGGAAATAATTGATTTTCGGGTGATTTTATCTAAATCAAAATCTGGAGGATTGGATCCTCTCTATTGGTCACATACATGTACACACACAGTGAAATGAGTTTCTCTGCATTTAACCCATCCTAGTATTAGGAGCAGTAGGCAGCTGTTGTGTATATACAGCTACTGGACCCCCCCCCCCCCCTACACGGGGGAGCCGTGTAGGGGGGGGGGGGGTCCAGTGCCTCGGTGCTCAAGGGCACCTCGGCAGTGCCCAGGTGTTTCGGGGACTCAAACCTGGGGGGGGGGGGACCTTCGGGTTCCCACGCCCCCCAACAGTCTGAGCTGTCCTGCCGCCCCCTGAATGAGTCCTGTGTCCACGTTCTCGGTACCAGCGGTGTGTCACCTCACGCTCCACAATCCAAACTGTTTATCTGACGCTCACCCATCTTATCAACTTTTGTGTCTTTTTGTTACGGTTTTACGTTTCACTCGGAGCACCACGTCGACTCGTAGGGAATGCGCGTTGAAGCGGTGATGCTTCCTTTTACCGGCTTGTAAAATAAATAAAAATAATAACGATAGGAGCCATTACCTGGGTTATATTCTGTTTTTATTTTACGTTAACGAAATACACAACACAATGTCGGGGCTAGTGGTAAAGGTCGCGGTGTTTTTGTTTCTGCAGGTGGTCATGGGCGCACAGCTAGCTAGCTAGTTGGCTTGGCTCAGCGTGACGGGTATCGCCGGTGACAGCTAGCATCGTTATATATCCGTCGCTCGTGTCGATGAAGCCGTGCTCACCGCCATCTCCCTCGTTCCTCTCCCTCTCTCTCTTTCCCCTTTGGCAGGTGTTAGCTCTCGGTTCACGTGGCTATATTTCGTACATGTATAAACCTACAATAATAAACCCATATTAAAATTGCAGTATTACAAAAACCACATAAATGTAATGGCTGTTAAAAAAATTAAAAATTAAACAGCCTTAACTTTTCCAATATAGCCACACCGAAGGGAGAAATTGGCGACGCGGAGATAGAATCCGAAATCTGGAAAAACTCTTGATGTTGAATTCCACTGCTCTGGGCTTCTTTCCCCCGCCCCACCCCCACCCACCCACCCCTGCCTCACCCAGAGTTCCCTGCATGCACCCCAAGTCATCTGTCCCCCCCCCCCCCACCACCCAACCCCCCCACCCCCCTTCACAACGCCGGCCTGGCATGCAGTCTCTGACTCCTGTAGAGCTCCTCGCCCCTTGAAGTTTGTCGGTTCTCCATCTCTTTGTTGTCCACATTCTCCTCCCCCTCCATCCTAATATAACCGCTGCTTCGTCTTTATTTCTTTCTTTCTTTTCTTTCTTTTATTTCTTTCTTTCTTTTCTTTTCCCTGACATGTATTCTTTAACACGTATGTGCTGTTTATTTTTGGGCCTCGAAAGACGATGGCTCTCCGCATGTGTCAAAGAGGGGAGTTGGGAAGAGGAGAGGCGTAAGGGAGAGGGGAGAGAGATTTGGATTTGGGGGTGGCGTGGTGGGGGGAGGTGTAAGAGAGAGCGAGGTGAAAAGGGGAGAGGAAGGAGAAGGGTTATTCTTGGAGGTTAAGTAGGAGAGGAAGGGGGGTTTGTTTGTTTTTTTTTGTGAGAGAGAGAAAGCGTCTCTAAAGTCCAGCAGAGGCTCTACAGCGAGTCGGAACTGTTGTGTTGGGATGAGTTGAAGGTCATCCCATCAGTGGTCATCCCTGACCGTGGGCCGCCCTGTGTGTTTTTTGTTTGGTTTGCAGGGGGGGGGGGGGGGGGGGATGTGTGTAGCCTTTCCCTCGCTTCGACCCGGTGAGCAGCACGCCATCTCCCAGGCGTGGAGTTCTCCTTGAGATGAAAAAAAACACTTCCGTCCTTTTATTTTATACATATATAAAAAAATAAAAAGTAAAAGATATATATATATATATATATATATATATATATATATATTTCCAGTTTCCATTGCCTCTCAGGGCCGCTAACGTGTGAGAGCTCTGCGCTCAATTAGCCTGCTTCTCAGGAGAAGGACTGGCTAACAGGCCTTGACATTCCTGCTGTCAACCTGCACTGTTGCAATTAGTGATCTCTCTCACAGACACACACACACAGACACACACACACACACTCTGGACCCATCATACACCACTATGCTCCACCGCTAGCTCTGGCCCGGTCTGTTTTTACAGCCGTGCCAGTGAAGCGTTGCACTTATTATTAAATGCCCATGAGAGACAGACAGACTGTGTGTGTGTGTGTGTGTGTGTGTGTGTGTGTGTGTGTGTGTGTGTGTGTGTGTGTGTGTGTGTGTGTGTGTGTGTGTGTGTGTGTGTGTGTGTGTGTGTGTGTGTGTGTGTGTGTGTGTGTGTGTGTGTGTGTGTGTGCGCGCGTGCGCGTGTGTACTTTTGATGTGTGTGTGATTAAGGTTCTTGTGTGTTTGAGGTACATATGTGTGCGTGTGATCTCTGCTTCCCCCCCCCCCTCCCCTCTCTATGTAAATGGCTCACAGAGCGCTCTATGAGTGTGTCGCTGTGTTCCGTCTCTCTCTTATTAAGCGCTTGCACCTAATCCTTGCACTCGTCCAGCGGCAGGTAGGAGCTCAGCCTTATTAAGGGTGTTGACGGCTCCACTCAGGCCCTCCTAACAGGCTGCGTGGTTCTCTCTCGCCGGGGCCAAACCAGCCGGGGCCCCCAAGGAACTCCGGGGGAAATCCAGAGGTCCGCGGCCCTAAGTGAGAGGGCCAGATGGCCACTCTTTCCTCCAGACCTCCTGTGTGTGTGTGTGTGTGTGTGTGTGTGTGTGTGTGTGTGTGTGCGTGTGCGTGTGTGCGTGCGTGCGTGCGTGCGTGCGTGCGTCCGTCCGTCCAGATGGACCCTCCGGGGGTCCTACAGGATGGCCGAATCGCTACACTGGCACTGCTTGAATACTACTTTCCCATTCACCGGTGCTTGATATTCGCTATCAAATGCTAACGCCTTCTTAGTTTGATGAGGGCCTTAACTCCTTAAAAGACAATCTGGTGCTTCTAATTCACTTTTTTTTTTTTACTATGCCACCTATTCTGTATAACTGCTATTCTGCTAACTGACTAAACGGTAATATACCGTTGGCTGAGTGTGAGTTTTGTTTACATGTCATTTGGGAGTCTCTCCTATTTGAGAACGCAGGGTACTGTGCCTGGCCATCGGTTTAGCATTTGGCTCGATGCTAAACCGATGGTGGACAGCCTTCTGTTGCTGTAGGCGGTGGTTGTACTACATGTTTTAAGGGTTCTTAATGGGCAATGAGCTTCTGTAGTTTTGCAGGTAGTTTGTTGAGAAACTGGGTGAGCAGGGAATCCATTGGGAATGAAGTTAACTTGGGCTAACGTTTGTTTTCATGGTCATGGTAAGGACAGGCAGGAGGATATACACTTCCTTTATCTCAGGTTACGTCTTTTGGACAACACACTTTCACATGCTGTACAGATGGTACTAGGACAAAAAAAAACACGGTAACCTTCCATATAAACATGAGATTGTTAATTATCTTCACAAAGACACCAGGGATGGGGGAAAATGGTTAATAAACATATCAAAAGCTAAACAGGGGGAACAATACAAAACCAACAGACCCCTCGATACACACGGAAATGGCATTCTGTTTTTAAACATGGCGCCGATGCAGGTAATGGATGACAAGGGAGATGAGATGAGATGAGAAGGGATATAATATAATGTTATCGTTAAAATAAGAAGAGAAAAAATAGAAGAAGAAACTAACGCAAGCCCCTGGCTTTGCTGAAGCAGTTTGTCGGATCACAGCGTCATCAGATTAAGCTCAGAGAGGGAGAGATCACAAATCAACCGCTGGGCAGTGTGTGTGTGTGTGTGTGTGTGTGTGTGTTTATTTATTTATCATAGCGATGCACAACCATGCTCAGAGGCAGCATACCTTAACCCTCAGATCCTCGACTTCTAGTCTCTCTTGCACAACACTTTGTCGTTGTCCAAGAGAGCTCGGGGGAAGAATCTTCACTATTTGGGCAGGCTGATCGGGCGATGCTTGAGCTCTAATTGGCCGGCTGGGCCTTGACACAAGTCGGAAGTGAGGGACGGGCAACTCGGAACTCGATGGCTTAGCCTTATTTTCAGACCGAATTTCAACTCGTCACCACACACACACACACACACACACACACACACACACACCACACACACACACACACACACACACGTACGTTTCTTGTCTTCAGTCTGACATCGCCTCCACTCCAATTGATTTCCATGGGGGAGTTGGATTGGATCGTCCCTAACCAATCACAAGAGACCAACGTATCCACTTTAATCAAACTGTCGAAAGTCGACACACTGGCAAGTTGGTAGACGAGACTCATCCCGACTAATCCAGTGGGGAGGATGCCAAAAAATAAAATCTCCCCTTTGAATAAATGCCCTTAAAGCAGAGCACCGTTATGTCACAATGCCAGACCTGGAACCACCCCTTCAGCCCACTTCTCGGTGAAGTGGGAGGAGTCAGAGGTGTTGACCCGGGCATACCGGTGGCTGGCGGCAACCACAAATCCGATTTTGCAAACGGAAGCGAGGGAGCTCGACCGGTTACTACTTAACCTGAGAAAACAAAGTCAATGAATGGATGAATTTTATGAATGATGAAACAATGAGTGAAAAAGAAAGACGACGCAAGACGATGCAATGGGTTCATTCAGGCGGTAGACCCACTAGTGAGTCAGTAAATGGATGCATGCATGCATGAATGAATGAATGAATGTATGGATGAAATACTGAAAAATAGACCACCTTGTGAGACACCAGTTTGATGGTTGTGCTAGAGCTGTTCTGTTGGGTCAAAGGCCGATGGAAAAGAGAGAGTGTGTGTGTGTGTGTGTGTGTGCGTGCGCTCGTGCGTGCGCTGATGTCTTTGATGCAGGGTTCAAAGTCGGACGAAATTACTTATTCATGCAGTTGTTTTGTATTTCCTCCGTCAGTGGACAGGTTGCCGCCGTTTCCATCTCTGAGATGGTTCTAACTTGGCCATGACAGTTGATAGACTCTCGGCTGAATAAGACACACACACACACACACACACACACACACACACACACACACACATATCCCCACATACACGTACGCAGGC
>CM051020.1:6351188-6363688 GCA_027704905.1 Muraenolepis orangiensis
AAGCTTCATCCGCGCACGTACACACACACGCACACACACATGCACACGCAGACACAAACGCAGACACGCACGCACACACAAACACACACACACACTCACACTCACAGATCCTCCCGGCCCGACATCAGAGCCCAGGCCCTGATCTGCGGAGTCTGTGGAGAGCTCTGACTTTGTTAATTGGTGCTTTAACAAGGCCTGGGGAGTCTGTCACCACCTAGAGCTGGTTAAATCCCTCCCCCTCCCCTCCACATCCCCCCCCGCTCGCCCCTGGTATCACTAATTAAAACATGCATGAACTCCCTTGCTCTCGCGAGGCGGCGTACCCGCCGGAGGTTAATGCGAGCCCGGCTGGATGTGAGTCTCTGCCAGTACGCCGCCGTGCTCTCGGGCTGCTCTCGGGGCTCGATAAGGACGCCCTCATGTCTCCTCTCCGACTCCCCTACCCGACTCCCCCTCCGACTCCCCCTTCTCCTCACCACCACGCTGCACTGATGGTTTTCTAGATTGGCTGACCGTCGACCGTGCCTTACTCCCGCTGGCTTCTCTCGTCCGCTCTCCTCTCGCTCCCTCTCTCTCGCTCCCTCTCTCTCTCCTCTCGCTCGCTCCCTCCCTCCCTCCCTCCCTCCCTCCCTCCCTCCCTCTCCTCTCTCTCCCTCTCTCTCTTTCTCTTTCTCTTTCTCTTTCTCTTTCTCTTTCTCTCTCTCTCTCTCTCTCTCTCTCTCTCCTCTCTCTGTCTGTCTGTCTCTCTCTCCCTCTCCCTCGCTCTCTCTCTCCTCCCCTCCTTCTGTCTGTCTGTCTGTCTCTCTCTCTCTGTCTGTCTGTTTGTCCATCTGGCTCTCTGTCCATCTGTCTCCATCCCACTGTCAGCCCATCAGTCTGTCTGTCTGTCCATCTGGCTCTCTGTCCATCTGTCTCCGTCCCACTGTCAGCCCATCAGTCTGTCTGTCTGTCCATCTGGCTCTCTGTCCATCTGTTTCCGTCCCACTGTCAGCCCATCCGTCTGTCTGTCTGTCCATCTGGCTCTCTGTCCATCTGTCTCCGTCCCACTGTCAGCCCATCAGTCTGTCTGTCTGTCCATCTGGCTCTCTGTCCATCTGTCTCCGTCCCACTGTCAGCCCATCAGTCTGTCTGTCTGTCCATCTGGCTCTCTGTCCATCTGTTTCCGTCCCACTGTCAGCCCATCAGTCTGTCTGTCTGTCCATCTGGCTCTCTGTCCATCTGTCTCCGTCCCACTGTCAGCCCATCAGTCTATCTGTCTGTCCATCTGGCTCTCTGTCCATCTGTCTCCGTCCCACTGTCAGCCCATCAGTCTGTCTGTCTGTCCATCTGGCTCTCTGTCCATCTGTCTCCGTCCCACTGTCAGCCCATCAGTCTGTCTGTCTGTCCATCTGGCTCTCTGTCCATCTGTCTCCGTCCCACTGTCAGCCCATCAGTCGGTCTGTCTGTCCATCTGGCTCTGTCCATCTGTTTCCGTCCCACTGTCAGCCCATCAGTCTGTCTGTCTGTCCATCTGGCTCTCTGTCCATCTGTCTCCGTCCCACTGTCAGCCCATCAGTCGGTCTGTCTGTCCATCTGGCTCTCTGTCCATCTGTCTCCGTCCCACTGTCAGCCCATCAGTCTGTCTGTCTGTCCATCTGGCTCTCTGTCCATCTGTCTCCGTCCCACTGTCAGCCCATCAGTCGTCTGTCTGTCCTGTCCATCTGTCTCTCCCTGTCCCATCCTGTCTTCCGTCCCCACTGTCCGTCCCACGTCAGCCCTCAGTCTGTCTGTCGTCCATCTGGCTCTCTGTCCATCTGTCTCCGTCCCACTGTCAGCCCATCAGTCTGTCTGTCTGTCCATCTGGCTCTCTGTCCATCTGTCTCCGTCCCACTGTCAGCCCATCAGTCGTCTGTCTGTCCATCTGGCTCTCTGTCCATCTGTCTCCGTCCCACTGTCAGCCCATCAGTCTGTCTATCTGGCTCTCTGTCCATCTGTCTCCGTCCCGCTGTCAGCCCATCAGTCTGTCTGTCTGTCCATCTGGCTCTCTGTCCATCTGTCTCCGTCCCACTGTCAGCCCATCAGTCTGTCTGTCTGTCCATCTGGCTCTCTGTCCATCTGTCTCCGTCCCACTGTCAGCCCATCAGTCTGTCTGTCTGTCCATCTGGCTCTCTGTCCATCTGTCTCCGTCCCACTGTCAGCCCATCAGTCTGTCTGTCTGTCCATCTGGCTCTCTGTCCATCTGTCTCCGTCCCACTGTCAGCCCATCAGTCTGTCTGTCTGTCCATCTGGCTCTCTGTCCATCTGTCTCCGTCCCACTGTCAGCCCATCAGTCTGTCTGTCTGTCCATCTGGCTCTCTGTCCATCTGTCTCCGTCCCACTGTCAGCCCATCAGTCTGTCTGTCTGTCTATCTGGCTCTCTGTCCATCTGTCTCCGTCCCACTGTCAGCCCATCAGTCTGTCTGTCTGTCCATCTGGCTCTCTGTCCATCTGTCTCCGTCCCACTGTCAGCCCATCAGTCTGTCTGTCTGTCCATCTGGCTCTCTGTCCATCTGTCTCCGTCCCACTGTCAGCCCATCAGTCTGTCTGTCTGTCCATCTGGCTCTCTGTCCATCTGTCTCCGTCCCACTGTCAGCCCATCAGTCTGTCTGTCTGTACTTGGCTGTTCCATTAACTTGCCCATTCTGAATCTGAATCAGAATGCCGTTATTGTCACGAAGTACGATGCTACTGTCTGGCAATCCTCATTACACTCAATGACCGTTGACAAATATACATTATTGTAAAAAACTAAGCTAAACAAAAATAATCAGGTAAAAAAGATAAAAACGGTATATACAGTATACTGTATATACATATTGAAATCAAAGATGTCAATATGAAATCAGAAATGTATATCCATACAAAGGTGCATGTATGTAGTATTGTAACTAGGCATGTAGTAACTAGGTATGTATGCGTCCCCCCTGGGGAAGACGACAATGTAACGTTTGAAAATGACACAATTTAATACATCATTAGTCATTTGAGGTTCGAATAAAACCCAATCATGCAACGATAGTATTTTGTTTTATTTAATATTAAGTTAGTTCAATTAAAATAAGCATTTGTACAAGGACTACCAGGTTCAAGGATAGTTTTTGTCCACAGGCAGTGCGGTACTGAACTGTATTCACGATGCTGCTGCACTACCGGCACTTTGAAATGGTTTTGCACAATTCTACACATGTACATATCATCCTTTAGTCACTTCTATGTTGTGTTTTAGTCATTCATACTGCAGGAGGGAATGGGAAGTAAGCATTCCATTGTACTTGTGGCTAATTGAAATCTTGTATCTTGTATCTAATATTTATTTAGTATAATAATTAGATTCCTACGTAATCGTATTACACGTACAGTAGTACACTTATAGTCGACAGGGTTTGCGCTAGGATTTTTTCTTGCCGGTCAAGTGTCCAGAAAGGATTTATTTTACCAGACAAATTCGATGTTTCAAAAACAGTTACAAACGCAACTATAATACAGTACACCTAGGTTGACGAAAGAATGACAACAACCTCATTTAATGAACAACAGAAACGATTAAGTAAAACGAACAGGAACGATTGAGCAAAACCTCATTAGCCGCTAAAATGTAGGCTATTACGAAACACCTGGAACATCTGTAGCCCGTTTTAACAAAAGGCTTCAAGGCATCAAATTAACCCTGTAGTCTACCAGGTAACTTTTTACTTTCTCCTTATTTTCATTGCGGCAAAATTAAACGTGTCCGAGGTGTCTTTGCGGCTTGCGATACACATAAGCCGCGTCACTCTCTCCTCCTCCGGACGACTCCTCAGTGATGTCTTCACACCATTCTGCAGGGAGAAGCCCCTCTCTGCTGGCACGCTGGACACGGCCAGAACACAGGCACTTTGAGCCAGTGTAGCCCCGTCAGGGTACAGCTCGCTGAACTCATAAATGAGCACTTTGCAAGCTGTCGCAAAAGTTAAACCCCCCATAGCGGTGGAGCGCTGTCATCACTGCCGCTGCGCCTCGTCGGGCGCGCTTGACCATCAATGAGAGGTGCGGCAGCTGATCCAGTCACTTCATGGCCAAAATGGGCAATGAAGTTTTGTATGACCATTACTACCGGACATTTTGACCCGCAGGTTTTGAATTTACAGTTAAAAAAAAGAAAAAAAAACCCGGTAAATACCAGGCTAATGGGAACCCCCGGAAGTATAGTATTACAGTATTACACCAATCAAATGGGGAGGCCTTTGTAACGCCATCACTTTGTGTCTGTTGGTTTGTTTCCGGCTGAACTACAGCTGACCTGGGACTGTACTGCTGGGTTTTGTCTGTGCATCGTCTCATCCGTCATCCCTTCCAATCCATCCATCTCTTCCCCTTAGCCCCTTTCGCTTCCGTCGTACTTTGAGTTCTCTGGGAAACTTTTGGATAGGTTTCGGTGAGATGTGGGGGTGTGGGTGGGGTGGGGCGGGGCGGGGGGGCGATATTTGTTCCAATGTATGTGTGTCAACACGCTCGGAGGCGGCGGGCGGCCCTTTCGATTGCGCCCATCCGTGTCCAACTGCTCCATTTCCTCGACTCCCGCCCGTCATCCCGGCTCGCGGCGCTGCGCTGCGATTGAGTTTTTGATGATTTCATCTCTCTGTTGCAGAGCTCCACTTAATAAATAATGACCGCCTGATTGATTTTTTCCACCCTCCTCCTCCTCCTCCTCATTCTTCTTCTCCTCCACGCGCCCCCCCCCCCCCCCCCCCTGCTCTCCGAGCCCCGCTCGTCTCTTTCTCTCTCAATCTGTACAACACACACAATTCCACGCACACGCTCATGCACACACGCACGCATGCAGACACACACACACACATGCGCGCAGACACACACACACACACACACACACACACGCGCGCAGACACACACACGCGCAGACACACACACACACACACACACTGGTGTGTGTGTGTGTGTCTCACAAAGTATTTTGTTCTTTCTCGTGCGCTCTTTGTTGCCCGTTTTCAATTCAATTCAAAAAGCTTTATTGCCACAGGAGACATACCATTTACATTTTCAAAGTGCAACGTATACTAGGATACAATATATAGTAATCAGGATTTAGAAAAGTTACAATTGTACAGTACAGCAGTGTAAACATTCAGGCTTAGCATTTTCTCTCTTTTTTTTTAAAGAGGCAATTGGGATATTGACAGTGCATTGTTCTCCTTAGTTGATGGTGTGGAATGGGATAACATTTGTACAGTGTACTATTCTCAATGACTAAAACAAAAGGATTTTTGTAAAATGTTTTGTTTAATAAATCTGTCTGTCTCTCTCCCTCTCTCTCTCTGTTTCTCTTTTCTCTCTCCATCTCCCTGTCTCTCTCTCCATCTCCCTGTGTGTCTCTCTCTCTCCATTTCCCTGTGACTCTCTCTCTGTCTCTCTCCCTCTCCACCCCCCTGTGTGTGTCTCTCTCTCCATCTCTGTCTCTCTCTCTCTCCACCTCTCTGTCTCTCACTCTCCACCCCCCTGTGTGTGTCTCTCTCTCCATCTCTGTCTCTCTCTCTCTCCACCTCTCCGTCTCTCTCTCTCCACCTCCCTGTGTGTCTCTCTCTCTCCATCTCTCTGTGTCTCTCTCTCTCTCCATCTCTCTGTCTCTCTCTCTCCACCTCCCTGTGTGTGTCTCTCTCTCTCCATCTCTCTGTGTCTCTTTCTCTCCATCTCTCTCTCAGCATGCCATGATGCTACCCGTGCTCACCCATCATATCCGGTACCACCAGTGTCTCATGCATCTGGACAAGCTGATTGGCTACGTCTTCAAAGAGCGCTGCCTTCTACAGGTAAGGGGATGCAGGAATAAGTGTATAATAATAATAACTCTTTGTCATTTGTAACAAAGAGAAAGTAGAGAAAATTAGAGGAAATCTAAAAATTGGACAACCAAATTCACGCCAAGTATTTACGTCCAGTCAGCAAATATGCAGTTCCAGTCAAAAGTTTGGACACACCTTCTCGTTATATGCTGTTTATTTTTTTGAATTATTTTCTACATTGTAGATTAATACTGAAGACATCAAAACTATGAAAGAAAACCATTGAATGAGAAGGTGTGTCCAAGGTTTTGACTGGTACTGTACATACTTTTCCCAGTAACGATGAAAGAGAAATCCCCTCGACCCTTAACCTATGTATGTATTTGTATGCCCGATGTATTTGGATCATTCAGTTCTCTAAATTCATATATATACAGTGCGTCCTTTTAATACGGCCGTGTCCTGGAGACCTTTAGCTATAGCCTGCTTTTTCACGCGTACGTCTGCAAACTCATTTGCCTAATTCCCTCCCGGGGATTCTGTTGACCGCGGTGGAGAGACGTGGACAGCGGCACCGTTTGTTAGTGTCAAACGGTGTGTGCTCGTGTGCGGCTGCGGTTCCGGATTGGTGCAGGCGAGATAGTATAAGTGGTCCTTGTATAATAGCTTTTACACGTATATAGATTGTGTGCGGCGTTAAGCCGGACATGGTCCAGTTGCCGCTGATGAATGTAGCAGGTAATTTGTGCTCATCGGCGCCGGTAAACACAGAAGCACAAGATACTCATATCCGATCGTGAGGACAGAAACTAATTTCTGTTAAAGTCTGTGGAGATCCGGCTTGGGTGGTCTGGTCTTGGCAGAGCTAACTTTGTGTGTGTGTGTGTGTGTGTGTGTGTGTGTGTGTGTGTGTGTGTGTGTGTGTGTGTGTGTGTGTGTGTGTGTGTGTGTGTGTGTGTGTGTGTGTGTGTGTGTGTGTGTGTGTGTGTGTGTGTGTGTGTGTGTGTGTGTGTGTGTGTGTGTGTGTGTGGAGAGAGTTGCGGGGACTTGGATGAAGGAAAAAGTCCCCACAAGTCACCTTAACTACACCCTGCGTACACACACACACACACTCCGTGGCAGCACTGTGTGTCACTGTGGTGTCACAGACAGGCCAACAATAACAGCGGCCTCCTCTGTGCTGCTGTCAGCACATCACTCCACCTCTCTCTCTCTCTCTCTCTCTCTCTCGCTCTCTCTCCCCCTCCCCCCCCCCCCCCCCCTTCGAGCTGCCTGCAGTTATATTGAAGAGCTGCCATAACCTGGTGCATTATAAACCAATGCATCAGTACCTTGTTGAAAAGGGAAATTGCGCTGGGAAAGGAATGTAGCTCCGGGCCGGCCGGATGGGTGTGTGTTTGTGTGTGTACCGTGATGTGTGCGTCCACGTGAGTCGCACGCACACACGCGCTTTTGCTCATGGCGTGATCGTCCAGCCGCCATCAACCCCGGCGCTCCGCTTGCGTTTACCTTCACTTACCTTCACTTACCTTCACTTGTCCTTTCAAACGTTGGACGGCACACACACACACACACACACACACACACACACACACACTATCGTCATGACTGTGGGAACGCACACCACACCACAGGGGAATACTCTACTGACCTCACCGCTTGAACGGGGGATTCCGATTGGCCATCTCCTTACCCCCTCCTCCCCCACCCTCCCGCGAGGCCTCCCCCGTGATGGATCAGTGGCTCTGTGATCAGTGGGTCGTTCCCCCCCCTTCATCCTCAGTCAGCCATCATCCCCTTTTCTCCGTCTTAGGGGGGAAAAAGCGGACGAGATGAAAAGGGGAAAAAGAGTAAATCATCCGCCGTTGATATACATTCACGTTTTGATGGCGCCGGCTGACAGCCGATGTGACGAGTGACGCATGGCGATTTGTGGCCCTGCCGCGCGTTTCCCTGCCGCAACGGTCGGTGTCAACACCTGTCCCCGTGTCAACACCTGTCTCCGTGCCGACAGTTGTGGGAGGGTGGGAGGGTGGGAGGGAAGGAAAGGAAGAGACCCCCCGCGGTGCACCGTCACGCATATAATGCGGTTTTTTTGTACAGTATTTCTCTCTTTTTTCCCCCCCAACATATACATCACATGGACCATGAAGGAAGCGGTGGGTCGACTGACAGGCGGAGATGAATATGCATTGCTTTGTTTACTGGGGTCTTGCGCTTTTAATTAGTTTCACCCACCGCATTGCAATGGCTGGATTGGGTTCAGCTGTGGCCGAGGGATCTGGATGTACAGTAAATGGAAGGCGGTTCTCTTGTCGTGAGTAACGTTGAACCGCGACATGGCCACAGGAAAGAGCCCACGTCCTTGTATGTATCCGCACTTTTCTTTTCCATTTCATTGTATTTGCGTGCATGGATCTACTTTGTGTGTCCGGGTCTCAATCTAAATTCTGGAGGATTGAATCCTCTTTGTTGATCACATACTGTACATGTACACACACACACACACACACACACACACACACACACACACACACACACACACACCACACACCACACACACACACACACACACACACACACACACACACACACATACACACACACACAGTGAAATGAGTTTCTGCGCATTTAACCCATCCTTGTATTCGGAGCAGAGGGCAGCTATTTATATATATATATACAGCTGCCCGGGGAGCAGGGTAGTTAGAGGCTCTGGTGCCTTGCTCAAGGGCACCTTGGGTAGTGCCCAGGTGTTTCGGATTCAAGATTGAAGATTCTACAATTGCATTTGCCATTTGCCAACCAGTACAATGGAATGCCCACTCCCCATTCCCTCCCGCAGTATGGCAATTGTAGAACAATACTATAAGAGTACCATACATAATCGAATAAAAATGAACATAAAAATGAAAACAAACCGCCGCCCTTCCGGTTCCATCAAGTCAAGTCGCAGCAGTCTGAGCCCCCCCCCCCCCCCCCCGTTATATAAAGGTGTGTTGTATGGATGAAACTATATCCACACACACACACACACGTATCGGTGTGCTGTGTACTCCCAAGCAGCGCTCTGCTGTTCGCTGACGAAGGGGACTCCTGTGTTTATGGCCTCCATACGTCCGTACCCCCCGTGTGAACCGGCTGTGAGAACCACAGCCGGGAAGAGGAAATAGACCTTCTGCGCTCCAAGCTCTTACTTCTGACAGCTCCGAGCCTGATGGGGAGCAGTGGTGTGTGTGTGTGGGTGGGGGGGGGGGGTGTGTGTGTGTGTGGTGGGGTGTGTGTGTGGTGGGGTGTGTGTGTGTGTGTGTGGAGGGGGGGGTGTGTGTGTGTGTGTGGGGGGGGGTGTGTGTGTGTGTGGTGGGGGGGTGTGTGTGTGGGTGTGTGGGGGGGGGGGGGGTGAGTAGCTTTTGATGTTCCATAGTGAGATGAAGAGCAACCCCCAAGGCTTAACATTAAACAAAGGCGACAGCGCCATCTCTGGCGGGAATAGACATTTGCTATTAAGCCATTTAGACCGTTCCATTACTGAGGTGTTTGAGGGGGGGGGGATTGTGATCTTGCTCGGCTGTGGGACCAACCACAACCCCTTTGGTTACTTTTGCTGAAGTCAATGAATGCAAGCCGGTTAAAAAGTGATCATTTCCATTGTGATTGTGCGTTGTGTGTTTGCGTTTTATGCCGTACAATAATTACAAAATGGGAAATAATTGCACTAATTGCAACTTCAAGGTTCAAGTTGGCTTCTCTGGAGGGACGGCAACACAAATGGTGACGGGCGATCAACACTTAAAATGTGTTGAATGTTCATAAAGTTCCACAGAGTTGCTTTAAACGTTGCCCTGCGCTAATGGAAGGATCAGCTTTTCCCCACAGAGGCACGTTATTGTATTAATAATTGTATTTTATTAAAAGTATTCCTAGTTTTCCCCTAACTGTATGAAAAACGAGCATCGCCCGCGTCAGCACAATCTCCCCGTACGTTGAGGAATTCCTCGACGAAAAAGCGCGCGCACACACACACACACACACACACACACACACACACACACACACACACACACACACACACACACACACGCCCCCTCCCCCCCCCCTCCTCGTGCACTACTCTGCATGTCCCGTCCCCCCCCCCCTGCTGGCCTCCACTGCTGCTCTGGCCTCTTTGAAGCCTCTTATCTGAGAGGCTGCCCATTAAAGATTTAAAACTGCTGTGTGTGTGTGTGTGTGTGTGCGCGTGTGTGTGTGTGTAATGTCTTCGTACCATGTGTTCCCCGTCATCATCTCCGTTGTACCCGAGCACCTCCTGGTCCTCTGCTCCTCACCCCATCAGCCTCCCGCTGCTCTCCTCCTTGTTGACCCGTGCTGACCGACGGAGAGGCTTGGCCCGGGACCTCAATAATTTAACCGTACACGAGTCCACTGGCCCCCGGCTCTGATCTCACATGCTTCTGTGTTTGTATACCGTTCTTTGTGTGTGTGTGTGTGTGTGTGTGTGTGTGTCGCTTGGAGGCGTGTGTGTGTGTGTATTTGTGCAGTGCTGTGCCTGCCTGCCTTCCTGCTTCCATTCAAGTCAGTTTGAGTTAAAGTATTTTTTTTCCTTGGCTCACTGCACAAGGCCACGTGTTTCAACCACGGGAGTCTCTCTCTCTCTCTCTCTCTCTCTCTCTCTCTCTCTCTCTCTCTCTCTCTCTCTCTCTCTCTCTCTCTCTCTCTCTCTCTCTCTTTCTCTCTGTCCTCTCTCTCTCTCTCTCTCTGTCCTCTCTCTCTGTCCTCTCTCTCCCCGGCTGTGCCAGGGTGGAACATTCTAAAACACTGTAACCAGCTCAGGCTACTCTAGCGGGGGGTGATGCGCCGCTAACGCGCTAGCCGTAATGACACAGCTGATTATGCTTTGAGCTCCGGCCCCCGTCAGGCCTCCCAGGCAGGCAGCGTGCCCGTCACTTTTTGCCCAGCGTGTGGGATGCTCTTTCCAGTCAAGTCTGGCAAGTGTTTTAAACCCAATCCCCCCCCCCTTCTCCCTTCTCTCTTGAGCCGTCCTGATTATTCCCACTTTAGCCAATGAGAAGTGGCGTGGCGGCGAGGGGAGCCAATCAGGAGCATGCCCCCGTTCATTCACTCCCCGTAATCCGGAGGAAAATTAGCTCGATTTTGAGGGAAACGGTTGCTGTCAAGCTGGCTGTGCCTTGGCCCCGGGTGTGCGCTGAGGAGAAGCAATGCAGACTTGTGTTTACCGCAATGACCGCTGTCTCCAGGTCTTGGAGAGGTTTCTCTCCTTCAGCACGACGACAACTGGGGGGGGGGGTGGGGGGAGGATACAATCTGGGTATGTTACACATCGCCAACAAGAGCAAGTAGCGTAGTTTGTTTACTTATTTATTTTTCCCCCCCCCCCCCAGGAACAAACAATTTGCAATATTTTAGTTTTACCACAACAGAAAACACAGTCTCTCTCTCTCTCTCTACCCCTCTCTCTCTCTCTACCCCTCTCTCTCTCTCTCTACCCCTCTCTCTCTCTCTCTACCCCTCGCTCTCGCTCTCTCGCTCTCTCGCTCTCTCTCTACCCTCTCTCTCTAACCCTCTCTCTCTCTCTACCCCTCTCTCTCTCCTACCCCTCTCTACCCCTCTCTATCTCTCTCCCTCTCTCTCTCTCTATCTCTCTCCCCTCTCTCCTCTCTTCTCTCGCTCTCTCTCTCTCTCGCTCTCTTTCTCTTAACCTCTCTTAACCTCTCTCTCTCTCTCCTCTACCCTATTCTCTCTCTCTCTCTCTCTCTCTCTCTCTCCCTCTCTCTCATCATCTCTCTCTCTCTCTCTCCCTCTCTCTCTCTCTCTCTCTCTCTCTCTCTCTCTACCTCCCTCCACATCCCCCTTGAGTGACTATAAATATTGAAAGCTCTATGTTACGTCTCACGTGTACATCTCATCGGAGCTTGAAATTGATTTGAAGTCGTCGTGTGCTGGGGGGTGGAGGGGGGGGGGGTGGAGGGGGGGGGGGGGACAAACGCTCCCCGGCTGGACAAAAGACGACGACGACGACGAAGACGAGGAGTAGTCATCGGGACTTTTCATCTATTTCATCTTTTTGTCTTTCCTTTACTTTTACCCGCCTAATGTAAGATTGATAGCGGCCCTGACAGATCCCCAGTGGGCACTGCAGACACACACCCCCCCCTCCCCCCGACACCCCCCCCCCCCCCCCCTCACACACAAACCCTGCAAAATACCACTTTTTTTAAACCAGGCACAGCAGTTTCATCCTCCAGAAGACAGACGTGCAGGCCCATTGCCTCTAGCTTTAGGGGCTGTGCTGCTGCTATCCTCTCACTATTAGGGGCCTATTGATTTATCTCCCAGCTACCTGCCTTCACTAACAGGTATTAAAAGTTAAAGTCATTAACTTCCCGAGAGGGTAATGGCTTTCTCTCTCTTTCTCTCTCTCTCTCTCTCTCTCTCTCTCTCTGTGTGTGTGTGTGTGTGTGTGTGTGTGTGTGTGTGTGTGTGTGTGTGTGTGTGTGTGTGTGTGTGTGTGTGTGTGTGTGTGTGTGTGTGTGTGTGTGTGGTGTGTGTGTGTGTGTGTGTGTGTGTGTGTGTGTGTGTGTGTGTGTGTGTGTGTGTGTGTGTGTGTGTGTGTGTGTGTGTGTGTGGGGATAGGCCAGGAGGTGTAGCTTTACTTATGTCTCTTGTTAAATGCGGCCCCCCCTGCAA
>CM051020.1:6366188-6376188 GCA_027704905.1 Muraenolepis orangiensis
CGCTGTGGTGGAGTTCCTCACCAGGTGAGACGGTGACACGCGCAACCTTTAGATAGGACGCTCTCGCTCTCGCTCTCTCTCTCTCTCTCTCTCTCTCTCTCTCTCTCTCTCTCTCTCTCTCTCTCTCTCTCTCTCATTATCCTTTTCTTTCACTCTCTTCTCTCTCTATTCCTCCCACCCTCTCTGTCTCTGGTTTTCTCTCGGTCTCTCTCCTCATTTTTAACTAACTGCCCCCTTTCTATCAAAGGAGGTGATTTAATTGGGACTGAGGTGGGTGTGTAATATATATATATATAAATAAATATATATATATATATATATATATCTATAAACATTTTTCCTTTTTCTTTTCATATAATAGCCTTAAGTTCTCCATGACAGTGCTCAATTAGGCCTGTGCAATGCATTGCGGTGTTGTTGACTCCCAGGTGAGGATGGACCTTGGGGGGGGACCCCCCCCCGGCACACGCCTCTCATTATACCACGCTGTCATTAGCTTCCGGCGCTGCACCGCGCGTGCAGGGTGACTGGCGCTAGGCACGCTGGGCCTTCTACGCCTCACCACACCACACCACACGCTTTACATACTTTACATTAGTCAATTAATTAGTAAATGAATGTTGTCAATTTTTATATATTTTAAGTTATTTTATTGATTTCAATTTTTATTTGTTTTTACTTATTTTATTGATTTACATTATTTATTTATTTTAATAACTTTTATTTATTCTTATTGTATTTTATTAACGGTCACCCAGACACACACACATGCACACACACACACACACACACACACACAAGCACAAATGCGGGCGTGTCAATCACACAGACCATTATTAAGATAATTAGCGGGCAGCGCCGCCATCTCTTCCAAAGCGGAGACCGCTAAATGCCGGACGGATCAATGGACTGTGGGTTTTCGTACGCTCTTCCTTCCCGGCGTCCGCGGGCGGCCACTCCGCGTCCTTCACAATCACAAGTGTTGGCGAGGTTGAACCTCAACAACACTTAAGTGAGTGAGTGAATAAGAGAGAGGGCGTCGGACCAAGCAACCCTCTCTGTCTCTCTCTCTCTCTCTCTCTCTCTCTCTCTCTCTCTCTCTCTCTCTCTCTCTCTCCTCTCTCTCCTCTCCCGGGCTGGTCGAGGGCCAAACGGAGGGATGGAGAGATGGGTGGAGGGAGACGGAGGTAGAAGGAGATGGAGGGAGAGAGCAATAGAGCGAGGGGGATGGAGGTAGTGGGAGGAATAGAGGGAGAGGGAGGGAGGTAGAGAGGAATGGAGAGAGGATAAAGAAGGGAGAGGGGAAGGATGAGAGAGGAATCGAGGGGGAGGGAGATGGAGGTTGAGAGAGGAATAAATAGGAATAAACCGTAGAGAATAGACGGAGATGGAGAGAGCAAGGCCTAACAAAATCGGATGGTTTGGTATGTGTCTGCCGTTGTTTTTTTTTCGTACATTTATGTTTGCAGTGTGTTTGTTGACCCTGCGTCCCAACTTGTTGACCCGCAGTCAAAAGTTTTCGAATTTGCGGAGGAGCAACTGCATTATGAAGAAGTGTGCTGCTCAAGGACCCTCTGCTTTTGTGAGACGCCTATTGACGGTTTTCTTTATACGGCGACCTTGCACGGTGCAACTTGCTGCTCTAGTGGGACACACACAAACACACATGCACACACACACACACACACACACACACACACGGACATGCACACACACACACAGACATGCACACACACGCACGGGCACACAAGCACACGCACACACACACACACACACACAAATAAACGGACACGCACGCACACGCACACACACGCACGGGCGCACAAGCACACGCACACACACACAAATAAATGGACATGCACACACGCACACACTTACGGGCACACACACGCACGGGCACACACAAGCTCACGCACACACACACACATGGACATGCACACACACATATAAACGGACATGCACACAAACGGACACGCACACACATACACACACACACACTGTGAACAAACAACCCCGCTCGTTTTTCGCATGGTAATTCAATGTTTTCCACACAATTTGTGATATTTTTTATTTTGGTGATAGGTTCAGGGAATAAATTCACGAAAAAGAATGCATACAAATGCTTCATTCATACCTAGGGGAAAAAAACACAATACTTGAATGGTCAGTTTTCTTTTTTTTTTTTGTGTAATTTACCCACCAAAAAAAAATAAAATAAAGCTAATCCGCGGCCCTGGTTGCAATTACTTTTCATTATACATAAGTGGGATTTATTATTACCAAGCAGTGTTTTGCCGTGCGGTGAGCAGCCTTGAACACTTGACGAATGGGACCGCACTCGCGGGGGAAAAAAACACCAACCCAAAAGAAACGGGGAAGCCATCTGCCTTCCCTTCCTTGGTTTGTTGTTGTCGTAGCGATTGATTAGAAATGACTGAATGAAACGGCCCGGCTTTTAATTCAAATGAATCTCGGCTGACGAGGCCGCGGTTTGAGATGCAAAAAAGGCGGTAATGAGAATGGAAGCGTAGGGGGGGCCCCCTCCTGGAGCCCCAGCTGTGCCGCTGGCGCATCCAAGCCCATCGCACTGAGGCCCCCCATCCCTCCCCTCTCCCCCCTCCTCTCTCTCCCTCAGGGGCCCCCAGCGTCAGTGGGCTGCAGCATCAGCAGCCTGGCAGGCCAAGAGTATGACGAGCATCTTCTCCGTTTAAGGGGAAGATGGCCACAGGGTGTCTGAGGAGTACCGGTACCAGGAACTGGTTGTACTTACAAAAAAACCCAAAAAAAAACAAAATGGGTTCTGGGAGAGTTCTAACATTTTAATGGTAATGTGGATCTTCTGCTCTGTGTTTTCTGTGTGGTCGTGTGGGCAGGCGGCGGCTGCTGCGGTAAACCACACCCACAGTTCCATTTTTACAAACGCTCCCGTCCCCTGAGTGTTTGTATAATGAATCGTTTGCTGAATGCAACAATTCCCTGTTTTTATCTTTTTGGTAGTAGTGGTAATGTGAAATGTAAAAAAACGGAAAGTGTTTACCTTCCGTTTCACTTTCACTTTTCAGTTTTGGGTACCACTACAGACACACTTCTTAATTTGTGCCTCACCTCTCTCTCTCTCTCTCTCTCTCTCTCTCTCTGTCTGTCTGTCTGTCTGTCTGTCTGTGTCTCTTTCTGTCTCTTTCTGTCTCTTTCTGTCTCTGTCTCTCCCTGTGGTCACCCCTCTGCAGCGTCCACCTGTACTACCTGTTCCCCTGCCTGGAGGAGGGCGGTCTGGCCACCTACAGGACCGCCATCGTGCAGAACCAGCACCTGGCCATGCTGGCCAAGGTAAACCTGACCTCGGACACACACACACACACACACACACACACACACACACACACACACACACACACACACACACACACACACACACACACACACACACACACACACACACACACACACACCTTCAAGACAAAGGCGTTCACCAAGCCTCCGGACGGGGTTCCAGGGTTCCGGCCCGGGAGGTGACGACACCACAGTATCAGCGGCCCGTGTCTGACTCCGCCGCTGAGCTCCCCTCTGGGGGGCCTCTCTGATAGGTCTCTTCCTGAATTGCTCTCTCGCCGGTTTGGACTCGCTGACAGACTCACTGGCCGGCCTGTGAGAGGGGAACAAAACACAAAATCAACAACAACAAGAAGAAAAGCCACGGCAACAGTAATGGTCCCCGCCACGAGTCGAAAGCAATTAAAAAAACGTCCGTCTTTTCATGTCGGCTTCCCGCTGAACACGGCGGCGCGCGGCGTGCGGCGTGTGAAGAATCTGCATTAGCTCCGTTCGGCCTTGTCTGTCCGGTTTTTTTTTGCGGCGGCGGCGGCGGCGGCATTGAGCTACAGCGTGGATTTTTTTTTTTCTTTCTTTCTTTCTCCCGCCGCTGCCAAGTTAGTTTGCCGGGGGCCTTTTCTCTTCTCTTCTCTTCTGAAGGGGCCCGTCTGCTCGTAAACGCCGCAATTATCCCTCACGGAAACGCGATGAGACGATGTATCGCGCTCGGTGGTGCCACTTCACTCGCAGGGTTCTCCTCTCCCATCTACCCCCCCCCCCCCCCCAGCCCCCCCCCCCTCGAGTTTGGGGGTATTTATGGGTTGTGATTTAATTTGCGCGCGTGAGCACACGGAGGGAGGGGGGGAGGGTGGGTGGGGGGGGGATAATACCGCCGACGGTTAGCAGGCGTAATTAAAGCGCACCCTGGCTGTTTTCCTCTCTCTCTCTCTCTCGCTCTCTCTCTCTCTCTCTCTCTCGCTCTCTCTCTCTCTCTCTCTCTCGCTCTCTCTCTCTCTCTCTCTCTCTCTCTCTCTCTCTCTCTCTCTCTCTCTCTCTCTCTCTCTCTCTCTCTCTCCTCTCTCTCTCTCTCTCTCTCTCTCTCTCTTCTGTGGTTTCCCCACCAATAACAGCGGAGTAGCTTGGTTCTACTTTGGGCCGGGCTCAGGAACAACACACAATGGGGGGAAGAGGAGACAGAAGTTTGTGAAAGTGACCTGCGGTGCCTCAGAAGAACTATCTGGAAAAAAAACAAAAAAAATTATAATAATTAAAACCGCTTTTTGCATAAAATACAACCGACGAGGCATGTTTGTGATCCGTTGTTTATTTAAATATTCACAAACTTTTAGTTTTATTTTCCCAGCGAGATGCAGGGGGGGGGGGGGGGGCGAAACTTTGTCCGCGGTGCTTGTCGATGTATCCGTGAATGCGACACAGACGCACACACACACACACAGACACACACACACACACGCACACACACACACACCTACGCTCATTTGTCCTTGAACACAAGGGTGAAGTAGGGGAAGGGCGTGGCCCGTTCCCTAGCAACACCACATGTGCCATCAACTCATTCACCATAAACACCATTTCCCTGTCAACCGATTTGAGAATGGCACACACACACACACACACACACTCACACTCTCACACACACACACACACACACACACACACACACACACACACACACACACACACACACACACACACACACACACACACACACACACACACACACACACACACACACACACACACACACACACACACACGCACCAGAAAGCAGTGAGGTTTTTTTTGTTAAACAAACCTTTTTTTGTTCTGTTGCCTGTATGCAATGGTGCCAACATGCAACGTGGTTTTTTTGTGCTATGAAATAGAAAAATTGAAGGTCATTCCCATTCTCCATCACAGGAGGATCTGGGGGACATGTGTCCCTGGGCCCCCCTGCTGTGTGTGTGTGTGTGTGTGTGTGTGTGTGTGTGTGTGTGTGTGTGTGTGTGTTGTGTGTGTGTGTGTGTGTGTGGTGTGTGTGTGTGTGTGTGTGTGTGTGTGTGTGTGTGTGTGTGTGTGTGTGTGTGTGTGTGTGTGTGTGTGTGTGTGTGTGTGTGCGTGTGTGTGTGCGTGCGTGCGTGCGTGCGCGTGCGAGTGTGAGAGACACATGGCGGCTTACTGCGTCGTGTCACAGCTGGACAACACGGGGGCACATCTGTCAGTGCTGCTGTGGAGTGAAGCCGGTTTCTCTTATATATAATTATTATTATTATTTATATATTTTTTTCTCTCTCTCTGCATCTCCCTCCGATGAAGGGGTGCAATCTTTTTTCCATCGCCCCACGAGTCTTGTGCCCCCCCCCCTGTCTTCACCTTGTTCTCAACGGAGCGTCTATGAAAATGTGCGCTATCAAAGACACCATTACCCTTGAAGTAGGCCATTATGGCGCCGCTGTCGGCGTGGAATTACCATCCCATCTCTCTCGCTCGCTCTCTCTCTCTCTCGCTGTCTCTCTCACTCCCTCTCTCTCTCTCTCCCAATCATTCTCTCTGTATCTGTCTTTCTCTCTCTCTCTGTCTTTATATTTGGTCTCTACTCCGTTTTTCTTTCTACCTCATCTCTCTTTCCGCTTTTCTCGCTCTCTGTGTGTGTCTCTCTCTCTCTTTCTCTCTCTCTCTCTCTCTCTCTCTCTCTCTCTCTCTCTCTCTCTCTCTCTCTCTCTCTCTCTCTCTCTCTCTCTCTCTCTCTCTCTCTGTCTCTCACCATGTCTTCTCTCTCTCTCTCTCTCTCTCTCTCTCTCTCTGTCTCTCACCATGTCTTCTCTCTCTCTCTCTCTGTCTCTCACCATGTGTCTTCTCTCTCTCTCTCTCTCTCTCTCTCTCTCTCTCTCTCTCTCTCTCTCTCTCTCTCTCTCTCTCTCTCTCTCTCTCTCTATGTCTCTCACCCATGTGTCTTCTCTCTCTTCCAGAAACTGGAGCTGGACCGGTTCATGCTGTACGCCCACGGACCAGACCTGTGTCGCGAGTCGGACCTCCGTCACGCCATGGCCAACTGCTTCGAGGCCCTCATCGGTGAGTCTCTCTCTCTCTCTCTCTCTCTCTCTCTCTCTCTCTCTCTCTCTCTCTCTCTCTCTCTCTAGGACGCCTCGCAACCTCTCCTATACTCCGCCAGTAGCTGGGTTTCCTTTTAACAGTCTAAGCAAATTTAAAGCTAACTTTTGGAAGTTCGCACAAAACCAAAAAAAAAGGAAATGCGAATGAGTTGTGTTTCCATCAACTAGTTGGAGCGAACAAACTACGTCAGCGATGACGTATATCGGGCGGGGACATAAGCCATGTTTTCTGGTCATAGGTCACGTGACTTCAAAGTTCGCTACGTCAGAATTGATTCGGCAAAGTTCTTTCCATCTCTGCTGTTGCGGAAAAATGCCCCAAGCGAGCGAATCAACTTTTATGGGAATCAGAGGAAGTTGATTAGAATTTTGCCGTTTCCATCAACATGTTCTAATGCCATCCTTCAAAATGGGAATCAAAATATGGTGATGGAAACCCGACTAGTGTGTCACAATGTGTATGGACAGAAACGGAAAGATGTGTAAAGGAGGAGTAGAGCTAAGGGTGAATGCATAATATCACATAAACACAAACATTATATATAAAGTGGTGTGTTTAGTAGTCCAGAGTGTGGGATCATCCTTGCATAGCTCCCTGTTAAGACGCTAGATGGTACAGGTGCTTTGAATGTTACTGCATCTCGTGTGTGTGTGTGTGTGTGTGTGTGTGTGTGTGTGTGTGTGTGTGTGTGTGTGTGTGTGTGTGTGTGTGTGTGGTGTGTGTGTGTGTGTGTGTGTGTGTGTGTGTGTGTGTGTGTGTGTGTGTGTGTGTGTGTGTGTGTGTGTGTGTGTGTGTGTGTGTGTGTGTGAATAGCTGCAGTGCTTCTCCCATTAGGTATGTCTTCTGTTTTGGGCACATTAGGCAGACACATTGATCTCTTGGTTTGACCTCTGGCAGGACAGCAAGTCCCTAGAGTCCCTCGCTCTCTCTCTCTCTTTTATATATATATATATATATATAAACACATACACACACACACTGTGCATTTGAAACCCCTGGTACCAGGCAAAAACACACGGTGATACACACCACAACCAAGCCCACCTGTCTTGCTAGCTCCTACAGTCTGGATTAGGACCTCATTCAACACACATGCTGGAGTGAACACACACACAATTCACACACACACCCTCAGTCAGTGGCTCTTTATCATTTCAAGACGTGCTAATCTCTTCTGTCTCATAGTGCATAGTCACCAGTTTTTTTTCAGCTGTGCCAGAGGCCTCTGTCTTCATATCTTGTGCCTCCGTCTCTCTGCCATTATTTATATGATTCCGTCTGAATCTCTCTCTCTCTCTCTCTCGTCTCTCTCTCTCTCTCTCTCTCTCTCTCTCTCTCTCTCTCTCTCTCTCTCTCTCTCTCTCTCGCGCTCTCGCTCTCGCTCTCGCGCTCTCGCTCTCGCTCTCTCATTCTCTCTCTCTCTGTATCTCTTCATGTCTGTTTCTTTCCGTCTGTCTCTCTGTCCATATCCTTTTTCGTCTTATAGTCTGTTTGGACTTTTGAACAATCTCTCTGTCTTTCCTCCTGTGTCTCTCTCTCTCTCTCTCTCTCTCTCTCTCTCTCTCTCTCTCTCTCTCTCTCTCTCTCTCTCTCTCTCTCTCTCTCTCTTCTCTCTCTCTCTCTCTCTCTCTCTCTCTCTCTCTCTCTCTCTCTCTCCTCTCTCTCTCCCTCTCCTCTCCCCCCCAACAACCTCCCACATTCCCCTTTCCCCTTTATCAATCTTTTGACTTAATAAAAGAGTTGAGTTGTGGGATGAGAAGAGAGAGAAGAAGAACCCAAGAGGAACGGCTGTCATCTCCGAATAGCCTGGTGACAGTTATGAATCAGGACTTCATAAGACACACACACACACACACACACGCTTTCTAAATCACACATGCACACACACACCCCCCGAAATGTCTGTAGCTCTCCCACACATAAACACACACTCACAGACAGACACTGATGGCTATGACGTGTGTGTGTGTGTAAACACACACACACACACACACACTGTCCCTTTTTCTGGCGTACACAGTCACACTGTCATCACAAGGTGTTCTGTTTGTCAGCTCAAAGGGCTCCTTGCTACTCACCTGTTGTCTATCTGTCGATCCATCCTCTTCCTCCTCTTCTCCTCCATCCCCTAGACCCACCTCTACTTCTTCCACTCCATCCCCCTCCTCCTCCTCCTCCTCCTCCTCCTCCTCCTTATCCCTCTCCTCCTCCTTTCCTCTTCCTGTGCCCGTCCTTCTCCCCTCTCTAGTTCTTGTCTGTGATTGGTTGAAAGCCCTTCAATGATCACTTATGCTGTCAGGCTGTCAACTCATTTTTTCTCTGTCTGCCTGTTTTCTGTGTTGACCCCAACACACACACACACACACACACACGCACACACACATCTTACACACCCATGCGTACAACTCATGAATCATGTCCCTGGACATCATTCACCCACAGCTACACACACTTGCATGCATGTGATACAACAACCTACATACTGATACATTGATACACACACTCCTACATTGATACACACATTCCTACACACAGATACATTTGATACACACACCTACCCGCAGATACATATCATACACACACCCCTACACACGGATACATGTGATACACACACCCCTACATACAGATACATTTGATTCACACACACCTACCTGCATATACATTTGATACACACACCCCCACATACATATACAACTGTATATACACACCCTTACACACAGATACACTTGGTACACACACCCTACACACAAGTACATTTGATACGCTCATACCTACACACAGATACATTTGATACACACACACCCACACACAGATACACTTGATACACACACACCTCTACACACGGATACATTTGATACACCCACACCCCTACACACGGATACATTGATACACACACCACTACATAGATTCATATCATACACACACCCCTTCACACAGATACATTTGATACACATACTCCCACACACAGATACACACACACCTACACACAGATGCATTTGATACACACACCCCCACACACGGATACATGTGATACATCCATCTACACACAGACGCATTTAATACACACACACCTACACACAGATACATTTAATACACACACACCTACACACAAGATGCATTTAATACACACACACCTACACACAGATACATTTAATACACACACACCTACACGCAGATACATTTAATACACACACACCTACACACAGATGCATTTGATACACACACCCCCACACACAGATACATTTAATACACACACACCTACACACAGATACATTTAATACACACACACCTGCACACAAGATGCATTTGATACACACATCTACACACAGATACATTTGATACACACACACACACACAAACACACACACCTACACGCAAATACACATGATACACACAGCATACACTCCCCCAATCTTCTGCACTCCCTGAGAAGGGCTGAGATCGCACCGGCCCCTCCTCCTCCTCCTCCTCCTCCTCCTCCTCTCCTCCTCCTCCTCCTCCTCCTCCTCCTCTCTGCTCTGTTAGGTGCCTACCTGCAGACCTTTATCACTTCATTGTCTTCGCAAAAGGAAAAATA
>CM051020.1:6381188-6398688 GCA_027704905.1 Muraenolepis orangiensis
GACCCCAAAATCCGGGAGATGCGATCTGATTGGCTCGCCTCGTTGCGTCACGAGGCCCCCCCCCCCGAGAGACGTCTACCGGGTCCAAACCCTGGAGTGTGAAAGGTGTGTCAAGGTTGGGTGCAATGACACACAGCCGTGACCTAGAACCCAGAACAGACACGGGCGGGAGGAGAAACAGAACTCCAGTCAAAGTCAAATCGGTCCAAAACTATTTCTTTGAGCCTCCAACTCTTCAACTCACTCTGCAGAAAAAGATCCTCGCACCCATACCTCAAGTCTCAATCTAAATCTGGAGGATTGAATCCTCTTCATTGGTCACATTCGTGCACACACACACACACGCACACACACACACACACACACACACACCAGTGGCGTTGCGCAATATTTCGGGGCTCCCCCGCAGGTCGTGATGTCCAACGGGGGGGGGGGGGGGGGGGGGGGGTAGGGTGGTGGTCCGGGCCGGCAGGTATGCCAGATGGCCAGTCAAGCCGTGGTGCCTAGCAACTTAACAGGGAGGGGGGGGGCCCTGGGGGTGGGGGCCTCCTAAACTCCAGGGCTCCCCCGCACTGCGGGGTCTGCGGGGGCTTCCGCTACGCCACTGACACACACGCACGCGCGCGCAGCAACATTCGTTCTCGTACTTCTTTGCTGCAAAATCAGCTCGCAACTTGGAGTCTCTAGCTTCTCGCTGTTTGGAAGCAGTCGGTTCCCGCCTGTGATTTCCATCACTCAACGTACCGTAGTTTGGAGAGCATGTGATGTGAAACCCACGACGACTTCAAGACTTACCTGACAGACGGTCAGGTAAGTCTAGTTAGACCCAAACTAAGATGACAGCAGACACACACACACACACACGCACACACTCTCTCGTACTGCCGCTCACTGTACTGTGGCCCCCGGTACATAGTAGTACAAGTAGTAGACCTGTCTTGTCTGTCATCGCCGATCCAACTCACGCCAATCTAAACTACAGTTACCACTCAGCTCTTCTCCTCCTCCTCCTCCTCCTCCGCCTCCATCCATCATCCATCTTCTTCTTGCATATTCTAGTCATGTCTGTAGTGGAATTAGAGGGCATGAGTTTTGCCGCCTTTCTGTCGATCTTGCTCTCTCTTCTCTTCTTCTTCTTCTTCTCTTGAGTGGGTTGAGCAGCCGCTCGGATCGGGTTGGACTGCCAGTGGAGACGGACTTCTACATAATTGGCAGTTGAGTTGGCGGGGGTGTGGGATACGCCTGTGTGTGTCTCTGTCTTTCTCTCGCTCTCTTGGTCTCTCTCTCTTGGTCTCTGCCTCTGTCTCTCTCTCTTGGTCTCTCTCGGTCTCTCTCTCTTGGTCTCTCTCACTCTCTGTTTCTCTCTCTCTTGGTCTCTCTTGGTCTCTCTCACTCTCTGTTTCTCTGTTTCTCTGTTTCTCTCTCTCTCTCTCCTCTCTCTCTCTCTCTCTCTCTCTCTCTCTCTCTCTCTCTCTCTCTCTCTCTCTCTCTCTCTCTCTCTCTCTCTCTCTCTCTCTCTCTCTCTCTCTCTCTCTCTCTCTCTCTCTCTCTCTCTCTCTCTCTCTCTCTCTCTCTCTCTCTCTCTCTCTCTCTTCTCTCTCTCTCTCTATTGGTCTGTCTGTCTGTCTCTCTCTCTCTCTCTCTCTCTCTGTCTCTCTCTCTCTCTCTCTCTCTCTCTCTCTCTCTCTCTCTCTCTCTCTCTATTGGTCTCTCTCTCTCTCTATTAGTCTCTCTCTCTAAAAGGATGGCTGTGTTTTAATGATGGCTGCAGTGAATTCTGCGATTGATCCGACCGCTGCGGGCCACACTTTTTTCCGAAGCGCTCAGTGGGCCGCCTCCTACTCCACCAGAGCGTCCTCCTCCTCCTCCTCCTCCTCCTCCTCCTCCTCCTCCTCCTCCTCCTCCTCCTCCTCCTCGCTCGGCCCTAAACTGCGCGTCTCGGTTTTCTTTCGCCCCGGCTGACTTTGATTGACACCAAAGGTTTCTGCTTTGAGATTTTTTTTCTAATCCCTTTCTTCGGTCCCTCGAGGGTAACCACCCCCCACTCCCACCCCCCCCACTCCCACCCAACACCCACCCAACCAACACCCACCATCCACCCACCCACACTCTCCCCAACGTTCCCCCTTACCTTTATTTATTATTTTTATTTTTGTTCTATTTGTCTTCATGAAAGTAGATGTAGGAGTTTAGGGAAAAAACCTGACGGGAAGCAGAAATATCTAATATACGCGTGCCTTTTCAGAACTGGCAAAGCAAATCTGACGCAGCATCATCATCATCATCAGCATCTTCATCATCAGCATCTCATCATCAGCATCTCATCATCAGCATCGCAAAAAAAAAAAACGCTGCCGCAGCCGAACCGAATCCGAGGTCCCTGCGCACGCACGCACACACACACACACACAAGCACACGCACAGACACACACGCCACACACACACACACGCAAGCACACACACAAGCACGCACACACACACATGTGTGTATATATTTCTGTGTATGCGTTATCCCGCTCACACGTGTATATTTTCGCTGGTGGGCGAAGGAAGGAGTTGAAAGACGACGACGGCTGTGGCCGGTGTTGCCCGACGGCACACCCGCCGCCCTCGGCGTCTGCTCCCCCCCCCGAGGAAACATCTGGCGTGTGGGAGCGGCAGTAGCTTCCTTCTCCCTGCATAGCTCCCGGTCGGTGCACGATTATGGTCAGATCCCACACCTACACCCAAACCCTCGCCGCAGGGCCAGGGGGGGGGGTTGGGTGGGGGGGGGTGTTGACACTACAGGCTGAATGAATGAGGCCTCCCTGAGTTCATCTTCTTGTTCTAGTTCTTCTTCTTGTTCTTCTATAATCAAGAGAAACCTCCTTTGGCTCCACCGAAAGAACACCAAAGCTCCGGCCCTCGCTGATGGACTAACATCTGCCCGGGACTTCTTGATCCGAGGGCATCCGGGGTTATTTTTCTTTCTTTTTCTGAAGTTAGATGTTTTTTTTCCGTGTGGGGGAGGGGGGGGTTGGATTGGTTGTAAGCAAAGGTCGCAAGCAGTGAGCCAATGATGAGCCGCGGTGCGGTTTAGTTTCGGGTTTTTTTTTTTAGGTATCGGTTTCCCTTAGTCAGCAGTTGAAATGCGCCAAGGCCTTCCAATTTCACTTGTGATCCAAATACCCTGCGGTATTCGGAATCCGTGGTGTGTGTGTGTGTGTGTGTGTTGTGGGTGTGTGTGTGTATGTGTGTGTGTGTGTGTGTGTGTGTGTGTGTGTGTCTCTCTGTGTGGTGTGTGTGGGTGTGGTCTCTGTGTGTGTGTGTGTGTGTGTGTGTGGTGTGTGTGTGTCTCTCTGTGTGTGTGTGTGTGTGTGTGTGTGTGTGTGTGTGCACCACGAAGGCAGCGGCGGCGGCGGCGGTGATCTTAAGTGAAATAAAAATAATAGTTTGCCACTCCCCCAGCAGCTGGTGACAAGGTGCCTCGGAGCAAGGCATTAAGGTCGTTCAGCTGCTGCTGCAAGACCTGACTGGTTGGTTTTGGGGTTCTGTCTGTGTGTGTGTGTGTGTGTGTGTGTGTGTGTGTGTGTGTGTGTGTGTGTGTGTGTGTGTGTGTGTGTGTGTGTGTGTGTGTGTGTGTGTGTGTGTGTGTGTGTGTGTGTGTGTGTGTGTGTGTGTGGTGTGTGCGTGCGCCCCTCCCGTGCCCGGCATGTGTCTTTGCTCTGAGAATTAAAGGTTGAACAGAAACACAGATGGGGTCAAACCAAAACAAATAAGAGCAGGAGAGATGGGCTGCATGAGAGCGGCCGAGTTCAGCCTGGAAGAGACGCAGTTTACCCGCCATTTGGCTGGTTGCTGGCGCTAATGATCCTAGTAGTTTAGAAGGTGTAGGATGGGGAGGTGGGGCTGTGTGTGTGTATTACCAGTGTGCTGGATGGTTTGTGTGTGTGTGTGTGTGTGTGTGACCAGTGTGCTGGATGGTTTGTTTGTACATTGTGTGTGTGTGTGTCTTACCAGTGTGCTGGATGGTTTGTTTGTACATGGTGTGTGTGTGTGCTACAGTGTGCGGTTTGTTGTACTGGGTGTGTGTGGTTACCAGTGTGCTGGATGGTTGTTGTACATGGTGTGTGTTGTGCTACCAGTGCTGGGTTGTTTGACTGTGTGTGTGTTACCAGTGTGCTGGAGGGTTTGTTTGTACATTGTGTGTGTGTGTGTGTGTGTGTGTTACCAGTGTGCTGGATGGTTTGTTTGTACATGGTGTGTGTGTGTGTGTTACCAGTGTGCTGGATGGTTTGTTTGTACATGGTGTGTGTGTGTGCTACCAGTGTGCTGGATGGTTTGTTTGTACATGGTGTGTGTGTTACAAGTGTGCTGGATGCTTTGTTGGTACATGGTGTGTGTGTGTGTGTGTGTGTGTGTGTGTGTGTGTGTGTGTGTGTGTTACCAGTGTGCTAGGTGGTTTGTTTGCAGATTGTGTGTGTGTGTGTGTGTGTGTGTGCTCACATTTGCTGTGGCTGTGTTTGTTTGTTCCTTTGTGGGTGTTCCCCCCAGTGCTGGATGGTCTGTTTGTACATTTTCTATGGTTTTGTTTGTGTAGCTGTGTACACTTTGTGTGTGTGTGTGTGTGTGTGTGTGTGTGTGTGTGTGTGTGTGTGTGTGTGTGTGTGTGTGTGTGTGTGTGTGTGTGTGTGTGTGTGTGTGTGTGTGTGTGTGTGTGTGTGTGTGTGAGAGAATGGGACTGTTAGCCATCTGAAAGCCGTTCCCCCCCCCCCTCCCCCCTCCCCTCTCAGATGATAAATCTCTCATATGGGGTTGTGATGGCGTCCGTGAACACGGTCGGAACATTCCGGCGAGCTCGCCGTTCCCTGCCACATCTCTTTTTTAGCACACACACACACGTACACACACACACGTGTACACACACACACACACACACACACACGTGCGCGAGCACACGTGCGCACACACACACACACACGCATATGTCCCATAAACCCCCCCCACCCACCCTCCATCCCACTACACTTTGAATGAAGCTCTCCTTAAGCACGTGGCGTTGTAAACGTTGTGCCGCAAACCCGCCAGGATGTTGTTTTTGTGTTTTTGTTTAGCGCGGGGGGGGGGGGTTATTCGCCAACGTGATTCGAGGAGGAAATAAAAAGCGTAAAGGAGGCGGGCAAACAAACCAAAAAAAAATGAAGGGGGTGTGGTGTGTGTGGTGTGGTGGTGTGTGTGTGTGTGTGTGGTGTGTGTGTGGTGTGTGTGTGTGTGTGTGTGTGGTGTGTGTGTGTGTGTGTGTGTGTGGTGTGTTGTGTGTGTGTGTGTGTGTGTGTGTGTGTGTGTGCTGACTCGTCTACCAGTTGGGATAATCGCCGGTCCTTCTGTGTGTGTGTGTGTGTTGCAGCTTCCTGCAACATTTTTGTAGTAAACCTCCAAATTCCCCCCCCCCCCCCCTGCTGAAGCTGCTACCTCCGCCACCCGACCACCGATAAGCGGTTAGCCCGACGATGGATGGATGGATGGGTGTGTGTGTGTGTGTGTGGGTGCGCTGACCTTCTGCTGTAATGGTTCTCTTCGCACTGGATTAGAATTGAACCTCATACAGACAGACGGGGGGTGTTTTTTTGCACGTACTTTGGATCATACTTCATGGCCAATGTGCATTTGCGAGTGCCCCATGTGCATTGTACTCATTCACAAATTGTGTATGAGAGAGAGAGATAGAGGGTGGGTGTGGTGTGTGTGTGTGTGTGTGTGTGTGTGTGTGTGTGTGTGTGTGTGTGTGTGTGTGTGTGTGTGTGTGTGTGTGTGTGTGTGTGTGTGTGTGTGTGTGTGTGTGTGTGTGTGTGTGTGTGTGTGTGTGTTAGAGAGAGAAACAGAGTGTGTGTGTTTGGGGGGGGGGGGGGGGGGGGTTGTAATTCACTTCATCTCATATCTAGCCATGTGGCTCAGGCTGCCTCTTTGATTTCAAGCTTGATGCTGATGCGACCTTGGACAGTGTCACCCCACCCCCCCTCCTCCCCCCCACACACCCCTTCTGCCTCCCATATGCCCGGTCCACACAACAGACAGAGGCTGTGGTGGTGGAGGGAAGGGGGGGTGGTTTGAATTCACACAGGGACCCCCAAGGTCATTTCGCCATCAGAAAGCAATAAAAACGCCACTTCTGTTATTAATAAAGCAATTACAGCTTATTGCCGGGTTTAATTAATTTTAAGCTCTTCCATTAGCTTGTTTTGATTGATTGCTTTTTATTTAAATATTTAATATAATTTAGTATTTTTTTTGTTTTTTTTTACCAGCAGTGAAGCAAGTTTTTATTAACATTTAGGCCACCAACAATTTTGAGCATTTTAACTTCGCAATATGAATTATTAATATGTATCTTTCAAACAAGGTTTTGGTAAAATTCCGATAAATTGGTGTTGCAGTTAACCAGTCAATGACCAACCCCCGCTCCACGACCAACCTCGGCCATCGGTCAACCTTCACCTGTCACACTGCTGCTAGATTACCGTCCAAGTTTACCTTTTGGTGTTCAATGACGAGGATGATGGGGTGTATCCATTTTGTAAGTCATCCAAAACCCAAAGCCAGAGGAGCGACCTGCAACGACCTGCGTGAACTTTTCTCAACATCAAACCTTTTTTTCCAGTTATCGATCTCTCCGTGTGTCCTCTCTCATTGTGACCGTCTCCTTTCTCTCCCCTTTCTCTCCCCTTCCCTCCCTTCCCTCCCTCTCTCCCCCCCCCCCCCCCCTCCTCTCTTTCTTGCCGGTGGGTCCCCAGGTGCGGTTTATTTGGAGGGAGGCCTGAAGGAGGCCAAACTGCTCTTCGGGAGGTTACTGTTCAACGGAGAGGTAACTGGAAATAATAATCATTTCTTTCACACTCTGTCTCACAGTTTGTGTAGAGTTGGCGATCTAGACGGTGGAAGCAGACAGCTACTATTCTATACTGTTTTGACAATGTAGTATCAACTGTTATTAGGAAAATGTCATTATTATTATTATTAGATGAGAAAGATATGTAAGGATATGCGACCCAACACAATCCGGTATATTTCACGATCACACTAGATAGGTAACCAGTACAACATTACTACAATAACACGTTATTTGTATAATAATAATCAATAATACAAAACAAACTGTGGAAATATATATTCATTATCCATATTTGAATGACACACATTTCTGAAACCTGAGGTGAAAATGCCAAGGCGCTCAATTGTGCGGCCCCTAAAAAAAATGTATTGTTTTCCCGTATGTGTGTTGAAACGTGTGAGATTTAAACCGTATCAGAGGAGTGCTGCCTACACTATGTCAACTGTATGTCAGTATGTAAATGTCAAACCTCTTCTAACACTACAACTGTATGGGTCAATTTGACCCATATTTAATTATATTTTTTGGTGAAACTAAACCAAGTTTCAGCATCGGCCCTTTCATGCCTTTTCCTGAATGTGTGTTGTTTACACGTGTGTGTTCTTAACATTTCAACATTGTATATCGAAAAACAAGTTATGTGACTTTATATGCTGTAGCTGAGAGGGATGTCCAGCAGGTTGACAATTAGCAATGGCGTTGATGAAGCTGCTGATGAATTAAAAACGATGCAGAGAAAGCGACCTTCGACAGACCGCTTTGTCCGGGGGAAAGCTTCCTCCATGTTCTCCACTGTACCAGATGGGCAAGGGGCTCATTTGCACAGAGAACAAAGGAGATACGTTGCACTGATAAGCAATCGTCGCCCTTTCTCCGTTATTGAGATGACCACAGACAATCGGTATCAATTTGACCCATTGTCAACCCATTGATTGCCAATGCCGCCGGCTGAATGGGATTGTTCCCCCCCCCCCCCCCCCCCCACCTCGCATAGTTTTTTTATTTATCGCGCCAGCTTTATTTATGCCATCGCCAATTGCCAACGACGATGACAAAACCTGCTACGAAACGTTAACGAACTAACCTGTTGTGTACAGCGTCTCGACATCAACAACTCTAGGCTTTTGACAAAATGAAAATAGATATATAAACCTGTATCTATGTACGGGAAATACCGCTGATTGTTCTGTTGACACATGTAGGCTACTAATTGTAAAAAAGGATATGAGCAGTAAAGGTGGATCGTCTTAATCTGCCAGCTGTCAAGAGTCGACCGCAGTTTCTTGCAGCAGTGCACAACCATGTACCACCTAGTGGCCGCTTTGTGGTACTACAACCCCCACAAAGTGTGTGTGTGTTGTGTGTGTGTGTGTGTGTGTGTGTGTGTGTGTGTGTGTGTGTGTGTGTGTGCGTGTGCGTGTGCGTGCGGGAGCTCACAGTCTCAGCCATGCTCACAGTCCTGACATTATCATAAGCTTAAATAGGTGGTGACTTTCCCAGTATTGACATTCAAATTAAACGTTTGAGATTGAATCATAAAAACCGTCATTAGAATTTGTGCGACGATTCCTCACAATTTTATTATGGGCTTTGTTTTTTCCATTTTGGAATGTGTGTGTGTGGTGTGTGTGTGTGGTGTGTGTGTGTGTGTGTGTGTGTGTGTGTGTGTGTGTGTGTGTGTGTGTGTGTGTGTGTGTGTGTGTGTGTGTGTGTGTGTGTGTGTGTGTGTTGTGTGTGTGTGGTGTGTGTGTTTACCGTCTCTGACACACACCATTTCTATGGAAGTGAGCTTGTATGTGAGGGGGGGGGGGGGGAATGTGTTTCCCTGGTGCCTGGTGTCGGAACAGGAAGTCCTTTATTGCTTTAGATACACACGTGTTTGTGTTTTGCTGTATTTTGGTTGGCCGTGAAAGCAAAGTGCCGTGTGTGGGGAGTGGGGAGGGTGGGGAGATCTAGTTTATTGTCGTCGTCCGTCCCCCCCCCCCCCCCTCTTTCTGAGCGAGGGGCAATCCCCCCGGGCGCTCTGAGGCTGACAAAAGTTTTCATTTGGGGGAATGTGAAAAGAGGAGGGCGGCAACAGCCGTCAAAACAGGATAAGGGGCGCACGGTGAGATCTTCTTTGAGACACAAACAAACAAACAAACAAATAAACAAACTCGTAGTCACACAAAGGCATCGGCTCTCTCTTACACACACACACACACACACACACACACACACACAACACACACACACACACACACACACATCATACCAAACAATGGGATGAAACGTGTGCAGCCAGATACGCTATCCCCTTTGCTGTGGTTAACAGAGATGTTTGCCTTTTGGGGTCTTGATTGGCTCCTGGTGGTGGTGGTGGTTATAGGTGGTGTTGATGGTGGTTGGTGGTGTGTGGTGGTTATAGGTGGTGTTGATGGTGGTGGTGGTAGTGGTTATAGGTGGTGGTGGTGGTGGTTATAGGTGGTGGTGGTGGTGGTGTTGATGGTGGTGGTGGTGGTGGTGGTAGTTATAGGTGGTGGTGTGGTGGTGGTGGTGGTGGTGGTAGTGGTGGTGGTGAATGGCGGTGGTGGAGGGGGCGGGCAGGCGAGCGAGCGAGCCAGGATCAAATGTTATCAGGGAACCTGAGCCATTTGTAGAGACGTTACCGCAACCAGATGCTTAAGAGCACGAAGCATCTCTCTCTCTCTCTCTCTCTCTCTCTCTCTTTCTCTCTTGCACTCTCTCGCTCTCGATCTTTCTCTTGCTCTCTCTTTCTCTCTCTCTCTCTCTCTCTCTCTGTGCGTGGGTGGGTGTGTGTGTGTGTGTGTGTGTGGGGGTGTGGGGGTGATTTAGTGTAGCTGGCGACAGGGCATTACCTGCGACGGCGGTGATGATGATGCATGCGCGGCGCTTAAGGGTGGCGTGGCGATGGCTTTGTCTGGCGCACGCGCGACTCTCCTGGACTCATTCGTCTCCCCGTAAAGGGTGATGAAGGAGCTTCTCTCTCTCTCTCTATACTCGCTCGAGGGTGTGTGTGTGTGTGTTATATGTATGTGTATGCCTAAGCTATCTAGGATGCTTAGGGGAGATGTGTGTGTGTGTGTGTGTTGTGGGGGGGGGGGGGGGTGTAAGAATTAGTAAATGCATTCGTCAAACTGCTTTTTGTATAGATTACACGTACAATGCGTACAAAGCATTAGAGGTATATAGATTTGTTTAGATTATTTTTTTTGTTCCCGTTCTCGTGATGACGAGGTCTTTTCAAAGGTGTGTGTGTGTGTGTGTGTGTGTGTGTGTGTGGTGTGTGCGTGCGCGTGTGCGTGCGCGTGTGCGTGCGCCCGTGCCGTGAAAGGCGCCACAGTCGTGACATTATCATAAGCTTAAATTGGGGGTGACTTTCCAGTAATGACATTCATAAATTGAATCATAATAACAGTCATTAGAGTTTGTGCCATGATTCCTCACACTTTTATTAGTTTTTTGTTTTTTTTTGCGATTTTGGGAATTTGCGTCCGTGCTCGTGCTCTGAAACACCGCTGGTCGTCGCTTTTAGCCGTTTTTTCGGAGTCACACCAATTGCTGCGGGGACAAAAGAGAAGACAATAGAGTGAAATCCCCAGCGGTTTTTGCACATGTGAGGGGTTAAACTGTGTTGGGGTGTTGGGTCTATCAATCGGTCGATTATAAAGGTGGGTTGAAACAAATGTATAATAATAATAAGATTTAAGATTCAAGATTGTTTTATTTGCGCCGTGTGCAATAAGTACAATGGAATGCTTTAGTCCCCATTCCCTGCCCTGCAGTGTGACATTTTAAAACACAATATTCGAAAAAATACTGTACACAATAAAATATGAACATAAAAGTGACTGAAGGATGATATGTGTGGAATACTGCAAAAAGCATTTAAAGCATTTCAAAGGCATTTTTTAAGGTGCCAGTGGGTGCAGCAGTAGCATGAATATAGTGCAGTGCACTAACTGTAAAAGAGTCCAGAAAGTCCAGCAAAAATAATAATGAATACATAAGGGGGGCGACGTTCCCCTAAATAAACGTCATCCGTCTTGCACCTCGGCGAACGTCAATCTGTTTCCGCAGGTTTCAAATGCAACCTGCGGAACGTGTGTCATAATATGTCACACGAATACGATTTGTCTCTCTCTCCTCCCCCTCCATCCCCCCCCCCCCTCCACCCCCCCCCACTCTCCCCGGCAGATAGGCGATAGTCGAAGTCTTGAACACAAAATATTCATCTTCATTAAAGCGTTGTTGTGCCACGAAGCAAGAGGAAGAGGAAGAGAACAACACACAAAGGCGCGGGACCGTAAAAAAAAGCGAAAGCTTGTCGATATCACGCGGCGGTCTCTCTCTCTCTCTCTCTCTCTCTCTCTCTCTCTCTCTCTCTCTCTCTCTCTCTCTCTCTCTCTGCTCTCTCTCTCTCTCTCTCTCTCTCTCTCTCTCTCTCTCTCTCTCTCTCTCTCTCTCTCTCTCTCTCTCTCTCTCTCTCAGATATTTGCTCACCCCCTCTTGTCGTCGCATTTAACAAACTTTCGATCGAGGGAAATAAACCAATCAATGCCCAGACGTTTTGCTCCGTTATTCCAAACTAAAACAATTGTAGCGTAAAGTAAAGCTCCACCGGCTCCGGATCTAAACTAAGGGCCGGTCAGAGAGGGGATAAAAACAAAAAGTGACACGATTGTGGTGTGTTTTTGTGACCACCCTGTGTTTTAAAAAAAGGGACACTGTGGGAATAGCGTGGTTTCCTCGACCTCCTGCCAGGGTTTTTGACCAGTCTCTCTCTCTCTCTCTCTCTCTCTCTCTCTCTCTCTCTCTCTCTCTCTCTCCTCTCTCTCTCTCTCTCTCTCTCTCTCTCTCTCTCTCTCTCTCTCTCTCTCTCTCTCTCTCTCTCTCTCTCTCTCTCTCTCGGCCATCCGCCTCCCATCGTCCTGTCACTCCCCCCCTACCCATCATCCCAGCGGCAGGGGGGCGGCAGTAGCTCAGTCTGTTGGGACTTGACCTCGGTGTGGCCGGGTGTGTTTTGGGAACTGGCAACCCGCCGGTTCCTAACACACCTCCACACCTGTGGAGGTCTAAACAACGACTTGAGTGGGGGGTCAGTCTTGAGTGGGGGGGGGGGGGGGGGGGAGAGAGGTGTGTGTGTGTGTGTGTGTGTGTGTGTGTGTGTGTGTGTGTGTGTGTGAGACAGGTGTGTGTGTGTGAGAGACAGGTGTGTGTGAGACAGGTGTGTGTGTGTGTGAGAGAGAGAGAAAAATGCGAGTGAAATGAGAAAATGCATCGTTGCCCAGGAACGCTCCTAGATATTTCATCCCATCCCTTTTCCAAACCAAACCATCAGGTAGACTAGGAAGTTGTCCGGTCCAGTCTCCTATTAACAAGGCTTCACTTTTTTTTTCCCAATTGACTTTTGGCTGATGAGAAAGTTCTAAAACAATATGTACAATATGCTCCTGTTTTTCGATGTCATCATTTCCACTGATTAAACACAATTCAATCATCGGCATATGAAGACAGATAAAAACGGTAGTAGGAAAGGTTACCCCCCCCCTTTCATCGAGCCTGCAGCTTATGGAGCAGTGGCTCCAGAGCCAAGGACTACAGCGTCCCTGACCCCTGTCTTAGCCCTCTGCACACTTTAAACGGAGCACTCAAACCACCATTGATTTTAAGCACACTTTCAATGTCACTGTACAATAGCCTCAATCGTGGCCCTGAATCCAGGGCTAAAACCAAAAGCATCTAGAGTGCGCCACAACAGAAATATGTTTTGCTGGTCGGGTTGGGATATCAGACCAGCTTTGACTCCGGTTAGTTGAGAAACATCTAGAAAGTCTCGGGTCAGTGAGATGTTGTCAAAAATGTACCTATTAGGTATGCAGTAGGTCTGGTGAAAGTGTACAACTTGCCCAATTACCGTTCGCATTTTGGTAGCCAAGGCTTTGGACAGAATTTTGTAATCCGAGCACAAAAGTAAGACAGGACGCCAGTTAGCATATATTTTGCAAATCCCCCTTCTTGGGTAACACAGTGATGAGCGCCCTTCTACAGCTGTGTGGCAGAATGCCTCTCTCAAAGCCGTCTTGGAGGACTGCAAGGAGATCCTCTCCCATAGAAGACCAAAAAGCCTTGTAAAACTCTTTCAATGACAGCGTTTCCTCTAAACCCAGTGTGGAATATTTTGCCACCTTTGGCAATCTGTCATAGTAGGCCCTGGCTAAAGTCTCTTGTGTTTACCAGCCCGCACTTCTACAGGTCAGCATAACAACCTGCAGCGCACTTGCGCATAGCGGCGGGCTCAGTGAGCTCTTGCCCTGTAGTTGGAAGTAAAGAGCGGATCATCCTGCGCTGTCTATTCTCTTTTTGTTCCAAACTGAAAACTAACTTTGATGGAGCATCCATCTGCATTATGCTTTGAAACTTTGAACGGACCAGGGCCCCTTGAACTCTGACATCGAACAGGTCAGCTAGTGAGGCCTTTTTTTAAACGGAGGTCTTTAAAATGTTCCTCATTCCCAGTGGATGCCGTTAACTCTTGCAAACCCACAATTTCTGTCTCCAAAACTTTCATCGACCGGGCTATTTCTTCAGTGACATTGAAAGTGTACTGCTGGCACAGTTGTTTAATTAGTGCTTTTCAACAGTCCCACCGTTGTCAAGAAAAATAAGCACTTTTTTGTTCTTTAAAAACATCAGCAAAATGCTTGTCATCGAATACCGTTTTCACACTGGGCTAAAATACAGTATTCGCGGCGCTGCAAAACTAGTTATTTTGCAGTGCTTTTGCTATCCCACTGGCAGGTAAGGTGCATTCGCTACCCAACTAGTGTGCATTAACTAATCCACCTTGGGGAGGTGGTTTAGATCCAGAAGTAACTCGTTTGGGTGCAAAGCAATAAAACTACTACGGGTTTCACTTCCTGTGTGTGTGTGAACAGAATCTTTAATGCGCATTACTTTCACTTCACACAAAACTTACCAGTCTCCTAATTGAATGCGCATTCGGCGGGAGTCGATACCGTATACAGTGTGAAAGCGGTATAAAAGAGATTAATTAAATTGCCAATAGGCACTTTTAAACTTAAAGGAGGTGGTCGCACAACATACAACTGCACTATGATCAGAAAAACCGACTGGATAGATCTTGCATGATTTTAAGGAGCTGGCTTGACGTTTAAAGGCATACATTCTATCAAGCCGGGGCCAGAGATGTATCATTTCCTCTACTGTGAGCCCTGCCTCGCACTTTGATGTAGATTTCTCCACAGATCACACGGGTCATAAGCTTCAATCATCTGTATGATAGCCCTTTGTGAAGCAGTATGTGGTCCCAAATGATTCCCATCAAGCTTATCGTTTTCAGTGCAATTAAAATCACCACCTAAGAATAGTAACTCATCCGCCTTTTAGACCTTTCAAAGTAGTACTTAGTGTGTCAAAAAACAAAACCCTTTCTAGCCCTACAGTGGGCGCAATATATGTTCAAAAAAATCTATGGTGACGTCTTCAAACTTTCACACACAACTTTCACGCACAACTTTTCAACTTGTCCCTTAATGATTTCATCCACCTCATAAGAAAAGGGGCATAGGTTTTTTTTTTTTTATTAAGTCAAGTCAAGTTTATTGTCACTTCACAGTTTACGCAGTTCACAAGTATAAAGCAGTGGTGTGAAAATCGTATGTGCAATACCCGACGACAGACAGCAGTTATAAAAATAAGATAAAAATAGAATAAAAATAGAATAAAGTTTCCTGCAGAAACATTACGTCCACACTTATTATCTTGATGATGATGATCTAAGACGGTCATTCTTTTCTTTATGTCCCTGGCGCCGTTTACATTAACAGTTCAAAAGCTGAAAATGTTCAGATTGCTTTCCGTATTGGTTTTATTGTTTTCCACAGTCGGTGAAAAGATGATACTAACAACTGCGGCAATAAAAAGAAAGTCAAACCGCGACATTGTCGTCCTTTCGAATTAGCTTTCGCAGTTTGTTAACCATTTTCCGGTCGAAGTCGATAGACTTCTGTGTTGGAAAAAAAACAAACCCTTTCCCTCATTAAACACGTAACGTCGTTGGCTAACTGTATTCGGTCAGGGAAGAAACCTTCCACACGCATCCCCCTTTGCCCCTTAAGTATCCTGAAGAAATGTACTTATATCTTCAGCCTTGTAAAGAACATATGATCAGTTTGCGAGGAATTGGAAATTGGAGTCAGATGAATATCCATCTGTGCCCATCTGTGCTCATCAGGGACACTTTCGGCTTTCTTTACTTTATTTGCATTTCCGCGGTTTTGGTAACTTCCTTTTCATCGGTGTTTTAAAAAAAACTCGTCTGACTCTACATCTGACATTAGCTTCCTTTGCCCCTCTCCTTTGACACGGGTTGAATGCTATCACCAGGATGTCCTGTGACTGGCTCAATGGGTATTAGCTCAGCCACTTTTCAATCGTCAGTCTGGAGCTCATAATGGCGTGCACCATATGCCCGCTTTTCCCCACATTCAAAACATTTATTCATTGTGTCAGTGGTAGCAAACACAACACAATCAACATCAAATCATCAACCCTTGAATTTCAACACAAGGTCGAGCTCATCCTGGCCATGCTTTAAAACAATGGAGAGAGAGAGAGAGAGAGAGAGAGAGAGAGAGAGAGAGAGAGAGAGAGAGAGAGAGAGAGAGAGAGAGAGAGAGAGAGAGAGAGAGAGAGAGAGAGAGAGAGAGAGAGAGAGAGAGAGAGAGAGAGAGAGAGAGAGAGAGAGAGAGAGAGAGAGACTAAAGAAGGGGGATGAGAGAGAGAGAGACTAAAGAAGGGGGATGAGAGAGAGAGAGAGAGAGGAATAAAGAAGGGGGGATGAGAGGAGAGAGAGAGAGAGAAAGAGAGAGAGAGAGACTAAAGAAGGGGGATGAGAGAGAGAGAGAGAGAGAGAGAGAGAGAGAGAGAGATAAAGAAAGGGGATGAGAGAGAGAGAGAGAAAGAGAAAGAGAGAAATAAAAAAAGGGGGATGAGAGAGAGAGAGAAAGAGAGAGGAATAAAGAAAGTGGGATAAGAAAGAGAGAGGATAAACGAATAGGGAGAGAGAGGAAAAAATAAGGAGAGAGAATATAAAAATAATATAAGGCGAGAGAGGTCAGCAAGCTAAAGAGGGTTTTTATATTTCTATGGTCTGCCGGGCAACTGGAAACTACTTTCCTTTCTTTCTTTCTTTCTTTCTTTCTTTTCGATATACTTTTGGCTCTCTTAAGGTGTTGAGTGAACGGCTCTTTGCGCAGCACATTACCAAAGTTATGAGATGTGCTGGAGCCACCGAAGGACACTGGGAGGGCCCCGGCCGCTCCCGTCCACCCAATGTGTCACCGTCATCTCTCCATTTACACACACATTATACCGCCGAGTCACACACCACCGCATCAGTCTCTCTCTCTCTCTCTCTCTCTCTCTCTCTCTCTCTCTCTCCTCTCTCTCTCTCTCTCTCTCTCTCTCTCTCTCTCTCTCTCTCCCCCCCCCCTCCTCCCCCCATCTTTTCCCTTCCCTCGATCTTCTTCTTATTTCTCCATCTCTCTCGGCCTTCTGTCTCTGTGACTCCATCTGGATTCATTGTACCGCTCACGGTAAAATTCTCCTCTCTTCTCTCTCTTCGTCCGTCCCGTGTCTTATTCTCTCTTTCTCTCTCTCTCACTCTCTCTTGCTTTCTGTTTTTTTATTTGGTTCTCCCACGCTCTTGCGCTTCTCCGATATTGTTTTACTTCTCTCTCTCCGCTCTCTCTCTCTCTCTCGCTCTCTCGCTCTCTCGCTCTCTCTCTGCTCTCTCTCTCTCTCTCTCTCTCTCTCCTCTCTCTCTCTCTCTCAGTCCGCCTGCCCCTTAAAAGAATAAATACTAAGTTTCCACAACTTCCACTTTCCACTCATTTCAAGCGAACACCAAAAGGATCTTAATTGATTCATTAGTTAGCGTCTCTAATTGGCCGGAACGGGACGCAACACACTATTCTTATCTGTGTGTGTGTGTCGCCCCACGGGGTGATGACAGCGACGGCATCTGAAGCAACCAATCAGCACGCCCGGCTCTGTCACACACCACACACACACACACACACACACACACACACACACACATGCCTACAGAAACACACACACACACACACACCACACCACACACACACACACACACACACACACACGCCTACAGACACACACACAGACCTACAAACACACACACACACACACACACATACACACACACACATACACATACAGGCACGAACACACACACACACACACACACACACCACACACGTGCATGTGCGCACACATTTCCACACAGGAAACAGAAGGGGTTCTGATTTGCTAACGACGTTACCAAAGAGGTCGTTAACGTACCAGCCAAGAGGCGGGGGGGGGGGGGGGAAACCGGTTTCTCAGGGCGTGTCCACTGGCTACCTCTCCCCCCCCCCCCCCCCCCCCGCGTTCCAGGGGGTTTCAAAAGACTGTTGCACACGGGCTTAGCACCCTCCACCCTCCACCCACCCACCCAAACCCCTCCCCCGAGGGAGGAAGTAATGCTCCTACAGCAATCATCATCATGGAGAGGATAATGGTGATCCCACAACAGCCGAACATGCC
>CM051020.1:6406188-6413688 GCA_027704905.1 Muraenolepis orangiensis
ATCATCACCATCATTGTCATCTAAATCTGGAGGTTTGAATCCTCTTTATTGGTGATATACGATATGTATACACACAGTGAAATTAGTTTCTCTGCGGTTAACCCATCCTAGTATTAGGAGCAGTAGGCAGCTGTGTGTATATACAGCTGCCCAGGGAGCAGTGTAAGGGGTGTAGTGCCTTGCTCAAGGGCACCTCGGCATTGCCCAGGAGGCGGACCTTGCACCTTTTCCCAAGTATCAGTTCTCACTCCGTACTTGGTCCGTTTGAGGGACTTGAACCGGCGACCCTCCGGTTCCTAAGCCCCAAGTCCCAACGAGCTGAGCTATTCTGCCGCCCCCCATCGTCATGATAGAGTTGCATGTGAGCTCGTGGTGGCTTAGCGCGCGGCGGCTTAGCGTGCGGAGTCTAGCCCCCCCTGGAGAAGGTGTGGTGAGGGCAGCTGTGACGGGCGAGGAGAACATGGGGGGGGAAACCTCCATAATTAGCCTCGGGCACGCGCCGACCCATAACTAGGCTAATTGCATGTCAGATCGCGGCGAACAGCGGTGTTGGAAACCCGTATTGGCGCTACGCGTTAGCCAGGTCCACACACATCGCATCATAGCGCAGCGTCCTCGGAGCCAAGCTCCGAACATAAACATGTCAAATAAAATAAAACATAAATCACAGTGACACTTGAAAAACGCCCACACGCTCTTAAAAGCACACACACAGACTGGAAAATACACACACACACACACACATTTAAAAACACAAACACAGACACACACACACACACACTTATGTACACCCACACACTTACAAACACAGTTACAACTGTGCCATCCCCCCTCCCCCCAAGCCTCTCCAGAAGCCTTGTTGAGTCCCGGGACTCCTAGTTGAGTCCCGGGATCAGAATCTCCCTTTTATAGGGTGTATTCACGTTATTTACGGTTGATTCCTACCGTGCCCAGAGTACGACTTCCCTACCTACACACTCGTATACAGCAGGTGGCGCTATGCTCCTGGTTAAACACAACATCAACAAAACATTACAGCATTAGTTTATGTTGTGTAGAAAAGCGTGTGGCTCGCAAAAAATCCCATCCGTACAATGGAGTCTACCTTCGCACTATTATTCACTACTATTATTGATATTTTCGGGAGCGACCTGCCTTCTCTGCCTGCCTTCCTACTTTATCAGCAACCGGGGCGTGCAGCTCACAGGACGAGATCAGGTGAAACAGCACAAAGCGGTCCACTTCAATGTTTTGGTACAGTAGTGTTCACACCTGATGGTGGTCCGCACGAACACTACACTCAGGTCTGAACACTACTGTACCGCAACACATGAACCGCACTAGAGACCGGCCTTTTCGAGTGGGCTTGCTGATCCGTCCGTCCGTGTGTGTGTGAGTGTCCGGGACACCGTGTCCACTCTAATCAAACACACCGGACTCTGGGGGTCAAGTGCCCTCTGATCCAGGGCCCCGGCGCGAAGATACACGGGGTGTCAGACTGTCGGATTTGAAAGACCTCGTCTCTGATCCTATTTTCTGTCTGGACTTTGGCTGAAAAAAGCAATCCTTTTGAAGCCATTTCAAAAAAGTATCTTTCTTTATTTATTAAAAAAAAATTCCCGGCTCCATAACGGGTGGAAATGCTTTTTTATATATATATATATATATATATATATATATATATATATATATATATATATATATATATATATTTCTCTCTCGTCCTTATCCTCTGGACCTCTCTGTTTCTTGTTCCTTTGGAAGCGTGGCTGTTGGGCCCTCTCCCCTGACCCACGTCTGGCGCGGGTCCGAGGCGCCGTTAGTCACCAGGGCCTTTTCTGCCTTAATTAACGAGGGAAAGTAACACATGAAAAATGTGTCTGCGAATGGCCGTGCTGCGGTTTAAAACCAAGAGATGATAATAATAATAATAATAATAATAATAATAATAATAAGGGAAAAAGACACATTTATGCCCCTTGAGTAAACGGCTCTTGACCGAGCCGTTTACTCAATTTCTTTGTGTATAACGGGATAAGATATATTCCGGAATGTTCCTTAACATGCAAGACAATTGCACAACGCACCACGCTTATCAAATACACATTGTTTTGCCTTTTAAATGGAGTGTGTACACTGTAAGCCAAGGAGGACCAGCCGAGCTGGAACCCTCTTATTTGCCTTGAGTGATATCCACGAGAGTTTGTTTGTTTGTTTTTCCTGGGGTTAGACGTCTTGTTTAAACATGTAGCTCTAGCGCGCACAGAGACCAATTAAAGTCTTTCAGCGGGCCTAATTAATGCATCCATAAGGATATCTCCTGATTCAACAAGCAGGCGTTCGCTTATTTTTTTAATTTAAAATGTTCCTATTTTTTCCCCCCCCCTCTCGCTTGTTGTCCTGAGAGGTTCTGGTTGTGTTACCATTTGACCTTATCGGACAACTTGCCCCTTGAGGCCTCGAACCCCACGATTACGGATTCGGAAAGGTGGAATGAAAACAAAATAGTTGCCTTAGGGTTTATTAAGAAAAACAGCTGCTGCGCAAAAAAAAATCTAAGTTTTATTTTTGTGGCGATCGCCCTGCTAGGCATGCCTGAGCAAGATGCCTAACCGTCACTTCCTTAAATTCGCTGCAAGTCACTTTTAGTGAATAACTCATAAATAACTGGACAGTTTGTTTCGGAGGGAAGCGTAAAACAACTGGACAGTTTTTTCCGGAGGGAAGCGTAAAATAACTGGATAGTTTGTTTTTCGGGGGGCGGGGGAGCATAAAATACAACCGAGCCCTCAAGGCCAAGGTATCTCCCGCTGATCATTCTTAACTCTTGTGCACAAACAGCAGTTGACTTCAGCAAGGGGGGAGTGTAAGCGCTAGCCATAGAGCTGCGTAGCTTAAGGACACGATGGCATGCGTTTTGGTTCTCGATTCAAGTCAATTTTATTTATATTTTGCCCGGTTTATGTTTTCCATCCCATAATATGAAATCCAAACATTGAGAAGAAACAAAGAACCTTTTATCGTGATGGTTAAGAGTGCAATGGATGTCAAATGGCCAGACGTAATGGTAGCAGAAGAACAAATCAGAAACTAAAGGTTACCCAATGTTATGTTACTAGAATTGTTCTGGGAGTTATATTATATATATATATATTTTTTTTCTTTTGGAAGATAAGAATAGGAGTAAAAAAAACTAAATCAATAATGACTCACTGAAACAAGCGCCGGGGCTTAGCTTAGCTCTCCGGGGCGGTACTAGAAGTTGGCAGTTCTTCATTTTCCTCTTTGTCTGTTTGTTTTTAAAGATTTGTGCACAATTCAAAACATGTAAATATCATCCGTCACTATATTGTTCGTTTTTATTGTATTTAGTAGTATTTTTGTATTTTGTTGATCAATCATCTCGTATCTCGTCTGTTAACCGTGTTCCGTCTCCAGGTCCAGGAGCCCCAGACGGACAGGCAGCTGATCGAGACATCGCCGGTCCTCCAGAAGCTCACCGACTTCGAGGAGGCCATCGGGGTCCCCTTCACCCACGTCCGTCTGCTGGCCAGGGCCTTCACCCTTCGCACCGTGGGCTTCAACCACCTCACCCTGTGAGTAACCCCCCAAGTGGTCGACCCCCAGCGTCCGTGGCCAAAGACCTCGGAGCTCCGAGGTCCTCGGTGGTGTGGGGGGGGGGGGGAGCCGAGGAACTTGACCCCTTAACCTGCTGACCGCCTGAATGACATGCATGCGTGGGATGAAGCCGTCTGCTAAATAACGAACGAGTGAATTGTTCATTACACGTAATTGCGTTCACCCAGTTGCGATCGGAACGGACGCAGCGGCATAACCAAACCCACCAGCCATTGCACATGCATGCAGGCAGCCAAACAAGGAATTTGCGGTGGTGTATCGGTGTCAAAAAACGAATCCAAAATGCGCCTGTGCCTTCATTAATGCTAAAATATTCAAAAATTCTAAAATAAAGAAAACCTTTTAATGCATGGGGGGTATAATAGGCCGCCCAAAGGCCTTGTTTCATCACAGGGAGGCGATGCAGCCAGGCTCCGTCTTGGCGAGGCGCTCCCCGTGGGAGATGAGACACGAGGCATTACAGTGTGTAACATCGTGAGAGAGGCAGAGGGATTCTAATTACGCTTTGTGTTCGTAAAGACGATCGTAATCGCTGCGATGATGAGGCAACCTCTACCCCCGGATCCCTTCTCCCGTCTCTCCCCTTCCCCACTGCTTGTCCTTTTTTCTTCTTCTTCTTGTTCTTCTTCTTCTTCTTCTTGTTCTTCTTCTTCTTCTTCTTCTTCTTCTTCTTCTTCTTCTTCTTCTTCTTCTTCTCTCCGTTCTCTGTTCTTTTCTGAAGCGCTACATGTTGGATGTTCTATTCCCAGCGCCTTGGTGGTGCGAGATAGCCTCTTTAACTCGTATTTGGCTCGGTGACTAATCCCCGCCGCCTTCACTGCACAACAGCGAGGCCCCCGGGGGACCCACCACCACCACCCTCCCAAAGCCCCTGCTATTTGTAGTCGTTCTTCCGCCTGAGAGGGCATGACCCCCTGCTGCCCCCTGGGAAATGGAGTTTTGATTATATTTACTGGGTCGGGCCCGGCTCCATTGAAGATCTGTCCTTCTTGCCTGCCCCCGCCCCTGCGATACCCTCTTTCAAACCGACTTTTATTTATTTATTTTTTATTCACTGTCTGCTATGTAAATCCCTGTAGGCCTTGGCAGATTTGCTGAAATGCGTTGCAAGCCAAGCGTTCTGTTATTTTTATTTTCTTATTATTTCAAGCAGTTCTTTTTTTTATTTTTTTGTTTTTTTGGGTTATTGGTTTCTTTTTCTTTCTTTTTTTAAGGCAGCGTTGTATTAACTTTGTACTTCAAAATCGATTCTTTCAAACTTTAGAAGTAAGGTTGGATTAGTTATTTTTTTTTTGGGGGACGTGCAGAATGTTTTCTGTTATGACACTGGCGTAATAGCCAGTAAAGAAATCTCCGGAGAATCTCTTTTTTTGTATGGAGGATGACTTGCAATTGATTGTCAAGAAAGTGTCTCCCCCCGCCGTGGTTGGAAGTAAACATGTCACCGGTGTGTGGAGTTACCTCACACACTCTGCTCTTTTCCCCAAACACGATTCACGCTTCCAAAGTTATTTTATTGTTTTTCTTCTTTTTTTTCTTTTCTTCCTTTTAATGTTCACAGTAATTGGGTTTCCTCGTTATATCTCGTCGGCTCCGCACTCCAAAATGGGCAGTTGCTAATTTTGTGTTACGAGTTACGGGTTATTCGCATTGGAAGGCTTAGCTGGCTTCTCTCTGGGCTCCACAGCACAACACAATAGTGAGCTTGACAGCTAAGGCAAATTAGCCTTGGCAGCTCCGCTGTGATATCTTATTGGCAGGCTGAACTCAGTAATTGCTTGCCTACGTTTGCCACAAGGACATAACTCTGCCTGTGTGTGCGTGTGTGTGTGTGTGTGTGTGTGTGTGTGTGTGTGTGTGTGTGTGTGTGTGTGTGTGTGTGTGTGTGTGTGTGTGTGTGTGTGTGTGTGTGTGTGTGTGTGTGTGTGTGTGTGTGTGTGTGTGTGGTATGCCAACCACTTGGCTTGAAAAGACAACAAACACATACATACACACGTGCACACGCTTCGCACGCACACGAACACACTAAACACACACACACACAGGAGCGCTGGGTGTGTGCGTGGCAATCCATCACTTGGCCGGTAAACCCCTCTCACAATCATGGTCAGTGGAGTTGTGGGCGGGCCAGGTTCCTCTCCGACCTCCAGGTGGTGTCTTACCTGAAGGGCGTCTCGCCTCCAGGTTTGTTCCCGTGGCATTTGACCCCCCCCCCCCCACCCACACACCCACACACACACACACGTGAACCCTGTGACCCCCCCACCTCCGCAATAACTACCTCTAAGCCCTTCCTCAGTGCCGCGCTACAGGGGTCTGGAGAGCCACAAACCTCCCCGGTCGTCCGCCCGTGGCCTCTACACGATTTCTCACCACACAAAAACACCCAAAAAAAAGCAAATCTCCACGATTTCTCGCCATTCTCTGTGAAATAATTTGTGATGTGATTGTGAGGGTCGGATTTGCTCTGAAATACCAACTTGGGAGGGAGGAGCGGGACGGAGGGAGGGAGGGAGGAAGGCAGGAGGGCTGGGGGAAAATGAGGGGGGAACTGATTACCCACAAGGACCAGGTGGGGGTGTCAGCCTTGAAGTGGGTCGCGCGGCCGTAAAGCAGAACGAGCTTTGGGAGCACGGCTCGCCCAACAAAAGGGAAGGTAGGGAAGGTCGCACAATAAAGGTAGCCAGCCCCCCCCCCCCCCCTCAAGCCCCGCCCCTAGCCCCGCCCCTACTGCTGGGAAAAACGAAGCGCTTTATGCTGGGCTGCTAGAGGACGCCATGACCTTGTGGAGAGGAGGACACAGGAGCTGGGTGGGTGGGAGGCCGTTAACCCCTGCAGGGAGACCCCCGGGGTGCACTGTTGAAGACCGAGAGATATAGATATATATCTATATATATAGATATATATCTATCTATCTATCTATCTATATATACCTACCACGGCTCAGGGCAGATTGAGAGCTCCATCCAGCACCTACTCTTTAAACCTGCACACCCCCCCCCCCCCCCCACGGACATGGGGGGGGCCGGCCAGAATGTTCTTTCTTCTCTTCTTTTTCCTTTTTTTTGTTATTTGCGTGCCATTCGAGGTCACGAGGTCGCTAAATGATTTATTCTCTATAACTAAAATCGTGAAAAAAAATGTTGTGTTTTTTTTGCACGGCTCAATTGTAAACTACAGTTGTCGGGGGTCAACTGACCAAATACTGCGTTGGTTGGCATTGAAAAATCTCAAATATAAAAAAATATCGATAAATTTGAGAGGTTAGTGGATTGGCTCCCATTGAGAACCGTGCTGTTCTAGAACCGTGCTGTTATCGGCTGGCCCCCGAGGCCGGCAGAAGAAATGTTCTAATCCTATTGACCGTGATGTAGCATTCAATCATGCAGCAGATGTGTTTATCTAAAGAGACTTGATCATCGACAAACAGGTGGCACAAGGGATCTTGCTCAAGGTTGCCTACAGATGAGGCGTGTGTGTGCGTGCGTGTGTGTGCGCGTGCGGGTACGTCGGTGCGTGTGCGTGCGTGCGTGCGTGTGTGCGCGTGCGTGCGTGCGTGCTAGGGCTGGGCGATATGGACCAAAAATCATATCCCGGTATTTTTAGGCTGCATGGCGATCTATATCGGTATTTTATACGAATTCGGCAAATTTTTCAGTTTTACCTCAATGCCACATGTATGATGTCACAAGCACTTTTATTTTAAGACAACTCATATTCACAAGAATAACAGGCATTCCCTTTTAGAAAATATACAGCTGCACACTACATATTAACACGGAAATGATACATTGAAATAATCTAAATCCATAAAATAAATAGCCTATATTAAATACATAGGCATACCTCTGCTCCTACACA
>CM051020.1:6420334-6425334 GCA_027704905.1 Muraenolepis orangiensis
ACATTCAACTTATGTCCATACCATCTATCAGTCACTTTGCTGTCCTGTTCATTTTTATTTTTATTGTATATATTATTTTTATGGTATTGTTTTTTGAGATTTATACTGCAGGAGGGAATGGGAAGTAAGCATTCCTATGTACTTGTTACAAATGGCAAATAAATATCTTGTATCTTGTATCTTGTACGTGTTGCAGATTTTTACAGCCGATTTGCGCATCACGCTTTGCTCGGACCAAATGGACGCTGCAGTCGACGAAGGCCTCTTTAATATGGCAGCCGCCCATGACGGGTGGTACGCCACGCCGGCGACCATCAGCCAACTGGAAGCCGAGCTGCTGGGAGAGAGGCTGCAGGGGCTGCTGCAGGACACCGAAACCCAGGTCGGTGCAACGTGAAAACGAAATAAATAAAAACACACCGATAAGGAAATAAATAAAAACACACCGATCTCTGTGTCTCTCTCTCCCTCTCTCCTCTCCCCCTCTCTCTCTCTCTCTGTCTCTGTCTCTCTCCCAGGACACTGTGTGTTTGCTGAGACTGAGGGATTTCATGCAGTCCCACAGGGATCTGAGTGAGTATTTCTCTGACGCGCTTCAAGCTATCGGCCCACGGGAAGAATCAGCAGCGGCAGGGGAGGCGGCAGCGCTGTGACAACAGAAAGAAAGGCAAAGAAAAAAGGACTGAACCATTTCCCACGGAGGGGTCTGTAAAAGAGGGGGGGGGGGGCAAGAGACACACGTTGGAAGAGGTAGCCGTAAACTTGCGGATGGTCAAATAAACGTTGGCCTACGTTACTTCATATCCAGTGTGGTGTCGGGGTTGTAGGATGCGGAGGGACAGTGTCCCTTCTCTTGGGTTTGTGCCTCTCCTCCCCCCCCCCCCCATGACATGACTTCATTCCACTTACTTGCAGTGGACTTCCTTAACGTCATCATCATCACATCAACACACTTAACATCATCATCATCATCACTAGCACTAGCATCATCATCAGCGTCATCATGCTGCTGCTAGTCCACTGACCCATTGTGCTGTCAGTTATCAATCAATGACAGTCACCTGTCAGCCCCCTTCTGTCCCATATCAAAGTCGTAAAGATTATTTTTATATTTTTATATTTTTTTATTCTTATGTGATGATTCTGTACACAAATATGAGGGATTGTGTCTGTAGGGCCGGATTTCATTGGCTATTGTGGAAAAATGTTTTAAGTATTGATTATTGATTAAAAGCACTTGTCTTTGGGTTGTCTGAGCCGTTTGTAGTCAATGTAGTTATTACTTTGTTATTGCCAAAATACGCGTTCATTATTATTAATATTATGTGATACCACTGTGGTATAAATCAAGAAAATGCATGCATGATCGATAAGCAATGTACAGTTAATCACCAAAAGTATCCAACATATAATCAGTGTTAAGTTCTAAGAATGTTTTCCCATGTAAGTATTAAACATACAATCAAGAAGTGTTAAGAATGTTTCCCATGTACCCTTTAGATGAACAGTGTGTGTGAAGCTTTAATGTATCTACTCCAGCATAAAGAAGTGTGTGTTCGGCGGTTGAAGATTGTGTCAGAATGTGCTGTGCCATAGGCAGTGTAACGGGAGGGACAGGATACATCAGGAGGCCGGAGGGTAGAGAGAAAGAAGGCAGTGTAACGGGAGGGACAGGATACATCAGGAGGCCGGAGGGTAGAGAGAAAGAAGGCAGTGTAACGGGAGGGACAGGATACATCAGGAGGCCGGAGGGTAGAGAGAAAGAAGGCAGTGTAACGGGAGGGACAGGATACATCAGGAGGCCGGAGGGTAGAGAGAAAGAAGGCAGTGTAACGGGAGGGACAGGATACATCAGGAGGCCGGAGGGTAGAGAGAAAGAAGGCAGTGTAACGGGAGGGACAGGATACATCAGGAGGCCGGAGGGTAGAGAGAAAGAAGAAGATGGCAGGTGGTTTCGGCCCAAAGAGTCTCCCATTCACATGGACCTTGAGAGACAGATAACAGCCCGTAACGGTCCCGTAACACAGGTGGTCCCGTAACACAGATTACCGAAACACCCTTGAACATAGAGAAAGTATCAAAGATGATGACGACAAAGAAGACCAGGCGGAGTTGTTAACTGCATAAATATGTGTGTGTGGGAGAGGGGGCAGATCTTAGTAGACTATACTGTCCGGCAGTTAACTGGTCTGTCGGGTGGATTACCTGGGCTTTCTGTTCTCGAGAACATTCTTTTGTATTGTATCTCAGCAGCCATTTCATTAAATCAACTTTTTACTTATTAATGGGCTATATGCACTAAGCTGTGTGAAGGACTTCCGGCTTCAAATTAAACGAGTAAACCTCTTCCGGTATATTTGTTTACTTCCAACTAGCAAAGCTACAGCTCCTGAGGTACTATTTCGCCATGAATTCCCATAAGAAAATGCGTTTTCAAAAACAGGAGAAAAATACTCCGAACATTGTTGTGTTCCGCTTTGTTCGGCATCATCTAAATGTAACGGAATTTAGGTTCCATGGCTTTCCAACCCATCCCGACCTGAGAAGAAACCGACGCGGACATCCGATTCTATACCAGGTAACGTTAGACCCAAGTTGTGCTATTCAGCTAACTGTTTTTGTTTTTGTTTTTGATTGCTCTGTCCAAAAATCCAGTATGTAGGCAACGGAGCAAACATGTTGATATTAAATATCGTGTTGACCAAACCACTGACAAAAGCAATGTTTGAGAAGTTCAGATGTTATTTGTTTGGGGAAACATAGATAACCCAGAAGTATCAAACAACAAAAAGGTTGTGTTTTTCCTGAGTTGTTTTCAAGGAATAATGTGCCAGACCGGCATAGGTCATTTATGTTTTTAAGGAAGACCTGTTTTTCTTTTCATGTGTATTTGTAAAGGTGAGCCTGAGTGGGGGTGTTGAACATAATGTAATGTACAGTCTCACATATATAGCCATTCAGCCACTGTATTCCTCTACTGCGCTATAAAGCTATTTTGGTCATTGCGGGTATCCATACATGTGTGTATATGACTTCTGCGCATGTGCAATAAACTTCTCTCCCTGCCCCGCCAAGTACGTGTGTGGACGTGTGTCTTTGCTCCTGCAGTCTAACTCGACAAAAGTACATTAACATACCTAATAAGTATGCAGCTAGACATCCGTGTCATAAATATGAACAGTGCCACAATAATAATTTACAGTTTACAGTTTATTATGGTCTATTAGGTATAAAAACAGTTCTAAGTAGTGTATATCCTAAGCAAGTTCTAAGCAGTTCTAAGCAGTTCTAAGCAAGTGTATATCCTTAATGTTGATAACACGCTCTTATCACAGCTACTTAAGCAGGTGACCTGGCAGTACGAAATTGTGTTATTCATCTTGTTAATATGAATACTTGTGAACTGCTCTATTTTTATGTTTGCGTACCTCAGCGTTATGCTATTGTCTGCTTCAACAAATGTACACCTTGTAAGTCGCTTTGGATAAAAGCGTCTGCCAAATGCCCTAAATGTAAATGTAAATGTAAGTATGTGTGAGATATGTGCATAATAATAGGTATATATATACAGGTAAGTAGACCGTATTTAACAGGTAGTGATCAGGGGTATGCAATGATGAAAAACAGGATAAATATATATAAATGCATCTACACAGTTATTGTACTGCCTCATGTGTTTCAGTTTGAGTTTTGGTTCCTCCAGTTTTTTGGTTCCTACCTAAAGCTGTATATTAAGGAGGGCTAACAGTATCTTTGTTGCTGTGAGCTTTGTGTTGATCTTCTCCTGGAACGGTATGCCTCTAAGTTAGATCGCGTCTCGCCGCGCTCGTTAGCGGGTGCGACCGAAAAAGAAGCGGTTGATCATGGGCGTACGAGGGGGGATGAGATAAGGAAGGAGAGAGAAGAGGGGGAAGAGGGGGCAGGAGACAGGGGGAGAGGAGAATACAGCGCGTGGAGAGGCCTTTGACTGGATCGGCAGACTCGGGATCCAGTCTTTCCAATCTTCACGTGTGGTGTCCGTGTTTCCTACTTTTTTTCTGTTTTTTATATTTTTTTTTTTTTTTTTTTCTTTTTTCTTCTTTTCCCGCGTTTCTCTTTTCTCCTTACTTCGTTTCTCCCCCTCTCCTCCCTCTCTCTTCATGTCGATTTGTGTCACACACACACCACCACCACTAGCAGTGGTGTGTGTGTGTGTGTGTGTGTGTGTGTGTGTGTGTGTGTGTGTGCGTGCGTGCGTGCGTGCGTGCGTGCGTGCGTGCGTGCGTGCGTGTGTGCGTGCGTGTGTGCGTGTGTGTGTGTGTGTGTGTGTGTGTGTGTACTCAGCGTGTCACTTGTGTTTACTTATAGGGTATGTTTTTCATGAGGGGGGGGGGGGCGGGTGGCGGTATAGCGCCGTCAAGACAGATTTAGGTTAATGCGCTCATGTCGTTACTTAAAGTCTACGTTTTTTAGACGTTAAAAGGCAGTTGGGTTTTACGTCTTTCCGGGACATTCCGCCGTCGGTGATGAGCATCATCGCCACTCATACGTGGAGAAAGAGGGTTCGGGTTTTCCGTGGGATGTATTTGAGTGTAATGAGGGTGGGTGATGAAATTAATATTTGACTACGTCTAGTATGGTAATGGACGTGGCATTGCCCCCCTCCCCCCCCTTACTTTGAAGCCAACCAGACAGATTGCCCATCTGCAAGGAGCCATATGTGACCAGAGGGCCAGAAACACTGGTCAGCTGCTCAAAAAGTCTGTATTTATTTATTTATTTATTTATTTATTTATTTATTTATTTATTTATTTATTTATTTATTTATTTATTTATTTATTTATTTATTTATTTAGACTTGGTTGTACACATTTCCAGATATATTTGTTGCTGGATTTTTTGCATTTCGCAAATGTGCTCGAGGCAAGTCAAGTCAATTCGATGTTGTGCAGCCCTTAATCACAGGTGCACTCTCGAAGGGCTGCCATCGTCCTATTAGAGCTGTCGCAAATAGGAGCGGT
>CM051020.1:6432834-6435334 GCA_027704905.1 Muraenolepis orangiensis
CAAGCTTCAATAAAATGATACACGAAAAGTGACACATTATTACTGAAGGCAATTTGTGGCACTTCACAGACAAAACAATCAAAGAAAAGCAATCTGAAGAAATCAAAGGCAACAATCTGAAGAAAGTGCCTGGTGGAGTTAGAGACGGGCGTGCGCGTGTGTGTGTGTGTGTGTGTGTGTGTGTGTGTGTGTGTGTGTGTGTGTGTGTGAGGGGGGGGGGGGGGGGTGGGGGGGTGGTGGGGGTGGGGTGGTGTGTGAAGGGAAAGAAAAAAAAGTAATTTTGGGAGCCTGGTGACAATCAGGAAGCGCTCGAGGGCCTGGGTAACATTAGCGGGCCTAACTTAGCATGATGCGGGCAGACATGGCTGGTTTGATCGCAAATGAAGTCGTGTCAGGGGTGTCTTTTATTCATTTTTGTGTGTGTGTGTGTGTGTGTGCGTGTGTGTGTGTGTGTGCGTGTGTGTGTGTGTGTGTGTGTGTGTGTGTGTGTGCGCATGTTCAAACATAGAGCAACAATCCCATTAGAGAGAGAAGGTGGTGGTGCTAACCTCGAGGGGTGGTGGAGGCTGGAGGGTGGAGGGTGGAGGGTGGAGGGTGGAGGGTGGAGGGTGGCGGGTGGCGGGTGGAGGGTGGAGGGTGGCGGGTGTGGGTGAGAGGGGTTGGAGGGTGGAGGGTGGAGGGTGGAGGGTGGAGGGTGGCGGGTGGAGGGTGGCGGGTGGAGGGTGGGGGTGTGGGTGAGAGGGGTGGAGGGTGGAGGGTGGAGGGTGGAGGGTGGAGGGTGGAGGGTGGAGGGTGAGGAGGGTGGAGGGTGTGGGTGGGAGGGTGTGGGTGGGAGGGGTTGGAGGGTGGAGGGTGGAGGCTGGAGGGTGGAGGGTGGAGGGTGGAGGGTGGCGGGTGGCGGGTGGAGGGTGGAGGGTGGCGGGTGTGGGTGAGAGGGGTTGGAGGGTGGAGGTGGAGGGTGGAGGGTGGAGGGTGGAGGGTTGAGGGTGGCGGGTGGAGGGTGGAGGGTGGGGGTGTGGGTGAGAGGGGTTGGAGGGTGGAGGGTGGAGGGTGGAGGGTGGAGGGTGAGGAGGGTGGAGGGTGAGGAGGGTGGAGGGTGTGGGTGGGAGGGGTTGGAGGGTGGAGGGTGGAGGGTGGAGGGTGGAGGTGGAGGGTGGAGGGTGGTGGGGGGTGGGGGGTGGGGGTGGGTGAGAAAGGGAGGACCGGGTGGCGGGTTCATTCACAATCAAATATAGACCGACTGAGTTGGTGTTTCTTCTATGATTAGCTCGGTTGGCTGCCCCCCCCCTCCCCCCTGCATGTGTAAGTGTGTGTGTGTTGTTGCACATTAACAAGGTTGCGTCCGGAGGGGGAATATGCATTACTTCGGTGCATCACTGGGTGAGGGTTCATCTTACATGCAAGGCATGCTGGGAAACAAATGGTGGAGCTCCCGCTTGAGACCGTCGCTCCACTCTGTGCGGGTTATATATATATATATATATATATATATATATACATTATTGGACACAATTGAATAATATTTATCCCAAGCGTCATGCATTTTTTTTTATTAAATACTGTACTGTGATTTGTGTATTTAGTTATCACAAACAGTCATAATAATAATCTGTATCATCATTAATATTATGATTATTCTTTTTTGAGTATTAATATTTTGTCATCTAAGGGACACAAAATTGACATAAAAATGTCAATTTATTTTATGTTCATGTTAATTTTTATTGTGTATAGTATTTTTTTAGATATTTTTTTTGATATCGTATAATATATTATTTAAGAAGATTCCTACTGCGGGAGGGAATGGGGAGTAAAGTGCGTTATATATATAGTGTACAAATAAAAATCATGAGTGTTGAATCATTGAATCGTTCCGGTTTGATCAGGTTGAGAAGTTGGGGGGCCCCATGGGTGAGGGTGTCTCACTCCCTTCAGGTACACACATACATATTTTTATAAATTTTTTATTTTATCCTGAGGGAAATGAGTTGTCTGCATTTGACCCATCCTAGTGTTAGGAGCAGTGGGCAGCCATTAGTACAGCGCCTGGGGAGCAGCGTAGGGGGTGCCTTGCTCAAGGGCACTTAGGCAGTAACCTGGTGTTTCCGGGTCTTGAACCGGTGACCTTGCGGCTCCCAAGCCAAGTCCTTATCCACTGAGCTACTGCCCCCCCAAAGCTGTGTGCTGCCGGCAGCAGCACACAGCACCTCATCTAAAACCCCGTGGACGCCCCCCCCCCCGTCCTTCACGCTCCTCGGCTGACCGACGTGCCCAGATTACAGGGGGGGAAAAGAGGACATAAACGGAGAGACGTGTCGGACGTTTAACCGTAATCCCCGGTTAAATCGAGCTATAGGGAGAGAAGAGGTTCCCCCCCCCCCCCCCCACACACACACACACACAGACACACACACACCCTCCTGTGTGCGTGTGTGTGTGTACGATCGGTTGATTCGTCGAGAGGAGAAAGACACGCACGGCAAGAGATCTGCTTCCTCCT
>CM051020.1:6437834-6447834 GCA_027704905.1 Muraenolepis orangiensis
TGTGTGTGTGTGTGTGTGTGTGTGTGTGTGTGTGTGTGTGTGTGTGTGTGTGTGTGTGTGTGTGAGTGTGCGTGGAGAGCTCGGAACACGTGAAATATTAATCAAGCTCTGATTCCTGAAACTAATAGGACAGACTCCCCTGACGGCCCCGGGGGGCCCCGGAGCCGTGTTTCTCCTGCACACACCTTCACTTTTCATGACAGTTTGAGACGGGGCGATGGTGGTGTATAGGTGTCTGCTGTCATCAGAAGTGAAACTGATTTAACTAATTTAATCTCTTTAGTTATATATATATATATATATATATGTATATGAGGCGATCTTTGATAATATCATTGAATGTAACTGAATTTCTATTACATTCTATATTTTTATTCGGCTATTTTCGCGCGGCTGTCGATCACAGTCTTCCCAGTGGATTCAAATGGAAGTTCACATGTTTTGTTTGTTTTCTATGAGTAAGTTCTCGCTGGGGAATCAAAACCAAGTTTTACGTTATTTTAAAAATAAAAACACATTTAAAAAAAACTAAGGTTCAACGTTACACGTGTTGAGTAATTGTGAGTACTCTCACCATCCCTCTCTGGAATAAAACCTATTTTGATACTGTATAAAAGAACATTTTTTAAAAACAAAAGTTCAAAGTTAAATTTTTTAACGAGTTGTGAGTACTCACTGCACCCCTCCCTGGAATAAAACTACAGGTTTCTTTTGGTATTCAGAGAAAATAAGTTTGTTAGGGGACAGGAGCCATCCACAATTACAAAGAGGATAGTTATTTTCACCCTCAAATGCTTCTCCAACTTCTGCTGGCTGAGTTCTCTCTCTCTCTCCCTCTCTCTCTCTCTCTGTATCCCTCTCTCCCTCTCTGTCTCTGTCTCTGTCTCTCTCTCTCTCTCTTTGTATCCCTCTCTCCCTCTCTGTCTCTGTCTCTCTCTCTCTCCTCTCTCCCTCTCTCTCTCAGTCTCTCTCTCTCAGTCTCTCTCTCTTTCTCTCTCTCTCTCTCTCATTTTCTCTCTCTGTCTCTGTCTCTCTCTCGCTCGCTCTCTCACTGAAATCTGATTGGCTCTCACCTGAGCTCCTGTGCAATAATCCGTGAACCTGGTGGACGTCGGCCAGGGAGCAGCTCGAAACCACTCCAACAAAAGCGGAGTCCTCAACAGCTGGTGACATTCAAGGCCCCCCAAAAGGTTACCAGTAGACACACACACACGGCCGGGCCAAGGAGCTGGTGGTATTGGTTGGGGAGCATATTATTCAAGTCTTTGTTTCTGTTGTTTCTGTTGTTTGTTTGTTGTCGTGGTTTCAGAGAGTATCCAGCTATGAAAAACCACTAGTCGACTTGTCTGTTCATGCATCATTGTAGACTTATCGTTCATCTGTGTAGGAATGAATGGTAAATGGACTGCCTTTTATCCAAAGCGTTTTTATAAGTCATGCCTCACATTCACCCACCGACGGCGGAGTCAGAGCCATGCAAGGAGACAGCCAGCATGTCAGGAGCAGTTAGGGTTAGTGTGTCTTGCTCAAGGACACATTGACACTTTTTGCTAGGAGGAGCCGGGGGATCAAACCAGCAACCTTCCAGTTGTGAGAAGACTGCTCTGCCCCCTGAGCTACTGCCGCCCCAAGAAGCCCCAAGAAGCCCCATGAAGCAGTGGCAATGCATATTTTCAGCTGATACTGAGATGGCCTTCTGACGAACCAAAGAAGGACATAACTTTGAACATAGATTTGTTTGAACAATCGTTCTCTATGTCGTGCTTAATAATCATCATTTAAGGTATCCGTACAAGGATAGTATTTTATCAGTGTGCCCACTGAACTGCTAGGAGTGCTGCCACATAACATATCATAACATTGTCCTTACCATTACACTATCATACTTTCTAGACTCATTACAGCTTTCACTGTTGTGGTTGTCTATCACCAGCTGGGTTTCCAGTCAAACAGTCAAAGCTAATTTTAAGCAAACTTTTGGAAGTTTGCACAAAACCCCAAATAAGGAAATGCTAATTAGTTGTGTTTCCATCAACAAGTTGAAGTGAACAAACTACGTCAGCGATGACGGATATTGGGCGGTGACATTAGCCATGTTTTTGGGTCATAGGAACGCTTCAGAAGAACCCGACAGCGTAAGTCAAGTCAAGAGTTCAAAGTTCTCTACGTCAGAATTGATTCGGCGATGTTTGTTTGTTGTTTCCATCTCCTCTTTTGCGAAAGAACTAAATTCTAATCAGTCAAAATCGACTATTGAACAATCAAATCCAAATATGGTGATGAAAACCCGACTACGGTCCCATGGGCCGATATAATGAACGAACCAAGGGAACTTGTTCAAATTAAGGGGTTTACTTTGTCCGGCGATCAAATAGTAATAGCTGTTTTTTCCCGGTGTGTGTGTGTGTATGTGTGTGTGTGTGTGTGTGTCTTTTATTTTCCTCAGCAACGCTACGAGCATGGCGATGCGTAGCGAGTTTGTCCGTCTCAAAAGGATTTGGGTCACAATGCTTTAGTGACGATACCGATGAAAACGGTGTCGTCAAATGTTGCAAGCTGACAGGGTATGTACGGCAGTCAAGATACTATATAATGAAACAGGTCCCGCCTCACGGAGCAACCCATACCCCTCCCACTCCAAAGCAGTCTTCATCGTCTTCTCCACCCCTGAAGGCATCCAGCCTGCTTCCTCTGACCCCCCCCCCCCCACTGGCTGCTTCATCCACCCCTGGTTCTGAACGGCGGAAGAAATGTCAGCTGTCACCTTTCAACACTTCCTCCCTTCCTGCTTCCTGCTTCCTGCATCCTGCTCCCTTCTTCCCTACTCCCTTTGTCTCTCCCTTCCTCACTGGCTCCACTTTGTTTAGTTCTGTTAGTTTGTTTTGTGCAGTGGGTTTTCTAGCAGCATTGCGGTTATTTCCGTTAATGTTTTTTGTTCTTCGACAAAGAGAAGATTGCCTCCATTATTTATGTTTTACTCACAAAGTGTGTGATGATAGACAACTGGTGTGTGTGTGTGTGTGTGTGTGTGTGTGTGTGTGTGTGTGTGTGTGTGTGTGTGAAGTATTTTGTCTTCCGATGGCCTCTCCCCCATCTGTTTAGAAATTAACTAAAGATGTGTGATTATTTGCTGTTGCTTTTCTTTCTGTCAATACTGAGACCCCAACCCCACCCGCCCACACCCACCCCCTGACATGCTGTCCCTCCCCCTCCCTCCCCCGTCTCCCCCGTCACCCCCCCCCCCGTCACCAGGTATAGGACAAGGTGGAGGCAGGTCTAAGGTCTAAGACCCCTTGTCAGGTAGTCTGACAGGATGGCTTGGGGAGGGGGGAGAGGGAAAGATCCACCGGCAGGTTCCACCTCAAAGCCCGACGACGACGACGACACCCCAGAAAGTCACAAGCCATTGAGAGAGAAAAAAAAATAATCTGTTCCCAAGCATGACGAAAGGCTTGCAACAGCCCTGCCTCATCTCTCCCCCACTCTCTCTCTCTCTGTCTCTGTCTCTCTCTCGCTCTCCCTCTCTCTCTCTCCTCTCTCTCTCTCTCTCTCTCTCTCTCTCTCTCTCTCTCTCTCTCTCTCTCTCTCTCTCTCTCTCTCTCTCTCTCTCTCTCTCTCTCTCTCTCCCTCCCACCCAGCGGTGTGTCCTACGACAGACTCCACTCCGCTGTTTGGGTTTTCAACAAACCAAGAAGTTAAAGCGTGTGTGTGTGTGTGTGTGTGTGTGGTGCACCTGTGCCGGTGGATGGACAAGCCTGGGAAGAGAGCAGTGCAGGCGGACTGACCTAATGAAGCAGCCGGCTGTGAGGCGCCCGGGGGGGGAGGGGGGGGGGGGGGGTGAGAATGGGAAATGTGCAGTCCAAGCGTGCGTTGGTTCCGGGGGCCCTGCAGCAGCAGCAGTCACACCAGACAGACTCACGGCTGAGCCCTGTGAGTCCCCCCGTCCCCGACCCCCACCCCCTCCCTCCCCCTGGGGCAGAAGCATGCTGGCCCCCCCGTCCAGGCTCGCCGTGACAGAGAGAGAGAGATAGAGAGAGAGAGAGCAAGCGGTGGCCCCACAATAGCAGCCTTGAGCCATCAGGGCTGGGGAGGGAGATGGAGGAGGGGGAGGAGGGGGGAGGGAGGGGCCGGTGGGGCGAGGGGGGGAGGGGGGTACCAGACTTAAGCAGTTCCGTGTCACTCGTCATGCACACAAGAGGGATGGCGTTTGGATCTGTGTGTGTGTATGTGTGTGTGTGTGTGTGTGTGTGTGTGTGTGTGTGTGTGTGTGTGGTGTGTGTGTGTGTGTGGGTGTGTTTGTGTGTGTGTGTGTGTGTGTTTGAATGTTTGAAAGTGTGTGAGTCTTATCAGATTTCAAAGTGGAGATTGCCTTCTGTGTGCAGGTATGTATGTATGGATGTATGGATGTATGGATGTATGGATGTGTGTGTGTGTGTGTGTGTTTTCATGTCTGCAAGTGTGTGAGTCTTCACACACACGTGTGCACACCACACACACACCACACACACACACACACACACACACACACACACACACACACACCCTAGCCTGGCTTACCAGGCCAGTGTTAGGGTGATACCCCCAACCCCCCCAGTCCTGCTGCGGTTGCCTTCTGCTTATCTTCCTCTGATCCATGGCTTGCAGCAGAAGGCCTGCCTAGCCCCGCCACCCCGCCACCCCACACCCCTACCCCACCCTACCTCTACCCACAGGGCCAGGCCTCGGGAGCAGAGGAGGAACGAGCAAGGGAGGAACACACACCACCACCACCACCACTACCACCACAACCACCTCCACCAACCACCACCACCAACCACCACTGCCAACCACCACAACCACCTCCACCAACCACCACCACCACCACCAACCACCTCCACCACCACCAACCACCACCACACCACCTCCACCAACCACCACCACCACCACCACCACCACCACCACCTCCACCAACCACCACCAACCACCACCAACCACCTCCACCACCACCACCACCACCACCACCACCACCACCACCTCAACCAACCACCACCACCACCACCACCACCACCAACCACCACCACCACCACCATCACCAGCACCACCACCACTTACCACCACCAGCACCACCAACACTTACCACCACCAACACCACCACCCCCACCATCACCACCACCACCACCACCAAAGCCACAGCTCTGGGCACCGGCACCAGAGGAGCTTCGTCTGGCATCCGGCGTGTTAACCTTTTAAAATGCATGCAGGGTACGGAAGGGAGAGAGAGAGAGGGAGAGGGAGAGGGACAGAAAGAGGGAGGGAGAGAGAAAGAAAGAGGGGAGAGAGAGAGAGAGAGAGAGAGAGAGAGAGAGAGAGAGAGAGAGAGAGAGAGAGAGAGAGAGAGAGAGAGAGAGAGAGAGAGAGAGAGAGAGAGAGAGAGAGAGAGAGAGAGGTGGTGTGGGTGTGGGAGTGGACCGGATCTCGCAGGAACAGAGGGCGGTTCAGGATAAGCGCTTATCTCGTCCGTAATAACACCTTAAGTCTGCCAGAGTACCCTGCGCTGAGCAGCGCGCCGGGACCACGGAAAGGTCACTGGGCAGGAGCCATATGCAAAATCCAGCTGTCTCTCTCTCTGTCTCTCTCTCTCTCTCTCTCTCTCTCTCCCTGTCCCCCCCACCCTCCCTCCCTGTACCACACGCCGCAGCGCCTTGCGTGCTCTAAGATATAAACACATCAGATGTAATACTGAGCAGATAGCGACGGAGTTAGCGGCCGCCGGATCGATTTCCCGGTGAAATAACCAGCGATCCCATGTAAAGGGTTACTGCTCTCATCATATTTGGCGGATGTGTATTCATAAACATCTCGCCGGGCTCACAGCGGTCGGTATAGGCCCGTCCCCCAACTGCTTGACACATAAACGGATCACGGATAGAACTGGCTAAGACACTGTCTCCCTGGTTACCCCCCCCCCCCCCCCTCCCCCTTTCCCCACTCCCCCTACTCCCCCTTTCCCCACTCCCCCCACTCCCCCCACTCCCCCCTCTCCCCCCTCCCCTCTCCCAAGATGGCCGAAACATTCTCGCTGAGTCAGGGGCCGGCCGGGGGGGAAACAAGGCATACTATTTGCGATCATTTATCTCATCTTGATATACAAACAGCGCGCTTTATCAAACACAGTGTTGTATGTATTCCGTTGCCACAGGCAACGCGTCATTTATTTATACTTTCTCGATTTCTTTACTGAGAAATGTATTCCATATACAGAGATAAGGTGGCGGTACAGAGAGGCACTGTACACAAACAAATAGGAATCCATGAGCTATGGTTTCTTTTTTTGCTTTTCATTGGAGTTTCCGCCCTGTGCTGAGGCTCGGATCAAAACCCGAGAAAAGAGGAGATAAATTGCATCCGGACACGATGACTGAAAAGAATCCCCCTCTCCTTATTTGAAACCGCTTTTATCATCACACCATCCATTGCTCTTTTATACAAAAGGAAGAAAGGAGGAAGAGAGTCAAAACATCGATGGGAAGAGCTCCAGACTCACGGGGTTGTGATGGAGAATTGTTCGAGGAAGATCGTTTTCTTTTTCCAGTGGCAGGAATGGACGAGCGTGAGAGTGAAAGGCCCTGGCGCACCACACCCAAAATCAAAGCACCTGGCGTCGTCGAAGGCCGACACGACAGAACGTGACTAGCACTTACGCTTACCCTGCGTGATAGGAAATACCTCTCCGTACCAGCAGGTGGCGGGATAACGCCCCGTAACAACAACAACAACAACAACACAACCCGAGGTTGAAAGAAGAAATTGTACCATATTCACTGTGCACGAGCGAACAATAACGCAAACCATTTCTAAACTTTTCTGTTTAAGAGTTCGGTGGCTTAAAAGAAAATCTTAGCTGAAATAAAAATGTTGTTTTTAATCTCACATCTCACATCATATTTTTTGGCATTGTGTTTTGACGATTTTTCTCGATTGTCGTAACATTTCCGTTGTGACAATATTTGTCTATTGGAATGATAAAATTGAAGTTGAAGAATGTGAACTTCTGCGCGTGGCCTCGTGACGTAACTCATTTGCCGCTTTGCTAATTTCCGCTTTGCTTTCCCCGTGCACCGATTCACTTAAACTGAACGACCAATCAGACGGCCTCTGTCACCAATTCAAGATACAAGATACAAGATACAAGATACAAGATATTTGATTGGCCATTTGTAACAAGTACATAAGAATGCTTACTCCCCATTCCCTTCCACAGTATACATCTCCAAAACAACACCATAAAAATTAAAATGAGATATACAATAAAAATAAACAAAAAAAGAGCAGCAAAGTGACTTAACTGATATGTACTGAATGTACATTTTTTTTACAAAAATCTTTAAAAGCATTTAAAGTGCCAGTAGTGCAGCAGCATCATGAATACAGGTGCAGTACAGTGCAACAACTGTGGCGTCATCAGGCCTTGAGGAAGCTGAATAAGAGAAAACCATAGACCTATAACCATATGAAAAAAAAGTTATTTATCACTCTTTCTGGTTCAGTGTCTATTCTTGTGAAGGAGAAGAGTGGTCCCTAATGTCCAACCCTCTGTTTTTGGCACCTTGCGGTGTAATAGAATAAACGACTATCTCTGGACTGTAAAAAATGGAAATATATATATATATATATATATATAATATATATATATATATAGATTGAAAGGCCGGTGCAACAGGAACGCAGAGGAAGGCTTTCAGTGTAATCAATCTCCAAAAAGGCTTTTAATGGAATCAATGGAGAGAAAAGGGGATTGATTTCTGTACAGCCCCCACTGCCATTTTTAGATATTCACTGTGTCAAACCTCCTCTGTGGACCGGAATCTTCTAGCCAGCGATATAGGTTAATTGCATATTGAATAAAGCAGACCATTTGTTAAGTGGCATACTTTCTCCGGGCGGCCATTAGGAGTGGAGGGCGGAGTGAAACCAAATGAAAAAAAAAAAAAAATGGCAGTTATTTATATTGACTTGTATTTCATTTCATTTGATATGCTTTTACAAGGCAATTTATTTTATAGACTATTTGTTGATTTGATTTGTATTCCCTATGCTCTAAAACAGTGATGCTGTTGATTCAACAGTGTATTCTTTGTACGCACTTTTATTTTATTTGTTCTTTTGCCAGCACGATTCATGTTATAGATTAAATTGATTGGTGGCGGCAGGAGAGCTCAGTCGGTTTGGGACTTGGCTTGGGAACCAGGAGGTCACAGGGACTGCCGAGGTGACCTTGAGCAAGGCACCAGACCCCTGACACTGCTCCCCCCCCGGGGCAGCTCAATATACAATAGCTGCCCACTGCTCCTAATACTAGGATGAGTTAAATGCAGAGAAACACATTTCACTGTGTGTGTGTGTGTGTGTGTGTGTGTGTGTGTGTGTGTGTGTGCGTGTGCGTGTGTGTGTGCGTGCGCGCGTGTGTGCGTGTGTGCGTGTGTGTGCGTGTGTGCGTGCGCGCGTGTGTGTACACGTATGTGACCAATAAAGGAGGATTCAATCCTCTTAGATTTAGATTTTCACTTTATTGTAACGCGACATCAACACTCATGGTGGTTTTCGAACAGGGTTTGTTTCCCTGGTGACTGCCAAGTGTAAGAGGCGTCAGTATACTTGAGTTGTATTTGAAATGGCACATTGATTTAGTTTGACGTATTCTGTTCTTTCTTTTCGTACGAAGGTTAGTAAAAAAAAGAAGCCAGTCAGTGGTGTAGTGGGGGGGCTAAAAAGAAAAAAAAAATCCCATTTACCAAAACAACAAGCGGACGGAGACAACGCCACGCCACGCCACCGCTACGTCTGCTCTGACATACTGACATCATTTCAAAACTATTAACGCCTTCGTGTTTCTCAATTAAGTCTGAGTCAGAACGGTGTTAAACAGGAACTCATTACACCGACCAGGAGGGAAAGTGAAGTGAAGTGAAGGAAGTGGAAAATAAATTAAAAGAGGCAACACACCACGAAAGCGAACGAAATCGTTAATGACAATGTCGTGGACTTGATAATCTCGCTAGCTAACGGTTACTTTCTTTTTCCCACCGTCTTCACACCTTTTTTCTAACCCCGCCTCTCCCTTATCTCCTTCTCTCTCTCTCTCTCTCTCTCTCTCTCTCTCTCTCTCTCTCTCTCTCTCTCTCTCTCTCTCTCCCTTATCTCCTTCTCTCTCTCTCTCTCTCTCTCTCTCCTTCTCTCCTCTCTCTCTCTCTCTCTCTCTCTCTCTCTCTCTCTCTCTCTCTCTCTCTCTCTCTCTCTCTCTCTCTCTCTCTCTCTCTCTCTCTCCATTGTCCGATGAGAGCTCCCTGCTGTGCGTAGGCTGGCTGGGCGGGGCGTGGAGATAAGTGACAAGTTGAAGACCGGGCGCTAAACCAGGATGGAAATGACATCATCCTCCCTTCTCCTCCAACTCCTGCTGTGGTGTGATGCCATGCCGGCTGTGGTTGGTGGTGGTGGTGGTGGAGGTGGAGGTGGAGGTGGTGGTGGTGATGGTGGTGGAGGTGGTGGTGGTGGTGGAGGTGGTGGTGGTGGTGGTGGTGGTAGTTGGTTGTTGGTGGTGGTGGTGGTGGCTGTGGTGGTGGTGGCGGCTGTGGGTAGTGGTGGTGGTGGTGTTTGTGGCGGCTGTGGTTCTGCTCCATCCTACCTCCAGGTAATGGTCAAGACCTACATCCCAACCCGTCCACTTCGCTCGGCTTCTTCGGGCCGTCTGCTTGCCCCCTCACTTAGGGGCCCGTGGGGCCGATCTACGCGGTCACGGCTCTTCTCCGTCCTGTGGCCCCAATTTGGTGGAACAAACTCCCCATGGAGGTCACTACTGCAGAGTCACCGCCCATCTTCCACCGCAGGCTGAAAACCCATCTCTTCAGGACACACATCCCGGATCCTTCCTCGTAGCGCTAAGTCAATTAAGTCAGTCAAAAGTAGATTACATATTGTAGATATTGTTCTAGATATTGTTGCATATTGTTTGCCAACTTATTGT
>CM051020.1:6452834-6457834 GCA_027704905.1 Muraenolepis orangiensis
TCTGTCTCTAATATGCTGTGAGCAACCTTTCATGCACACCCTTCCTGCCCTAAGCATTTCATACGCAAACGAAGGCTAAACACATAGGCTAAAGCTAGCTCCTTACGCGCATTAAGCCCCTCGGTGGAAATATGTTAGCTTAGCAGTTATTGCATTTGTCTGGTTTAGAGAGATATCTAGTCTTACCTTGGCGCCTGCTCCAACTAAGAGATAGCTTCACTTAAGAGGTAGCTTCACCTTTCTGCTAACTTAACCTTTGCACAAGCCTCAGCTCAGTGCCATCATTATTCCAGAGCTAGCCTCACCGGAGAGCTAGCCTTACCTGAGAGCTAGCCTCACCTCACCTCAGAGCTAGCCTCACCTCAGAGCTAGCCTCACCTCAGAGCTAGCCTCACCTCAGAGCTAGCCTCACCTCCGAGCTAGCCTCACCTCCGAGCTAGCCTCACCTGAGAGCTACCTGAGAGCTAGCCTCACCTAGGTGCTATAATTGTTCAAGAGCTAGCCTTGCCTCAAAGCTAGCCTCACCTTAGAGCTAGCCTCACTTTAGTGTTATCATTGTTCCAGAGCTAGCCAAGTGTAATTTCTTAGTTCCCGACCACAGAGCTAGCCACACCTTAGTACCAGCCTCACCTCAGAGCTACCTTACCATAGAGCTAGTGTAACTTGAGACAAGCCCCGGTGGCAGCCTTACCTCAATGCTAGCTTTACCTTCGAGCTAGGTTTGGCTCGGTGCAAAAATCCCCAGAGCACCAGCTTCAGTTCAGCATTAGCCTCATTCCAGAGCATGAGCTCCCCGCAGAGCTAGCCTCTGCGCTAGCCTTACCTTGGAGGCCCGCTGTGCCTATAACCATTATCCTCCATCCTCCAGCGCTCGAGCGTCACCTCAGAGCTGGCCCTCACCTCGGCGGCAGCAGAGCTTATAGCGCCTCAGATAATTATTTTGAAAGTGAAGCCAACTGCCGTCAGAGATGCCTCATCCCTCTGGGACCTGCCACGCCACCCCCCCCCCCCCCACCCACACTCCCCCACCCACACTCCCCCCCCCCCCCCCCTCACCCCTTACTTCCTACGGCCCTGAGGGACACCGGGACTTCATGACAAGGTGGAGGCCATAGACGGAGGGCGGGGCCGAGGGCGCCCGACCGAAACTGAAACGTGTTGTTTTTTTCGTTAAAAGAAAGAAGGAGGAGGGTGGGAAATAAAAATAAAAAATACCGTGAATGATAAATCATATATACATTGCACGCCTCACCACCCCCCCCCCTTCACCACCCCCCCCCCCCACCCCCCCCTCCAACACAGAGCATATGGCACCTGGGGGCTCATCCTGTCGAGGTTGACACTCCAATTCCACCTTTCTCATGCTAATTTCGTTCGCATGCGTTTCATTTTCTAAACGCGCCTCTAAACGTGCTATTTTCTTTTTTATATATAATATAATCTCTCCGCGGCGCTGCGGTGGCGTCGCCCGTCTCTCAGGCGGCATCTGGGGACGGAGGGAGCGCTTCACGGCGTGACACATCCCCTACGTCGGTTAGAGAGAGTACGGACACGGAAGGAGCGTGGCGCAGACATTGTATCCCTCCCCAAGGAAAGGAGGAGCTCCGAAGCTGGAGGCCCCCCCAAAAATTAATAATAATAATAATATATATATATGTATGACGGAGGTAGAGAGCGAGGAAGAGAGAGAGGGAGAAAGAGATACAGAGAGACGAGAGGAGAGAGAGAGAGAGAGAGAGAGAGAGAGAGAGAGAGAGAGAGAGAGAGAGAGAGAGACGAGAGAGAGAGAGAGCGTGCTGGAGGCTTGCCACAGGCGATGTCTGACATCCCTCTCTCAGACGGACTGATGAGATTACTTTGACATTTCTTTTTTTCCTTTTTTTTCCCCTCTCTCTCTCGCTCTCTCTCTCTCTCTCTCTCTCTCTCTCTCTCTCTCTCTCTCTCTCTCTCTCTCTCTCTCTCTCTCTCTCTCTCTCTCTCTCTCTCTCTCTCTCTCTCTCTCTCTCTCTCTCTTTGCCTCAGACTTAAATTGCATTACCACAAGAATCTTATGTTAGGCAGATCTCCGAAACTATTCTCCCCGGGATCCAGGTTCCATTTTGGCTCTGTTCTGTTCGCCCTCGAACCCCCCCCCCCCCCCCCCCCCAATACGCCCCCCTCCCCACCTCCCTCTCCCTCTCCCCCACACCCCCTCCCCCATACGTCCCCCTCCTCCATACACCCCCCTCCCCACCTCCCTCTCCCCCACACCCTCTCCCCCCTCCCACCCCTCCCACCTCACACACTCATGTACTCAGTAAGAAGGGAAAACATTTGGTGGCAGGAGGTGGAATGTGGAATCATTATTTTTTTAAGAGAGAGACCGACAGAGGGGGGGGGGGGGGGGGGGGGCTCTCATCCCTGTTGTAAACAGGGATGAGAGCCCCCCCCTCCGCCACCACCACCCCCCCACCCCCCTCCCCCCCCCCCGGCCGGAGGGCCAGAGGGCCTCCCGCAGTTTCAGTCGGTTAGCGGAGGACATTAGGCCTCTGACGCAGGTCACCGTTCTCATAAGAAGGCGCTGACATTTGATTAGCCAGCTGTCCTCGCGCTCGCGCGTTATACACCATTTAGCGGAGCAAGCTAACCGCACACCTCCGACTCAGAGGAAAAGGGAAATGGGTGTGCTGTGTGTGTGTGTGTGTGTGTGTGTGTGTGTGTATCTGTGTATTTGTGTGTGTATCTGTCTGTGTCTTTGTTAATGTGTGTGTGTGTGTGTGTGTGTGTGTGTGTGTGTGGATGTGTGTGTGTCTGTGTGTATGTATGTGTGTGTGTGTGTGTGTGTGTGTGTGTATCTGTGTATTTGTGTGTGTATCTGTCTGTGTCTTGTTATGTGTGTGTGTGTGTGTGTGTGTGTGTGTGTGTGTGTGGATGTGTGTGTGTCTGTGTGTATGTGTGTGTGTGTGTGTGTGTGTGGATGTGTGGATGTGTGGATGTGTGTATGTGTGTGTGTGTGTGTGTGTGTGTGTGTGTGTGTGTATGTGTGTGTGTGTGTGTGTGTGTGTATGTGTGTGTGTGTGTGTTGTGTGTGTGTGTGTGGGTGTAGGGGGCGGGGCATTGACAATTCATAGATATACCGTTAAAACCAACGGTTACACCGTGAACCCTTCAGATTGGGGTCATGAGTCGTGGTTTCATTGTTCATCGTTCTGCTGTTTTTCTTTTCGTCACGTTCCGCACACGACGTTATACATCCCACCTTGAGGGTGACGTGTGAGGGTCAGCCCACCAACGCCCGCCCACCCACACACCCCTGGGGAGGGAGGGAGGGAAAGAGGGGGGAGATGGGGGAGGGAGAGGGAGGGAGGGAGGGAGGGAGGGAGGGAGGGTGGTGGGGAGAAGGAGGGAGGGAGGGAGGGAGGAGGAGGGAGGGAGGGAGGGAGGGAGAGAGAGGGAGTGAGGGTGGTGGTGGAGGGGAGGGAGGGAGGGGAGGAGGAGGGAGGAGAGAGGGTGGTGGGGGAGGGAGGGAGGGGAGGGAGGGAGGAGGGAGGGGAGCGAGGGGTAGAGGGGGTGGTGGGGGGGACGGTGGAGGGAGGGGGAAATAGGGGGGTAGAAGGGAGAGGGGAGAGGGTGGTGGGGAAAGAGGGGGGAGATGGGGAGGGAGAGGGAGGGAGGGAGGGGAGAGAGATGGGGATGGAGGGAGGGAGGGGGAGGGAGAGAGAGAGGAGGAGGGAGGGGGAGGGAGGGAGAGAGGGGGGAAGAGGGTGGTGGGGAGAAGGAGGGAGGGAGGGAGGGGGAGGGAGGGAGAGAGAGGGAGAGAGGGTGGTGGGGGAGGGAGGGAGGGAGGGAGAGGGAGGGAGAGAGGGTGGTGGGGAGGGAGGGAGGGAGGGAGGGAGAGGGAGGGAGCGAGGGGTAGAGGGGGTGGTGGGGGGGACGGTGGAGGGAGGGGGGAAATAGGGGGGTAGAAGGGAGAGGGGAGAGGGTGGTGGGGAAAGAGGGGGAGATGGGGAGGAGAGGGAGGGAGGGAGGGGAGAGAGATGGGGATGGAGGGAGGGAGGGGGAGGGAGAGAGAGAGGAGGAGGGAGGGGGAGGGAGGGAGAGGGGGAAAGAGGGTGGTGGGGGAAAGAGGGGGAGATGGGGAAGGAGGGAGAGGGAGGGAGGGAGGGAGGGAGGGAGGGAGGGAGGGAGGGAGGGAGGGGAGAGAGATGGGCGTGGGGGGGGGGGGGGTGTGGGTATAGCCATTGTTCACCATTAAAGCCTCGGTACTCTTCTCCACGGGAAAGGCGTAATGCTCTCAATTAGTCTGAGAGTCGGAGACACGGCGGCCATCACTCACCTCTCGTCTCGGCCTTCATTTCCTTGGATTCTGGCAGGAAATGACACTCGGAGAAAGCCTTTTAAAAATGATGAGGATGAGCGCAGACGATGGAGACGAGGGTGTGTGTGAGTGTGTGTGTGTGTGTGTGTGTGTGGGGGGGCGTAGGGTGGGGGGTGGGAGGAGGTAAATCAGGTGAGAGCGATTATGGACGGTGGCAACAGCGGCAGCCGTGGCGGCCGTTGCGGCGGCGGTGGAAGAGATGTTACGGCGGTTTGTTCGGGCGCCAGCTGTCAGTCACCCCCCCCCCCCCCCCCACCCCCCCCCCCCCCCCCCAGTGACATGTTCATCCGGCCAGCCGTCGTCGCTCAACGGTAGAAGGCCGGTGGGGCGTCCGACCAACAGAGATGTTTATCGGAGAGGCCGGCGGAGACGGCAGCGATGGGGATCAATGGCGGTGGGCTTCGTTTTCTAGGGGGGGTGGGTGCCTAGTAGACTGTTTTTACATCTTATATAACGACTGTACATTATATATATATATATATATATATATATATATATATATATATATATATATTACCATGCCCTTTAATTTAACATTTGCACTCTGGTTAGATGCCAATTTATTTTCGCTGTACTGTACTTGTGCTGTGCAATGACATTCAGTTTTATTCTAATTTAATCGAGTCTAATTAAAAATGTTCTT
>CM051020.1:6465334-6467834 GCA_027704905.1 Muraenolepis orangiensis
AGAAATCATAGATAGATGTCTTAGCCACATAACACACGTTTCAGCACGCTGAGGATGCGGACGATTAGCGAACCTGCTAGCAACGTACAAGCCAATGTTGCAGTCTAGTGCACTGGGTGGGTTAACTCAGCTAGTAGCTTGGATGATGCAGCGTGTAACACTGACAACTGAGACGCCTCCATGATTTAATATTGGTCACAGCAGCGATGGCCAACTGGAGGTTTCTAGTACACATCCACCTATTAGTATTGTGGCGCTGCCCCGTACTGTCTCGAAAAGCCCGCAGGTGAAGGCTACTGCAAATCTGCAAAAAAAACATTGTTATTTCTCCAACTTCCTCTCCCTGAGAGCTGAGTGGTAACCTAACTCCCTCTAACTTTAATAAATCGGGAGAGCTCAAAATTGGATTCATGAATATCAGATCGCTTTCAACTAAAGCGCTCTCGGTCCAGGATGTAATTGTGGAAAATAAGATAGACATCCTGGGCCTTTGTGAAACTTGACGTATATCTACCATTAAATGCAGCTACTCCACCCCCAATACGTTAGCTCACAATTACCTCAAGAATAAAAAAGAAAACCAGTGGAGCGGTGGGTGGCTCTAATTTGAAACTCGTTCTAAGACCGAACAATAAAAATACATATTCCTCTTTTAAACGTGCTTGCTTTCTGCTCCCCAGCTCCAATTCCTGAACAAACAAACAAACAGCACTGCATAGGTTACCACCCCCCAGGCCCATTTTCACGTTTCATGGATAAGTGTGTATCAGCTTGTCCAGCACCGTACCCCACTTTGTTGTCTCACCATATGCCTCAGCTGTATCGGACCACTTTCCACTTACTTTCCAGGTGGTGGTATCTTGCCCCCCACGAGGACTGCCAGGCTACTTATAGCTGCCCTGGTATCACCCTTGCAACTACTGCAGCCAGGGCAGACAAGTTACTCCTGTCACTTGCTCCTCTCTCTGACTATATGGGCTCTTGTATCTACGGTAGTAGTCTCACTGATGACTCAACACTGCCTCTATCTGCAGCCATCGACTCTGCTGCTCCTCCTCTTATTGTTAAGAGGAGCAGACACTCACACCCTCAAATTAAGTGACAGAAAACCAGAATGCAAATGGCATTAGACTAAACATGCATCTTCATCTTGAACATGCTACAAGAGTGGCACCATATGCCACCCTGAAGCAACCTGCCTGCAGTTCAGAACAATCTCCTTTAGATAAATATGCTAAACAAACACACGTTCCCTAAAACCACTACCTCTACGCTGGATCTTCTCCCTACCAAAGTACTTAAAGAACGTTTTCCGGACGGTTGGACCTGCTTTGCTCAACATCATGAAATTCTCCCTGTTTACTGGAACAGTTCCATCTACCTTTAAGACTACTGTGAGAAAACCTCTGCTCAAGAAGCCCGGCCTCGACCCTGAAGTACTAGCAGCTATCTGACCGTCTCTAACCTTCATTTCCTTTCTCATGTACTGCAAAGAATTGCAGCATACAAACCATCAATCACCTAATGACAAACTAATGATTTAAACCCTTTCAGTCCGTGTTTAGGACTTTCTGTTCCACTGACACTGCTGTCACCAGAGTGGTAAACGACCTTCGCCTGACCATGGACAGCAATGCAATATCCCTGCTGGTGCTGCTTGACCTCAGTGCCGCCTTTGACAATCGACGATAGTCTTCCTCTTGATCGTCTCAAACACTGTGTTGGCATCAAAAGGATCAGCTTTTCTCTGGTTTTGATCTTATCTCTCACACTGCAATCTAAGCTTTGGTCTTCCCCAAGGGTCGGTCCTTGGTCTAGTGCTCTTTGCAATCTACATGCTTCCTCTTGGCAAATTATTTTTGCAACTATGGAATTAGCTTAAACTGTTATGCTGACACTCAAATCTACATTCCTATTGAATTAAATGACTCCTCCCAGATCCAGAAGGTGGAATCTCGCCTTACTGCAATTCTAGATGGATGTCCCAAAACTAACTGCAGCTCAACACAGGGAAAACAAAGCAGATTTTTGTTGGCCTGAAGCAACAACAAACACAATTTGAACTAACTCCATGACCGAACTCGAAAAACTTAAAAAAACTTTTAGCTTGTGCAGAACGCCACTGCTAAACTCCTAGCTAGAATCAGTCAATTTAAGCACATGACTCTCATTATTTCCTCCCTCCACTCGCTTCCAATTAAGGCCAGGTCAGATTTTAAGGTGCTAAAACTTACCTTTAAAAATCCTGCACTAATTAGCACCATCCTACCTAAAGGCCCTTATTATTCCCTTTTTCTACTTCTCTTAAAACCTACCACTTTACTCTCTCATTTGGCTCCTAGGAGTGTCCCTCAGCTCTCATTTCAGCTAAATCGATATCATGACCTGGACACCCCATCTGACGGCTACCAGCTTGCTCACCAGCCAGCACCTCATCATCATGGACAATAACACGTTTTAAAAACTGTACTTACGTAAAAATGTTTGCTACTACTACTAT